>VXBL01002077.1:1010392-1073826 GCA_013400195.1 Aramus guarauna | reverse complement strand
AGGGGTGTCTCTCCGTGGGGCTGTACGGGATGGAGGGCTGTGCGGGGTGGGGGTGGTCTTTCCTAGGGGAGCCGGGGGTTCCTCCGGTGGGGCCCATCAGGATTGGGGGTGTGTGTGTGTGTGTGTGTGTCATGGGGGTCACCCGTGCCCGGGGCACAGCCCGAGCTGGGGGCTGCCGTGGCGGTGAGGAACCAGGTCCTGGCTGGCTGCGGGCTCAGTCCCCTCCTCGGAGCCCCGCACCCCAGCGGGATGGGGGGGCCTCGGCCTTGGCCAGCCCAGTCCCCGGCCCAGGAGCACCACGGCGGGTCCCGCACGGCCATGCCGAGCGCTGGGGCCTGCCGCCTGCGTCCTGGTCGGTGGTTGTGGAGTTTCTGGGTATCTCTCTTATTCTGAGGGCCTGGTCAAAGTTAGGGCTTCTTTCACCCCGTGTCGCGTGCGTTTCCGCGAAAAGGGTGTCCAAAGACTTGTGTTTTTGAAAGGGATGGACGAAAAGCGGGCTGGGTTCATGCTGGGGTGCAGAGAGAGGGGATCTGGGCTGGTGTGCAGGCCTGGGGCTGCGTTAGCTGGTAGCAAGGCTCAGCGATGGGCTGAAGGGGATTTTGGACTGTAAATAGAGGCTCAGGTGGAGCCCGAGTGCGGCCCCGCTCGTGCTGGAGGCTGGTGAAGGCTGGGTAGCGCGGTGGCAATGAACTCCTGGGAGCAGTAATGGCGGCTCTCGCGTTTTGCTTTTTAAAACGACTGGCAGCACAAGAGTTTGGTGGTGTTGCTGGTGCCTGGTATTAATTTTGGAAACGCTGCTGAAGGTGGAATCCACTTTCCTATCCCAGCAGGGCGTTGGTGGTGTGGAAGTCTCTCCTAACGCTCCCTAGTTGGGAATGTGCTCTTGAAGTCCTTTGGGACAGGCAAGGTCAGGATAGTAAGGGGGGGGATGCGTGTTTAGAAATTCACCTAATTGTTTCTAATACATGCTTTTAAACTGATCATACAACTGTAAAAGCGCACACATGCCTTTTTTTAAAGTGAAAACCTCCAGCCTGACAGCTGGAAGAACTGAAACAGTTCTCTCTCCCTTCACTTTCAAACTCTAGTGACATGATTTTCATATGTCTTCATTTCTGGATTAGACATCTTCAACTTTAACATTGGAAATAAAAGGCTTTCTTGGCAACTCGCAGTTTCTGTAGCTTGGGGAAACGTTTTCTTTTGTACCTCCTGCAGCACTTGAATTTCACAGAGGCTTTTTCCTTTCTTCAGCCTTACAAAAACTTTACTGGGCGCAGAAAGTTGTTCCACAGCAAATTACTTCCTCTGTTCTTTTATCGTAGTCTTGTGTGTAGTTTTGTGTTTGATTTCCTCACAGTCTATAAATACCATGTCTGGCAGCCTTGGCAAAATCTGTTTGGAGAGAAGTTGTGAATATTGGAGTATTTTTCTGAATATAGCATCCCTTTGAAACTTCACCTTGCTTAATCCATCACCAATTTCTCCTCTCTCCCCCCTCCCCGGATCTGGAAAACAAGGTGCAAAGTTGGGTGTAAGTCAGTGAGGAGATGCTCAAAGGCTGTGCTGGCATTCCTCACTCTGCCCCTTGCCAGAAATCTTTAATTATTCCTTAAAAAGGCCGGCTTCTCTGTTTGGCTCAGTTGCACGCTTCTGATGTACAATGCCGTTATTTTACCATAGTACGGTGTAAATTGAAAGAAGAGATCCAAAAAAAGCCTGCCGTCAGGCTTAGCACGTGCATTTGGAAAGCAGAATCGGGAACGTCCCCCGGACGGCAGCGCCAGGCGCTGGGCTGTTTGGGGGTGCACTGGGGAGGGCAGGGGCATGGTCCTAAGGAAGTCTTTGGGTGTAATTGCCGGGGAGCATCTGGAGCTTCATCAGTCTCTCCTGTCTGCTGGGAGACCACCGATTGTTGGAGGGACTCGGATCGCAAAGGAACTTCCCCTGCTTTGAGATGCACCTTCTGTGTCTTCACTGGAGCTGAGGCTTTGCCACCAGGAAACAGAGCCAGCTGGGAGAGGAGGAAGCTACTTTCAGCGTGTGTATCAGCCCTCCTAATATTCAGTGTAATTAAAACAGCTAATTATCGCCGTAAAAGAACTCTAAAGCTGGGCTCTGTGAGTGACCGGACCACCTTGTGCATTCGGTGGCTGTCTTACCGTGTCACTCTGCAACGTCCTTTGTTGCCGTTTCCTTCAGCTGCGTGGTTGTGACTGAACTAAGGCAAAACTAATTGGCGCACGATTCCTAGCGCTTGAGGGTGGATTTTTGCCATGCTTCGCTGCTGGCCTGGCCCCAGCCCCGGGCTCTGTTGGTGTGTCTTTGGCAAACAGCCTGACTCACACTGACCCGTCCGCCTGTGAGCAGGGAGGTGGGAGCTGAGCTGGCTGTTACCTGAAGGGTAAATCCTGATGGTGTCTCATCGCAGCGTGCATCTTTTGGAGCAGTAGTAGCAGGGCGTACCTTCAGGAGATCTGAGAAGTTTCTGTCCCTGTCCTGCAGTTTGCCGTCACCTTGTTTTGGGGGTTGTGTAGTAAAACCGTATCGCTGAAATAACCTGGGTTAAATATAACTCTTTTCGGAGGGTCATCCCTGGTGCAGACCCAGAAAAGCACAAGCTGGCACGACTAACACATTGCGCGTTGCCAAAGGCAGAGCGGAGGGAGCAAATCGCGTCAGGCTGAGCAGGGGACTGTTGGAGCCAGTGTTGCTGCCTGTGTTATTGAACCATGACCTCATGCTGGTGGATGTTGCTGCATGGCTCAGCTGATCTGTGCCAGGCCTGATAGCAGTCTGATGGCGCTTTCCCCCGTCTGATAATTTGAATATTATGTCCAAACAGTTCCCAGCTGGCAAGGGATTTTTTTTTAAAGCATCGGTAAGCTTGTTGACTTAATGAGGACTGGAGTGGGGGAGGAAGTCCAACAGGGAAGAACAAGAAACGCCAGGTCTGCAGATGTCTGCAGGCTGCAAGAAATCATAGATAAAAGGACTGGCTGATGACAGCCACCCGTAATAATGGCTGCCATAACCATCTCCGTTTGCCTGTCCTCTCCCCGGAAGGTGCAGCGTCAGTTCTCTTAGATTCACCTCCAAGAAAGAAAAAGTGCTAGAGCTTGTGGATGCAATCCCTGGAACCAGAGGGGTGATTGTTGCATCGAGAGCCCTGTAAGACACGAGCAGACCGGTGCTCTTGGACTTGAGTGGCCGATTTCTTTAGCGATGGCGTCAGGGCGGATGGATCGGCCGTGGTTGTACAGGTTGCCCCCATCAGCCTCCACACCGTTGCATACTGAGGCCTGCCAGGCCTTGCCATCCCGGCTCCCACGTGAGCGTTCTCAGGCTGCGATGGACTCCGGCAGGAGCGGGTGCTCCGTCCTGGCAGGGCAGCTCCCTTGAGCTCCTTGGCACAGGCAGCTGCCGGGAGCGGCATCTGGAATCGCTTCCCGGTGTCAGGTCTGTCATAACCTGCTCTTTCGACCTGCTGCCCATATGGCAGTGCCGACCTTTGGAAGTGAGAAGAAACAGGATCTTGTGTGTGCTTTTCTTCGAGATGAGCCGCTCTAGCCAGGCCTGGCGGTGACTGTCTGCACTGTCTCCTGTTCCGCCTCGCCACTGCAGTTAGTTAAATCCTGCTTTTGAGCCGCTTTGTAGCAGCATGCGAGCTCCCACCCTTGGCCTGGTGGCACAGCAGCCCTCCTGAACCGCTGCGTTTGGATTAGCCAGAGCAGTTTGAGACCGTCAGGTTGCTAGCTACCTCATTTTCCTCTAGCTCTGCTGCCGCCTCTGAGGTTTTTTTGGGAAAGATGGAAGTACTTCCCATTTTAAGTCCTGGATTTGGCAATCGCCAGGAAATCCTCACCTTCTCCGCTGGTGGGAGGAAGCAGATGAAATTTTAGATCTCTGTTGAGGCAAGTGTTATTTGCGGCGCTCAGCTTGATGAGGGCAGTGCTGGAGAACGGTGACTGTAATAATTTATTGGCAAAGTGTACTCTGTTATCTACGTACTTTTGAGGGCAGAGTAACCACAGCAGACCAATAGTAGTGATCGTTTCCTCCAACAGCAAAGGGCTTTTGGCAAAAATAGTTTGGATTAAACATTAATTGCAAACTGTTGTTCGGCAATGGTCCTTGTTGTTTATAGATGGTGGCGTTCTCACACTTCTAGCTGCGCTCCGAATAGTGTCAGACAGCACAGTATGTTGGAAAGCTTTATGTTAATCAAAGCAGATAGCAAATTGTTTGCCCACCCGTATTGACAGTTTGATTTCAGAAGTCGTTTGACGCTTACAAATTTGAACATGGAGAAACGCAACAATTAAATTAATTCATGCCTGAGTGTGGTCTTGTGTATTTGCGGATCCTGATGAGATGTTCCACACATCCCTTCTAACCAGCAGTATTTTTCTTACGTGATGCGCGTTCTTTGCCTTGCAGCTTATTGTGATGTTATTTACTCAACAGGTTGTGCTGTCTTGGTGCTCTTAGAGTGAATTAACCATTTCTGGAAACCTACCAGACAAGATCAAAATGTGGGGAGACCATCGACAAGGCAACAGAATGGGGTCTTTTCGGTAAGTATTTGAATGTATAGTTTGTTTCAGCAACATTCTTAAATACAATGAGCCATAGGAACTTTCTGTTTGTCAATATTTCTGCACATCCTCCCGTAAGCAGACTATTTTGGTGAAAGTTCTGAGGTCCTTGTGGAGCTAGGCATGACTGCCAAAGAATAATCAAGTTACGTGACAGTGTAACTTCCTGTGTTTCTGTGAAGTTTTTTCACTTCTTTTGTTTTTAACAGCTGCTTTTAGTATTTCTATACCTTCTCCACACCACCTTTTCTAGTGATACTTAGTTTAGCTGTTGTAAGCTAAGGTGATAATATGCTGTATGGATTTTGGTGCTACATGCTGCTAAGACCTAGAAGAGAAGTGCCTAATAGCGTGATGTTGATTATCTTCAACCACGGCGCTTGCCTTAACTTCAGAAACACCAACGCTTTCATTGCACACTGGATTTTATGAAAACTTGGAGAGTTTATCTCTCTCCGTGAGGTTGAGTAGACCATATATCCCATGTTCTTGGACGTGCCCCTTCATAAGGCATTTTTGAATGTCACTGGAACTGTTTTAAAGATTTGTGTGCAACTGCCTCTATGCAGCATGATATTTTTCTTAGTTTATATTCTTCTGGTTGGTACTAGGCCCTGTGTTTGCAAGAGGGCTCTAGGTATTAAAAAAAAAAAAAGGGGGTGGAGGCACCAAGAGCTAGGGTTTTTCTCTGTTGTGCATAATTCTTTCATTCTTTGCTCACGTGTCCACCTCAGTTACTTGAATATCAACATAATAAAGGTACTTCCTCATGGCA
Source organism: Aramus guarauna (assembly GCA_013400195.1). Classification (NCBI taxonomy): domain Eukaryota; kingdom Metazoa; phylum Chordata; class Aves; order Gruiformes; family Aramidae; genus Aramus; species Aramus guarauna. The sequence goes on along the minus strand of VXBL01002077.1, from coordinate 1,068,453 downwards.
TACTCTAGGTTTCTGCGATAAGAATACTTCAAATAGTTGTCCAGCTGTAATGTGTTGAGAAAGCTGATGACATTTGAGTGATGAAAGCCAATTTCCTCCAGAACATGTCTTAATGGTATTGATGGCGCGATTGTGTTTTATGATGATATCAATAGTGTTGTTCTGATTTTTAAGTGGATTTTACTGGAATCATTTCTTGACTGTTTTGGGTGGGAAATTCTAACCGTGAACCAAGTTTTGATTACTGTTCTATACGGTGGTGAAACAGGGCTGTGTAGCTTAGGAAATTTGTATCTGGTTTGATTAACTCTGCAAATGTCACCTTGCATTCTGTTGGTGAGTGATTCTGTAGTGAAACTCTAAGAACAACATGACTTGCTGTAGTTCCTGAGGAAATGTCCCCTGATTTGGGTAGCATTTGGTGTTATTTGAAAATGTGTTGATATTTTATTATTGTAATTTTTTAAAAAATGTATTGGAGCCTTGCCTAGATGAAAAATCAGGTAGCTTCATCTCAAAAAACCCCCCAAACAACCAGCAACCCTCACTGGGTTTTGAAAAACTGTCTTAAGAGGAAACCTCTTCCTGAGTGGTTTTATGCAGCTCTCAGGAGAGCTCATAGCTGTAGTGTTGTAAACTCACTGTAAGACAGCCGGTCTGGAGGCACGAGCACAGGATCGTCTTCAACATTGATTGTTGGCATATTCCTGTGAGGCATCCTCGAAGTCTGAACTGATAGCTTTCAGCATTTTGCCAGTTTGGACTCCAACACAAGAAAGCATAAATGAGTCTCTGTAGTATGTTAATAGAGCATGTTTGGTAACCTCGGCTTTTACGTGGCTCAGGACGACGTGTTAAGTTAGCTGTTTCTAATACTGCCCAGAGAGCTTAAGCTCAAGTGGTTCCTCACAGGCGTGTGGTGGAGATGCTAAATGAGCAAACACACCAGCTGGTGGGACCTCGAACAGCTGCAGAGCTGTGTGCAGTGCAGGACTGTGTGGATCGCTACCGTCATTAACCCATTAATATTGCAGGTATTCCCTGTTGAGTGCTTCTGGAAATTGTGCTGAAATGGGAGCACCCAAGTTTACTTTCTCACATCTGTCGTATGCTGCCTCATCTTAAACTGCCAAACATCAATATCTGCTGCGGATCTTAGACTGTTACACAACTCTATAAAAGTTTAGAGAAGAATGTGCTGCTGTGTAGATTTCAGACTCTAAGCACGTTATGAATAATACTGTCTTTATTTCTACAGTGGGAGCCAAGAAGAAAGGTTTGCTCCCGGGTGGAACAGGGAATATCCTCCTTCCCTTGATAGTCTTGCTCAAGAAAGACACTCTGGCAACTTCTCTGGCAGAGAATCACTTCCTTTTGATATCCAGGCACTCACAGGCCTCCTCAATCCTCAGTTTGCCAACAGAGAGGAACCTTCTTTCAGCTTTGGAGCTAGAGATGGACCACGTAGTGACTTCAGAGGTGGGGAGGGGCACCATGATTTCAGGGACAGAGATTTCCCACCATCTGACTTCCAGGGCAGAGATGAGTCTCAGATGGATTTCAGAGGTAGGGAGCCACCCTCTTCTGAGTACAGGAGCAGGGACATGTACTCTGGAGACTTCCGGGAGAGAGAAGGGCCACCTATGGACTTCAGGGGTGGGGACGTTCCTTCAGTGGACTACAGGAACAGGGAGACGTTCCGTATGAACTACAGGGACAGGGAAGCACATAATATGGATTACAGGGGCAGAGAGGAACCTCCGTCAGACTTCAGGGGAAGAGGGTCTTTTGATCTAGACTTCAGAGGTCGAGATGGATCTCATTCGGACTTTAGGGCAAGAGATGTGTCAGAGTTAGACTACAGGGGCAGAGAGCATTCCTATTCAGACTTCAGAAACAGGGATGTACCTGATTTGGACTTCAGGGGTGTGGGCACCTCTGATTTGGACTTCAGAAACAGAAATGCACCATCGTCAGACTTCAGAAATAGGCACAGGTCCCGGTCTGATCAGGATTTTAGGAGCAGAGATGTGGCTCCTCCTATGGACTTTTCAGATAGGGAAATGCCTCCTGTGGATCAAAGCCTTGTAGATTTTAGGCGCAACCAATCTACTGTACCTTTAGCAGAAAGAGAGGGCTCTGGTTTAAGCACCAGCAAGAGAGAGGAGTCTGCACTTGGTCTAGATAGAACTCCCTTTGGTAGCCAAAAAGGAGAATTTCAACATTCAGAAGCACCAGCCAGAGAAGAGGAATCCCTCGGATTGGGTCTTGAAGATGACACTTCACACAATTTCCAAAATAGCCGTGGACCTCTTCCTACTCTTCAGGACCAAGAGGAGCAACCTCAGACTTTTGCTAACAAGCAGCAACAGCAGCAGCTTTCTGGGGGGGAGCAGCAAAGATCCGATTCTGATCTTGGGTTAAAGGGTGAAGGTGGCCTGGATTTCCTTGGAAGGCAAGATACTGACTACCGAAACATTGAGTATCGCGATGTGGATCACCGGCTGCCGGGGCATCAGATGTTTGATTATGAACATGGCAAGTCTTTTTCAGAAGGAAAACCCAGCAAAGATTCTAGGCCCTATAAGAGCCTTCAGGTAAGTGGCTTTGTCAATTGATGTTTCTCTTAAATGCGTGTTGGCCAAAGAATGGAAGGAGCTGGGAAGGAGTCTTCCGTTCATATCCCATCACTTCAGTTCTATCCTAATTCACTGTCTTTCTCTGAGATCATCCTCATGCTCCAGGCTGTTTCAATGGGCACCCTTCCTATTTCAGTAATACTTTCTTCTCCAGAGAAATGCAGTTTAGCAACGGAGAATTGCTAAATACATAGAAGCAGATTTGGTTCAGAAAGTCCCCAAGTTGAAAATGACCGGGCAAAGGGAGGGTGTTGGGGGAGAGTAGTATATAGATGAACTTACTTTCTTATTTTCTCCTGGGCATCGGTTATGAGCACTACCAGAGAGAAGCTGTTGCCTTAGGTGGACCTGAGTAGAACAGTACAGCTGTTCCTATGCATGCTTTGTCTTCCTTCAGAGTTAACTTTGCAATCTGAAGGTAACGGTAACTACTGAGTTAATAGCTACTATTGAATTTGAATCTCCTACTGCCAGAAAGCAGAGAGAGGCAATTTGCCTGTTTTATTTTCCTGCACCGAGATGTCAGTGTACAGCCCAAGGAGCACAAGAAACTAGTAATGCTGGTCCTCCAGAGCTCTCTGAATCTTAAACAGTGTGGTAGTTAAAGATTTGAGCCAGTCTGCTTATGGGCCTTTGCCTTTGAATTGTACTCTGCTTTTTTTTTTGTTTTGTTTTGTTTTGGGTTTTTTTGTTACTGGTTGTGTATCTTGTGAGCTAGCATCTCTCATTTCTAAAAACCATCTTGATTGTGTGAACTCAAGGACCAAGATTACCGGACCTGTCCCAAATACGTGAAGCCGAGCAAGCTTATTCGGCTAGGAGGAGTGCCTGAAACTGCCACAAAGGATGATGTAAGTGGGATGTTTTTCACCCAGAATTCATAGCAAAATTTTCAAAACTTCTATCGAGTGTTTCTAAATGTACCACTTTTAAGCCTGGTTAATGTAGTTCAGGTGGTCTGTCATTTTCCCCAGGGAAAATCCAGATTTAGAAGTCATTGCAACATTATTTTTTATCTGATTATCCTGGGTTTTGGGGAGTCTAGAAGTGATGAGTTTTTCTGCAGTCATGTCCGGGGTGTTGGTGGCTAAAAGCCTTGCCTCCAGACTCTTTTTAACATGCCTTACTTCCAGCATTGCTTTACGTATACCAAATATTGTTATTACTTTGTTATTCTATTTTGGACTCAGAAGACGTGTAGTGTCATGTTCGTTCTTAGTTACTTGAAATTGCTTAAATGAGATCTTATAAAGATGGAAAAGATGTCTGTTGCTACCGCTGATTTTAGTAAAAAAAAATAAAAAAAAAATCTAGGCTACAAGGTGATAGAAGTTCCCTTTCCAAAAGCTTCCCCTTTAAATTAGGATTTTTTTTTTTTTTTTTTTGGCAGCAGTTGCAGACATGAGAACGCCTACATGTAACAGTTTTTGCTAGGGTTAGCTGTGATGATCAGAGCTGCTGAGGCTTGATATTGGAGAACTCATGGCAGAAACTTTGTCTACCGGAGGATGATAAGACTTGGAACAGTCGCCCCATGCCCCTTCATTTTCTTAAAGGCAGTAACTAGCTGGAACCAGCATGACAAACCTTTGCATGGTTGGATTTGAGTGTAAACGATGCTTGCTTATTTAAATAAAACCCCAAAATGCTTCCCAAAATTCTATAAACAGTTCTCATGTACTGCAGGAACTTAATGGGGAAAATGCATCACTTTGTGCCAGAGTTAACCTAGAAATTAAGGAAGTCTTGGGGAAGGAGAACTGTATGTTAGCAAGTGCTTCGCTTTCTGAGGTTTTATTTTGGAGACTGAAGTGGATCTTGGTTTTTCTGTAGATTCTCAACGCTTTCCGAGGGCCTGATGGGACACCCGTGAAGGACTTACGACTGAAAGATTACAGTTCAGGTGAGAGTGCTTTTCCAGTGCTTCTGGTTTTGAGTTCACAAAAGGGTATTTTTCACTCTGATACTCACTTAGGCAGTTTGGTTAAAGTCTTTGGTGCCATAATTGCAGGTATTTTCAAATGAAAATGCCCACTGAGTTTTGTAGTTTGTCCTCTTGTCTTCAAAACTGATGGCTGTTCTCACTGCTGCTTCAGAGGTAAAGCATGTGTCCTGGTGCCTCTAGATAGACGGAAGCGCAGTAGGAAAAACAGTAAGGCTGTTGTAATAGCCATCAGGAGTAAAGCCAACACTGACATGGGACAGCAGGTTAATTCCCAACCGATTTTTTTATATTATTATTAAATCCTTTCGGATTGTTCTACATCTTCTTTCTGAGATGGTCTTACTGTGGAACATGTCCTGCACAAATAGTGTTGTCAGGAAACCTGATACCTCCTAACATTTCTCCTTCAGTAACATGAAAATGTTACCCTTCTTAGATGTGAAGACAGGTTTAAAAAAAAAAAAAAAAAGAAAAAGTAAGTTTTACAAACAAATATCCAAAAACTGGGTCTGGATGTTCTTCGTCGTTCAAAGAATGAAGTTTTGCTGTACTTCTGAGCAGTGTGTATAGGATTCTGAAGAAAGAAATATTTTACAAGGCTGCTTTATGAGAGTTGTACTGGAACAAAGCTGTGCGATGGTAGGAAATGCGGGGTGAGTCCTGGGGATTGGTTTGGATTATACTAATAGGGAATACCTGGAAACCAGAGGGGACTGTCTGAAGTTACCTCTCCTGCTCCGATGGTGCTGAACAGCTCCTGCTCTAGAGTGAATTTCTGTCATTTTCCAAAGAAAGTGAGAATGGCAGAACTGTTTTCTGTGGGGTTTTTAATTATTTTTAAACCTAGGAAAGGAGAGGCTTCTACCTTCATCAGTGTTTTTTCTTTTTACCAGTATGGGTCGCACACAAAGCAGCTGGAATTCTTGGTGTCAATACATTATATAAAGGCTTCCTATGTGTTTAGTAGCTGGGGAGAGAAACTGGGGCAGTTGGGTATTTCTCAAGTATATTTTTGTTTCTGGAAGCTGTCAAAGGAGATTTCACAACCTTCTGGTGAACCTTTGAACTGAAGAACACCCCTGTGTCACATAATCTGGTCTGGTCCAACAAGCAGGGCTTAAGGGGCACAGTCAATCTTTCTTACTTCCTTTCCTCTTTTCTAAGCATAGCACAGCGTGGCTGTCGTCAGCTGCACAAGGCTGACTGCAACCCAGTAATTGCAACATACTCGTTTTTTACCCGTGCTGATGTGATTTGTCAGGGTGTTTTGTTTTGTTTTTTTTTTTTTTTTTCTGAAATACATCACTTTTCAGTAATGAATCAACTTGAACTGGGAATTTCGTCGTAAGTCTCTTCTCATGTACGTTATTAGGACTTACTGCTCTCATTAGAGAACTGTTGTCTCCTCCCCGTTCCTCATTTCAAAGGCTACTCGGAATGAGACAGAATGTCTGAAGTTATGTGCAGAAGCCGTAGTATCTGCTGGTGGTTGCATGTAATATGAGGGATGCAGCTTTCTGCTGTCTCTAAAAGCTGCGTTCTGTTTCAGTCTCTGTCTTAGCTGCAAAGTTGGGGGTTTTGTAAGTTTTTCTGGCAATTGTGGGGAGAGGAAAAAAAATGACGTTAAAATTAGCTCTTATTTTATGAGCTATGTAAAGCTGTTGTTTAACCCTGCCCAGTCAATGTCGGTAATTTAAGCAGTGTGTTATTAGTCTAGGTTATGTGGATACTACAAAGGCTTTGGTTTGCATTATGTCCGGAGGCTGCAAATGCAGCTGCTAATTTAAACAGCTTTCTGATCCTTGTTACGCAAGATGGATATGTCTAGGACAATAAAAGCTTCCTGAATTGTGAAAACTTCTTCTTGAAATTGGGTAACTAGAAGCTGTAGTAAAGTTAATCCAGCTTTTCGTGTTAGATCATCCTATAGAGAAGTTTGTGAAATTGAGTTCATGTTAACTTCTGAAAAGCTAAGCCTGTTTGAAACTAGAGTCATGGGCTAAACAATGCTTTTAGGATGGAGCGCGTATGTAAATATTCATAAGAATTAAAAGCAAACTTGCTGGATTACTGATGTCTCTCAGATACACCTGGGCCCGCTGGCTGTGTGGCTGCATCGACGGCAGCCTGGCTCAGAGCGGGTGCTGAGCCTGAGTGGGTTGTATATTTTTTGAGTGTTATCCAGAAATGTTAAAGATAACATTAATCATGAGTGTGCGTGTTGAGTGTGTTTGAGAGAAGAATGCCTGCAGCTGTTGGAGAACAATAACAACCGTAACAAATAGCACACAATTAACTCGAAATAAGTGAGGTTCGGCTCAGTTTCACAAAAAGGTAATGCTTATCATAAAGCTTATCTCAGCAACTTCAACGTGATGATTCCACTGTATAATCTTTCACAAGACTCTGTTTTGGGGGAAAGTTTATGGTTGATTTTTCTTGGAAAAAGCAGCTCAACTTCTTTACAAAGCCCTTTCTTTTTACATACTGTGTATTTGCTAAGGGAAGAGTATTTTCACGGAAGGTTGTGCTGAGCATGGAACGCTGTTCTCAATATGCCTGGTGTCATTTTGGTACGCGTTCAAGCCTTTTATTCCTTAGATTATTTTGTTTCTGAAGCCCACAGACTGAAATGGTGGCTAGATTTTTAAACAAGGTAGTGAAAGGAGAGATCTTAAGAAGTGGTATAGTAATTCTATTTAAATCAAAAAGGCAGATATTTTATGAATGTTGATAAAATGTCAAAGTCAGACCTTACAGTATTACCCTACACAACAGTAACTTGTAATTTCCATCAGTTAGATTATTTTTAATTGATGCCTGTATGTTCAAACTGAAAGCATCAGATCGATTTGTAGTGGGAAGAGGGCTTCTTCCAACGCAACGTGTAAGCCTTGGCAGAAATAACTGTATTAGATTGTCGGCTTAACTTTCAGCTTGCCTTTTCAAGTGTGTTTGGTCATGTCTCTTCAATTAATCATTATAAACCCCAAGGTGATAGTGGAATCTTCTCAAAGACCATTGACTTTAGCCTGCAATATCTCCCAGCGCCTCTTGCTGCCTCATGCAGAGGCAGCGCCGTGGATGACCCGCTGTGTGGGCAGATACTAGCGGTGATGACTTCTCAGCAGCTCTCTGAGAAGGGGGTTGTCAGTAATGGCTTGTGAGCTGCCCTTGTCCCATCTGAAGGTACTTGGCTCTGCTCGCTGGGGTCAAGGCTTTCACGTGGCTTTACGGTGTGGGCCTCCCTCTGTGGAGCCGTTAGCGCAGGGTGTAACAGCACCAGGCTGCTTGTGGCACGGTGTCTGTCATTCTGCTACCGTCTGTGCACCTGCATCGGTGCTGACTGCCAGGAAGTTGAAACCGATACTTCTTGACCTTCAAGGACTCTAATGTGAACACACTTTGTCCTGGTTTTGATTTTGATCATATTTTAAACTTATCTCCTGCCTGATTGTCATCAAGCTTTATTTCCACTTTCCTGACTAATGTCAAACATGAGCAAAGTCTGAGATATCTTGAGTGTCTGATGTGCACAGAACTCTTTGGCTGAACGCATGTGTATGCCCTGGAGAAGAGAACACTATCTTTATCTTAGAGCTGCTTATCACGAGTTGTTCACCCTTAAAAGAAGCTGCAGTGATGTCCAAATAATAAGTGAAAACATGAAGCGTCTGAGCCTTCTGTTCAAATTATTCTCCTGGATACAGTCTGCAGTGGGATGAGCTTGGAGCCTGTGTTTTCCAGCTAGGATTCATGTTAGGGTTAGTACCAACAGTTGGGAAAAGCTGTTCAGGGAAAGCGAGCCTGAGAAATAGCTGGCAGCGCGTGAGGCTTTTCTAGCTTGCTCTACAAGTCCATCTGGGGAACCAAGAGGAGTTTTTGCTGAGCTGGGAGAACCTGGTGGAGAATGGACGCACTGACCAAGATGGAGAGCAGCATGTGCAGAGAGCTCTGAGAAGCGGACCTGGAGGAACCAGGTGAGCTGGATTGTGATCAGAAGGAGCAGTGAGGTCTACCCCAGCCCCTTTATGTACCCTCTAAATTAGGGCAGCACTTCAGAAATGGGGAGATTTGGTTAGTTAACCCTCTTCTGACCCTTGTGAATACTTTTGAACCCTGGGTGAGGAGGGAATGCAGTGCTGCACCCCTGGGGAGCAAAATACTGTGCTTGCCCCCACGTCCTGCACATGCCACGGATGCCATTGTGCTGCAGCTTCCAGCCTTAGGTAGGGCTAGAGAGCTGAGCTGCTGCCCTGCATGGGGAGGGGATGTTTCTGGAAGTATGCAGCAGAACTGTGCTAAACTCAGACCTTTTGTTTCCTTTCAGGAGTGATGCAAGTGCCCTCGGGCAAACCCCTCTGAAGGGTGGATTTGTTGCCAGCTAGTGGCTTCCTTACAAAGAGGGTTTGGCACCAACCCTATGGAGTTTGATTAGGAGTAGATCCCACAAGGACTTATATTCTTTGGTTTGGTACAAAGAACATGCTATGGGTCGATGTGAGGTGGCTCTAATACACGCTGTGGCACAGAGGCACATCTTGCCCTTTGTGTTAATTATACAGAAGACAACTTGGCTCGCCATCAGGGCTGGTGCTGATGCACCACAGGAAGAGCAATCTCCTGTTGCTGTGTTTAGCGCCTTGCACAGTGAAGATTGTGTAGCCCACTCTGCTGTGTCAGCCACAAATAAGAGCAGGCAGATCTCGGGCACTTGCTGAAAGCTGAAGTGATCCACGAGCTCACAAAGCTGCTGTAGCACACACGGAGCTTCCTCTTGAGGCACGGCCAGATCACCCACTCATCACCAGAGTTCTCCAGTCTGGAGGGGCTCACCTTTCAGAAGCTGGGGAAATGTCTTCAGCGCTGATCTGCGTGAAGCAATTGATTCCTGTTTGTAGCCGGAATAGCCTGGTGAGGACTAAAAAAGCACTTAGTTGGAATTAGTCCATGGTCATTGATACCAGTCCTTGCCAGTTTTCCCAGTTGTGCGGGCAGTAAGCTTTTGGTTAGTCTTGCTTGATTGCTGGGCAGTAGCGCATTGTCTCTTGGAAGCATTCTTGCTCATCTTTCCTCATCTGTGATGTGGTGGCTTGGGAGATAGGAAGTACAAATCTGTTTTAAGTCAGCGCTTGTGATAGCGATCAACCTTGGTTCAGGGTTATAATGCTTGTTCAACAGAAAAGGCAACAAACACTTTCACCCAGAAAACATGCTGGCAGCCTTTCTGACATGCAGAATCCTTCTCTCCATAACCATTTTTACAAATGTACTCACCCTTTTTGCATCTCTGGCACAAAACTTGAAGGCTTTTCACAGTGTGCTGACATTATTGCATTGATGGCTAGATGACAGACCATATATCCTGGAGACCAGGTTCACATGAGCAGCACTTTAAAACCAAGGTCCTGTCTGCAGCACCTTCCCATATATGCAGCTTCGTGGAGTTTTGTGGTGTCCTGACCTTCCTTGGATTCCAAGTTTCTGTACAAATATAATGTAATACTTTGTCTTTAATAAAGCTGCAGTGTGTATGATCTCAGTGTTGTGAGGTTTTCCCTTCTCCTGCTGTGCTGGTGTATCATCCTCCTGGGCTGAGAAGGGTTGACAGCCATCGGGGGCTCTGACCATCGTAGTTCCTGGGGCTGCCTGCGTCTGCCTGCGAGGGCATCTCAGGGCACGTCCTGTCTGGGTCTTGTACTCTTGGATGGATGGAAGAGGATGGACTGTAGCATTCTACTTTTCAGAATATAGCTGTGTTTCGTAATTTGTGGTTTCAGTGCCATTCTCTTATGCAGCGCTGACATGAATGTGTGTGTAAGACTGTACTCTTTTATACAGAGGGACAGTACGAAGTGACAGGCCTTTTTCCGGCAGCCAGGTGTGGCTTGTAAACACTCAGCCTTTGAAAGGAATTGAGGATAGGGCTTGTTGCAGATTGTCCCGTTTAGTATTCAACAGCAAGCTTTTCTGGTACAGCTCTTCAGCTTTTAGTAGCTCTGAAGACCAATTTATCTGTGCAGTAAAGAGATCTGACAAATTTATGGATGCTCAGAATCCACCAGCTGGTGTTGAGAGAGTTCTCGGGTTTGGCTTCTGAGCTCGCGTTAGCATAGATAGATTGCCGCCGTTCCCTGCTGTGCTGCGGGGGTGCCCTCAGAGTTTCCAGCCTGTGCGGACAGCTTTATTTTCTGTGCTCACCACGGAAGGCACTACGCTGTTGCCCATCCTCGCTGCAATGGCAGGACTCGCTGCGTAAGCACAGATACGGCCACTACCATGCGTGCTGAGGAGCTCCTGGCTTCTTGGAAGCATTGAGTGTATTATTACAGCGTACTATTATTGGCAGGCATAACAGATATAGAGAAAGCCCTGTGTATTCCAGTATTATCTTGTGATGCGGTATTCACTCTTTAGTATGGATGAACTACATCTGCATCTTTCCTTGGAGGGGGAAACAGAAGAACTTGTGTGTGGGGTTGTGGGCATATTGCCGAAATCTCCCATGGGTGAGGTAGGTCTTCCTGTCAGCCAAGGAATAGCAGATTGTCTGAGAAGAGTGTGCAAAATCCTGTCTCCACTCCCCGAGCTCTGCAAAGGTGAGCGTGTGAGATTGCAGATTCCATCGAGGGATGTGGAAGTCCTTCATAGTCTCTCCATACTTTGTTGTAGTTGCCTTTGAAGCAGTGGAACTTTCTTCTCTAATACGGTTGAAACTCTGTAGAGGGTTCCTTCAGCTGCAGTCCGCTCTGCGTGCTGTCTCAGGAGACAGCAAGCAGCAAGAATGTCCTTGCTTCAGCAGGCTGGCCATGGCTCTGCTTTAATGTGCCATCTCTGAGTCCTAGAAGTGCCCAAAACTGCAAATGCTTTTCTTCTGTGGTCATTCCATCCTATCCTACAGGAAAAAAAACGCAAGTGAAGTGTCGTTGGGATGGTTGAGAAGCTCTCTGCTTACGGAGAGTCACCTCATCATCATCTTCTGCCCTCAGGCTGCTTGGCCCCAGCTGGCAGATGCAGGGACCTCAACCCAGTTCAGCATAGCATCTTTTGGCAACCTGTTATCTGGAATTACTTTAATGGGAGACCATCCTCTTACCTTCCAGGCCAGAGGAGAGAGAGCATCTTCATTTTGCACCAGAGCAGATGGGTTTTATAGCAGTTGTTTTTGAGAAGGCAGGTGACGGTTCACCATGGAGTTAAGGTTACCTAATGCCTTAAGCTTGTGGGGCGGGCGGTGAAGTGACTTACTGCGTGCTCATTCCTAGAATCAAGGAGGTGGATCACCTCTCAAACTGAATACCCTTGTCATGCTGCCATCGTGCCTTCTTTCCAAAAGTATCTTTGGTTTGGCATAGGCAGGGTGGTTGTTGTTACGTGATCTTTTCATTTGGCCTCCTAAAATTCCAGATATATTTTTTTTTTTTTATGTCTTCACACTGCTTACAGCCTCTATCAGAACAGCACTATGTTTTTTCTTTATTTAGATCTTTGACATAACGAACTATCGTGAAGTAACACATTACTATGTGTCAGTTGTCCAGTAGAAACTGTGTGAGTATGGAAACACATCTTATTTTAAATCCCAAGTCTTTCATCTTTTTATCTGAAGCCAAAGAACAGTAATTTTAAGTCAGGCTTTCAGGATTTTTAGCCAAATCATGGCACACTAACAGGGACCTGCTATTTGTTGTCAAATTTCACTTCGCTAAAACACATCTGTTTCAGAGGCAAAATATTCCTTATTCAAATGTTTGCAGAGCAGCTTCCTGGAGCTCTAAATATGTTCTTACTCCTAAGTATTAAGCAATCGTGCCTATTTTCAGTGCAGAAAACAACTGAGCATGCTTTGGGAACATCCGTGAAGGATTGTGTATACATAGAAGCACTTCAGGGAAAACAGAAGTCTTGACCTAAAACACGAGAGGGGGGAGATGAGGACATGCGTGCTATATGGCCATGCTAGGGCCAAAATCTGAATGAGTTCAAGTGTTGGAGGACTGTTCTCATTGGAGAGTTCCTTTGGACAGTGTAAGTCTGCTGCAGCATGCTCAGGGGTTGCGTCGGGGGAAATACTGATTTATTTCCTTTATCACAGTCTGTGTTGATCACATATACTTCTGCAAAAACATAAAGCACTTCTTACTCCATTCTGCTTTTTTGTGGATCCTGAAACTGTAGTATTGTACTAATCAGTAATGATTAATTAACATACCAGGATATCTTCCTGTGAAACCTTGCATGTGAATTTAGGCCATCTTGAGTCAAAAAAACCCCTATGCTGTAGTCTTCAGCACTGACTTTGCTTTGCTGGGTTGATCGCTTGGGTTTTCCCTGACGAATACCAGTGGGTGTCTGAGAGCTCTTGTTTGTAAGGGACATCAGCTTACCTTGGGGTGCCTGTTGAACCAGTTCCTGCCGTTAGGTGCCTGGCCCCATGCCTCTGTCAAGATACTCTGCTCTGCTTCTGGTAACAGCAGCTGAATCGCTGTGTTCTGACAGGCAAACTGCGTGAAGGCTTTGGAAATAAAAATGCGCAAGCTCAGCAGCTGCTACACGAAGAGCTGAACCAGCCCTACAGAGGAGGCAGGGAAGAGGCACAACAGTTGGTGGCAGGGGCCTCTCTAGCTGCTCCCCGCTAAGAACCAGCCTCAAGTCACTCGGTTTTGTTTCACGCATTGTGCTCTGGGTAATGTGATTATTGCAGATCGTGGAAAAATCAGCAAGCATTGCATTTCGAAGGTGCTCTGTAGCAGCGCTGTTGTTCCACAGGCCTCCATTTCAGTGGCCTTTCCATCAGGGTCTGGAGTGGAAGGATGCTCTGGTGGAGCTGGGGGCAGGGGGACAGTGCAGGGGTGCCAGACCATCCAGGGCTGATGTTACTCTGTAGTAATACTGAGCATACTGAGCATACTTGTCGGATCTGTGAAGGGCTGGACCTGCGGATGGGGGAAAGCATCAAGCCCCCGCAGATCTTCACCAGCAGCTTGGAGCGGAGCAGTGGCTCCAGACTGCTCTCTCCTTGCATCGCTTCTTCGGTGCTGTCGGTGCAAGGACAGCTTGCAGTGAATTGCAGGAGGCTGCTTCCCTCTGCAACCTGACCACAAGAGCCGAACGTCTGGCCTGAAGCTGCCAGCTGGGAGGATACGGGGCCACGGTTTCTGATTTTGGTTCTCCTCGTACATGTTCTGCAGCGATGCTTCCTAGGGGGATTGACTTTGGTGGGGGAGAGCAGTGGTAAGAAAGTGCACAAGCAGAAATGTGCTGGTCTTAACCGTCTCCATGTAGTGCATGGAACGATTCTCTAGTGTACGTTCTGCCACACTTCGCAGCTTTTGTATCTACGTATAACATTCAGTACTGCACTCTCAGTTGTGTCGTGCTGGATTGAATCCACGTCTGAACTACTTGTTTGCTTCGCAAGGACTGGGGTGTAAACTGCCTCTCAGTGTAGAGCAAATAGAGTGAAAACTTGTGCAATCTAGCTTTCTGTCTGTCAGGAGACCCCCCGCTTCATATGCACGCAGAAATAAGATAGTGCTCTGATCCTAGCTTGCTGATTGCCGCAGCTTTCAAAAATCCTCTCCGTGAAGGGGAATCAGGAGCCTTTCATTCACGCAGCCCTCTTCTAAACAGGAGGGAGAGAAGTGACTCTATAGAGTTCTGGATTTGCATAAGACTTTAAAATGTGCCGTGTGAGCCTGCACGCTGTGCCGTGAAGTAGCAGAGGTGTCTGCCCAGAATGCAAAACAGTCTCCCAGCAAGGGGCAGCACTGCTCCTGGAGAGCTGCTCTCTTCTGCGGAGAGGACGACTGCTTCATTTTCAAATGTGATTTAGCATGGCTGGAACTGCAGAGGATGGCCGCTATGGGAACAGCTGGGTGGATTTGGTTCTGTCGATCCTGGCAGCTGAAACTGTACCTCTAGTTCCAGGTGCCCACTTCATGTAAGAATATCAAGTGGTTTTAGCTGCGTTCCACCACAGATGGCGTGCTGCTGGCCTGCATCTTTCACGGAGCTGAAAAGCACCCAGATTGATAAATTTCCCACTAGTCTAATTATATTGACTCAGATAATATGAGAAAGGGGAATGAATTTCTTTGTGAGGTGGAGGAGGAGCTAGATTCAAATTGGAGTCTCGTTGTAATGGCAAATGTTTAAAGTCAGGTTTGTGTCATTAGAACAGTATGGAAAGAGCTCCCAGAACATATATTAAAGAAAAAAAATTAGGAGGGTTTGATGATGAAATAGTTTTGTATGGCCTTATCTCTGATGTGGTTAAGTACAAAGATGGTAAAGAAACAAAGAAGGAAAAATCGGAGAGTGCAGCACATGTTCTTTGGCGTAGGCTCAGGGGGAGATGGGGGCTGTTTTCCAGCAGACTGGAATGCCTTGCCTGAAAGAAGCGTGCGTGGAATTACCTTCCCGTGGCAGGTGAGGGGCTGAAGCAATAGAAACCAGATATGTACTTGGTTTGAAGGTACCACTGTTAAGATGAGCATCTTTAGGAGAGGAGACAAGCTCTTCACCAGGACATCTACGTTCCTGGAATGGTACAATCTGCATGCAGACCAGCTTTCCTCTTGCTCCTAACCAGCCAAAAAAGCAGCAGGAGGAGGGAATGAAGCATTTCCTCTTGCTGTTTGTCCATGTAGAACCACGATCATCTGGAAAACACTGTTTTGGAGTGAGGTGGCCTTGGTGTGCGAAGAGTGAGGTTGTGACTTGAGGTTGTTCCCCAGTGCTTTCAGTTCTCAGAGCTACTTTCGACATTAAGGATGACTCTTAGGATGGTCTTAGCTTCTGTAGCATTCACCCTGCACTTCACTGTGGGACGTGACATTTCAGCGCAGGTCGCTGGAGTACGCAGTTGAATTGGTGGGTCCCTTCTGCCACTGACTGAGATGATAGTTTTCCAAGCAGCAACAAGTTTCTTGCATCTAAACTTAAGCTCCCCCACCCTCTTGTTACATGCACAATAACATCTATACCAACATGAGAAAGTTGGAGTTCACGTTCCTGCTCCACTGCACTTTTTCCTAATACAAGAGATTGGACTTCAAAAGTAAGCAGGTGGTGAAGAAAAAATAGCAAAGGAATCACATTAGTTCTTCTGAAATATTGCCCAATTAGAATGCTGGCTATTCAACTAAAAAACATTTGCAGTAAGGTACTTCAAAATGATTTATCAACACTTGCTTTGGAGAGCATTGCCTCCAAGGTAGCACAAAATGTGAAACTAGCAATGGAAAATCACTATGCCTTTAAAAAAAAAAACCAAAACAATTATTTCTTGCCCTAAGGAAGGGTGTGCCTGTCACTGGGTTGTGTAAGGGGAAGTGGGAACACTGTACAATTAACATTCATGATAAACTGCAGGGTTAATCATCATCCAGCTAGTCCCTGATTTCTTTCCTTTTCATTCTGGAGTAGAGGGGTGGTGGTTAGAGGGTTTGTCATTGGAGGGAAAGGGAAATTGAATATTTAATGTGGCTTTCTTTATGACAAGGCACTAACATGACTCCCGTCTGTATTTAAATGCTGTCCCCAGGTTACGACTATGGCTATGTCTGCGTGGAGTTTTCACTCTTGGAAGAGGCCATCGGATGCATGGAAGCCAACCAGGTTGCTTTAAACTTCGGTCAATGCTGCTAGAAGATTTTTTAAATTTTTTTTGGTGGGGTGGTGGAAAGGCAATGAGGTGTTGGGGTTTTTTTGAACCATTCAAAGGAAGATCTC
This sequence comes from Aramus guarauna, assembly GCA_013400195.1. Taxonomy (NCBI): domain Eukaryota; kingdom Metazoa; phylum Chordata; class Aves; order Gruiformes; family Aramidae; genus Aramus; species Aramus guarauna. The sequence goes on along the minus strand of VXBL01002077.1, from coordinate 1,052,133 downwards.
TTCTTGTATAATACACAACACTGTGGTTTAAATGTTGTTTCCAGAAACTTGTAAAAGGAAATGCCAGTATGAAAGAGCTGCTGGACACCAAAGGGTCTGCCCTCCTCCCTAGCGTATGTCGGCACACTGGCTGGAGGCTGGGAGCTGACAGACTCCTAATGCAGGTTGTGGCCCTGATGCTTCTGTAGTCCCACTGAAATCCAGTCGGAAAGAGCTCTGCCAGCATTAAATGCTTCTCCCGGCTGTGCGTGCGCACATACACATGTGATGGTAGGTGAGGCCTCTGGTATGCAGCTCTGAGTCAACTAAGACTTGCACGCTCTACTTTTCCACGCACCTTGTCTGTGGGAGAGATTCTTAATTGTGCATCTCCCCCATATCTATCCCGTCCTGTGGCAAGCTGGAGCTGCAAACATGAGGACTACCCTACGTGCAGTTGCGCCTGGTAAATCTGAACGTTTTCAGCCCTTAAGAGTGCAAAATGGCTTACATCCCCGGTGAATATTTGTTAGGTAAAACATAGATTCCCATCTCGCACCTCCCTCCCTGTGTCTTGGAACTGCAGGTGATGGATCACTCAAGAAAAACCACTAAATGATTGATCCTCCTTCCTTCACCACATCCCTTAAGTCTCCTCTCTGCTGCCTTCTTCCTCCTAATTTGCCTGAGTAAGAATCCACATCAATTATCTAAAGCCTTTTTACCTGAATCTCAAGTCTCGTTGTCATGGGAGGAGAGTCATGAGTCAGATTGAGCTGTGCATCTGCAAAAATGTACTTACAGTTAATGAGTCTTCACAGTTGGGGTTTCAAAGGTCCCACTAAGCGCCTGCATTTGCCTCTATTTTCAGTTACAGAGGTATTGCAACTTACAAAAATGTTTTACAGAAATAATTCTGTTGCTGCGAAAGAGCCTGGCGCATTCCCACTGGGGTGGTGGTGGGGAGCACAGAGAGAGAAGGCTCCACAATTAATTATTACTTTTACCATCAGTGACAACTTTTGTTTTCCCTTCAGTGTTCCTACAATTCCCAATTTATTTAGTTGTCACTGGGGAATCTGTAATTATGTACGACACTCCTTTTAACCAAATGCCTCTCCATATTCTCTCCCCAATTCTCCTTACGTGAATAACGTCTCTCTACACGAGAGCAATTCCCAAATACCTGGGAATTTGGGAATTCTTTTTCCTGTTGTTGATGCCTGCTCTGCCCCTTCTCCCATTTGGAGCATCGCTTTGCACCTGGTCAGGTGTTAGACTTGATCTGATTTGGTCTATCGCTACAGCAAAGAGCCTGGAAGCACCAGTACTTAAACTGAACTGAGTGCCTGGAGGCACCCGGTAAATGACTGTACACACGTGAGGAGGTTCTGGCTGGCGTTCAGCTGCCGCTTACGTTGACCATCCTCAGCAACAGTTACAGCAGGCCTTCAGGCTGGATGATTTTTTTACCGTGTTTCTCTCCCAACATTTAGGCAGGGTGCTGCCAGAACCCCGTTAATGGTACCCGGTAACGCTCCCAGCCGTGCACTCTGCCTGGGACACGTTAAAAACAGATAGGGTAGGAAGTCTTCCGATTTTCCTTCCTGCTATACATGGCATGTGTACATAGAGGAAACCTGGAAGATGAAATGGTTGGAGGTGATCATCTCCAAAGCCTGCATGTGGCAATCTTCATTGTATTTTAGTAGAGCTACAGTAATTTGTAATTAGTGAAGCAAGAAATGTGCTTTTTGGGGTGACCCAAGCTATATGAATTCGGTCAGGAGACTTGTAGCCACTGGATTGCCCCACATGGGTTAGCTTCTCTAATTTGGTCTTGATTCAACGTGAAAAAAAAAGGCCTTCTAAATATTTAAATTAAAAAAAAAAGTAGTAGTAAGATTTCTATCTGACCTGCTGCAAGGGAGGGAGCTGATTTTTAAATTAAGTTCTCAGTAAAAGCCAAATAGAGATATTGAGAAAGGGAGTTACATAATTCAGTTGTCCTTAGACAATAGATATCCCGTTTTAATATCTTCCAGGGTAGAGTTGTAAGATCATCTCCTTAGATTGAGAACTAATCTGCATTTTTACAAGCTGCAAAACCCCAAACCTGTGTTAGCTAAGACGTAGATTCTTTGATAGTTCAGTTATTTTCAGAAGGTTATCAGCTATCCCTGTCAAATTCCATTGCTTGTGAGAGCATAAATAGCAAAACAGTGTCAGCCCACAGCGACATCCTAGCCCCTCGCTAGTCAACCTGCTGCTTTCTCAGTCATCTGTAGGCTGGGAATAAATAGCTTTTGCAGAGGCAGCATTTTTTGGTGCTGTTTAATGCCTGTTTAACTGCCCCTGCCTACAGAATAATTTGCTACATCCTTATATTGTATAATTCCTATATTGTGAAATTCTTTTCTTTTACTCAGCGCAGACCAGTACTCAATTAAGATCATTCCCAAATTTGCTAATTACAGATTTACCAGGTCCAACGCCATTCAGTAAGTCTAGCATGTGTATGTGACTGCTGAGATTTGAGGGGGCTTTCTATTGCATACATCGTGATCAGGAAACATCCATCTTCTACGTTGCCCTAATTTTATAGGGGATTTTCATTCCACTCGTATTAATTGCCGCAGCTAACGTAATGAAAATACCCCCCCCCCCCCCCAATAATTGCTTTGCCTTGTTGATCGTTGCGTTGGCAATGTATTACAGCTTAAAGGTCCCATCTAACGTACGTGAAACGTGATGGATTGCCGTTATCTCTAGCGCAGAGGTGTTGGGTGGCAGGTTTGGCCAAGCGAAGCCCTAGCTCTCCGGCCGCCCGGGAGGCTCTTTGCTCCCCCCTGGGTAGGGCAGGTGGGCTGGTGAGTTGTTTTGCAGAACCCGGGTGCAGCCCTTGTCGCAGCCTGATGGTTGTGATGCTTCTGTTGGTCTTTTGTTACAAGTTGTCTGTCATTTGACTTTTATGAGAGGACATCTCTTTTCTGTCTGTGATGAGCTGCTTTTCTGTTGGGGAGAGACAGATATTTCGAATGGAAAATGGGGTTTCTGTTTGCTAAGTCATGTGGTTTCTCCTCAATAATCTTTCCCTCCTTTATTCTCATTTTTGAAAGGTTGTAGTGCGGTGTGGCACTTGTCTACTGCGTTTTCTTTGCATTCAGGCTTGGCGTAGCCCCCGTGTAGTAGTGTTTCTGTCTGGGGGCACCAGTTTGGCTTCTGGGCGGCAGCTCTGGGGGGGATACATCCCATGGCTCTTGTTCTCCACGTGCGTTGGGATCGCTATGCGCTCCTCCTTCATCTGTAGAAGAAACACACATAAAAAACTTGTTATTGGGTGCGTACTGTCGTGTATCATAAAGGCAGGTGAAGGAGGAGAAATGGAGAGAGCCTGTCTCTGCTGCCTGGATATTTTTCTGTTTTCACTGAGATGAAGCTGGTTGTTATACATATGGAAGCAGAAGGGGTTTTTTAAGCTTAGGAGTAAATGATTAGTCTTGACCGACTATGTAGTATTGTCTCCAAATTCTCTCAGGCCTCAAAACTTAGCAACACTGGCAGCGTGAATATTTCCTAGCTTTTGTTGCTAGTAACTAACATCTTTGTAATCCTTTCCTCCTGTTTCTTAAGAGGGCAAAAATGGGAGAGCTATAGCATGAACTTTTAAAAATACATACTTGGTAAATTATTGTGGAGGTCTCCAGGCATGTGCTGGAGCAGTCGTTCCAAGACTCGCTCCCATGCCTTCCTGCACTAGGCCAGCACGTATCGGAGCGATGTTTCCCCCGCAGCGCTGTGCGATCCTGGTTCGGCTTGCTGAGCGCAGTGATACCTCCGTTCCCTGCTTGTTTCTTACTGGAGAGGGTAAGAGGGATTCTGACTGGATTTTTGTGGGTGCTCACTTTACTCGAGCACATCCCACCGCTGTGCAACTGGAAGCATCGGCTGGGCATTTCTCCTGCTCTGAGCCCATCCCCTTTTATCCGTTCAGTGCAGTGCTTTTCTGTATTTAGCGTGAGCATAGCTTCTCATACAGCTCAGCCCTTACAGGCTTTTCACTGTAGCTGTTGGTGTTAAAATCCGCAAGATGCTTTGACAAACAGGCAGAGCCTAGGACTTTCTGTCCTGAAAGCATATGCAGTAACCAGTCACACCTCTGTGTGGCTTCCCAGTTAAATACAGAAGGAGCTTGTGGTTATCCTGAGAAGGCATCTGCGCTGGTCACCTGGAGGCTTGCAGTATTTATTGAAGCCTGCGGAGCAAGGAGCGTGTTGCAATTTGTATGAGAAAATGTGTCCCCTACCATCAAAAATAATTGCTTTCCTTTTGGTAGGATGTATTGAGTTGTGGAGTCTTGCATTTTTTTTCCCTAGAATCTGCAAAATGCCCCCTGTAATGGAAGATAACACCCAACTCAAGAATATTTTCACGGGCTGTCTGGTATCCATCATTTACTCACTTGACAACGTCACTCCGTCTCTTTAGCTTTAACCTGCAGTTGAGGGTGGTGGTGACAATCAAGCGTGTCCACAAAAGCACTGAAATCCCTTTGCACATTAGGCTGAGTGCTGGAAATGGCCTTGCTTTTGGTACGTCCTCCTTGGATTATCAGCTCACATTATCTTCTGCTTTTCTTGTTGTGTATTAGGTGTGTGAATTTTGCTCAGGTTGTATCACTAAATTCATTTTCTTTTTCCTTGTTAAACCTGTCCTGCTTTTGACTGTGTGGATTTCTAGAATTACCTTGCGGAGTCTTCCACTTTGAGTGTGTTTATAGGGAGGGGAAAAGCTTGTATACCGAGGCGGTGTTTCTTCTATAAACATCCTAATGATTTGGGAAACATGCACATTACGGAGTAATTTTTATGATCCAAATGACCTATGGAAAGTTCCCTCGGGAGGCTACCTTGTAATCAGATGAATGGGTTTCCAGGCAGCAGAGCTGATTTGGGGTTTTTTTGTGTCTGATTCAGGGTGTGACCTTGACACTAGCTCACCCTGGTTTTACATCACTGAGGCTTAACATGTTGAGTCAATAATTTGTTCATTCCCACTTGTGTCTCACTAATCGCTGCATCGTACCGTCGTTTAATTGGAGTCGTAAGCCTCTGAGATCCGTAGGGAAGTCTGCAGTGGGAGGCTCCGAGCGCTGGGCAGAGGCTTGCCTGTGAATAAGCAGTTGGATCTGCCTGCGATGACCTGTGACAGGGCTGGGTGTGTGGGTGTCCGTGTGTATATCCTGCAGTGATGTTGTGATAAATGCACTGTCTGCTTTTCTGTTCGGAAGGACTGACTTCATCTCTGCGTGCTACAGAGACCTTTCTTGTGCAGAGAAGGGCGTCTTTTGTTGTAAAACGTAACTGCCAAAAGATTCTGGTACTGAAAATACTTCTCTGGACCTCCTTCTCTTTTGTCATCTCAACTGTTCAAGCTGTGTGAATCTTCTTAGTCTCTCTTCCTTTGGCAGAGGAGGTTGTAAGAGATCTTCTGCCAAAGACTTCACACGCTCTTCCTTCAGCCACTGGTAGCTGCCCATCAACATGGTTTTTCTAGCCCTACCCGGATAAAAACCTACAACCTTCTTGGCAGCTTTGTCCTGCCTTGCCTCAGGAAGCAAGCCATGCTAACCAAAGTATTTTAAAATAAGTGCGCTTTCAACTGGAAGAGTTGTGAAGCTTCATCTTCTTGCTCTACTTGTATAATCCCATCTTGTCGTGTCCACCTACCTCCCTGCTCTTATTCCAAAGTCCAGTACTCCTTTTTTTCCTTCAGCCTCACCTTACCCATGTGATGAGGGTTGTATGTGTTTGCTGCTCTGTGACGGGATTGTCCCAGAGGACAGCTGCTGGGTGAGCTGCTTGGAGCATGCAGCAGATGCGTAAGCAGGATGTCTTAATATCTCAGATTGCTGCTGATGGCCGAGCAGGGTTATCTCAGGATTCAAATATTGCTGTATATTGCAGAATTATCTATTCTGTGTGCTGAAGTTCACTTGGGCTGCTGTTTAAATAGGTTGTTTCATGTAAAGCATCCTTTCCTACTCTCCTCTGAAATGGAGCTGCTCTCCTTCTGGCCCCTGAGCATTTATGTTCTGTTATGGGTTTATTGGGTTTTTTTGCCGGTCGACATTAACAAATCTATGTGATGGTGTATCTCTGAAATATGCCTTCTTTTCCTGTAGATCTCAAATACTTTGTTAATCGAGTTTTTCTCTGTTGGGATAGATGTTCTATTTACAATGCCAGGAGCTTGAGCTGGCAAACGTTAAGGAATAATTGTGATTTCCTGAAGTTTGTTTAAATAACTTGATCCATGAGTGTTGCCAGCATAAGTGTCTGGTCCTCTCTGGCTGATTGATGGTATGATGTAATATACCAGTACCTGCATTGCATCACTTGCTCCTGTTGGGTACTGCATGCCACTGTGCAGCATCCAAAGGTACGTGGGGGTGGATTCTCCCTGCACTGATGGCTCACAGTGAGGAACCACCGTTGGGCAGCTGGATCGATGGTCAGTTGTAAAAATAGGGGGTGCTTGAAAATTTTCACTTGTGAATATGAAGTGCAACGTGTACCACAGATAAATCTGCTCTCTGCCCCTTCCATAGGGTTAAAGTTGAATTGCAGAGCACTTGCTGGCAGAGCAACACAGAAATAGCTTTGTTTCGGTCGTTGTCAACATGTGAAGTGTTTTCCTGAGTGACGTGGCATCTGGCACACTCATCCTTTGAATTCGTTTGTAGGTGAGATTTTGCCTTGAGCTAGAGAGGATTTGAAGTAGTCCTTGGATGCGTACACAGGACACAGATGCTACCCCACTATCAGGTCCTCTCCTCCTGACGTGTTAATTGAACAATTGTGTGACAATGAGGAAATGTTAGTCACAGATGCTACGTATAGGTGCAGTTTCACCTTAAAACGAAGAGCAATGTTTTACTGCTGGCTCTTATTCACAGATTGTACGTTTTTTCGTGTGTTTATATTCATGATTGGTTGATTTTTTATGAAGATCTGTAGAAACTCTAAATATATTCTTGTGTAACCATTTGGAAGGTGTTTATCATTGTAGTATCAAAGAGCTTCAAAGGAGAATGGCCAATGAGCCGTAGGACAGATAGTGTGTTGTCACAATTGATAGATTGTGTACGTGGTGAGAAGGTGATTTTGGATTAAGATGTAAAATCCCTTCATCAAGCTCCTATAGGAAGGTTAGTAGGACTCATGCCACTAATTTGCTTTGATGCTTTTGAAGTCATCCTTTAAGTAAACCGGTGACTAACGGAACTGCAGATGTGCTATCAGAAATTCCCCCTGTACTTTTGGAAGGGGATGGTGCTGATGGTCCAACTGAAGGTACTTAAAGGAAACAGAGAGGAAAATGTCTGTATGGCTTACATGTATAAAGGCATCTCAGTGAGTATGCCATAACTTTCATTTCCATTTTCGTTTTCTATCATGGCTTTGCCATAATGGTTTGCACAAGAGCTGTCATTGGGAAGGAGACGGCAGTCCTCAACCCAATCCCAGCAACGTCAAGGGGAACATCAGATATGTTTTACAAGCATATGAGCCAGATTATAGCAGTAAGACTCCATCTGGACTGTTTTGATAAGTGGGAGCACGCCAAAATGTTGTTGCAATTTTCACTTGATGAGTTGTTTTTGTTAGCTTCAGCATCAGAACTGTTCGTTCATGCTTTTATGCTATCTTGATAGCGATTCCTTTTTCCACTCCTTGGTGCGCTGTTGATGTTGGATTGCTGGAACAGGAAGGTAAAAGGTTGAGTCTAAAGGCTGAAATAAAATGTCAAGCTAAACACTCCCAGGGGTTAAGGAAGGCAGAAGCACTGTTTCCTTCCTGATAGTCAGACTGCTTGTCTGCAGAAACTTTTATTTTTTGCATAACTGTGGTTATGACAGACAGTGAGAAAGAGCTGGAGTTCCTTTCAGATGTGGATTTTGGGCTGTTTTCTTCCCAGCTAGGTTTGTGTTGGACCTTTTTAATGTAACTTGAGGAAGTTTGGGTACCTTGAGTTGGGGTACATTAAAAAAGACTACCTTAAATTTTGCAATTTTCTGCTCAGGTTATGAGAATTGCACAAGGAAAAGGTTAAATTCGGATGTTTCATGTTTGAAAGTGCAACATCAAAGCTATGGCAAACAGTCAGCAACTTTTCTTTGTGAATTTCTGTTTCCATTTGACTGTAACTGGGCTGTTAATGGTTTTGACTAGAAGTGAAACATGATTAGAGGGGAAAATGGGGGCTGGCAAGCCTGAATCATTATCATTGTGTCATTATCAATCAATCGCAGCCAACAAGGGAACAGGTATTTAACACAGAAGGACACACAGCTATTTTCCGCCCCATTCCCCTGCAAGCCACGGGACACTTTCAAGACTCTTATTAAAGCTTTAATACCTACAGAGATCACAGTGTGTGCTACAGGACCGGTGATCAGGAGCATTGCTGTCATTCCGCGTCTGTGCAGGACAAGACGTGTGGTGGAAGAGTGCCGAGGGTGCTGGCAGACGATAGCCCTCTGCCCTTCCGAGAACAGGCACAAACTTCCCCCAGTCCTCTCTCGATTGAGCAAGGGAGACTTTCTTCTTGCATCGTCTCTGGTGACCTGTTTAACCCAGCCTGTGTGAACGGGGCAGCAACTGAAAGGTCCTCAGTACCGCCGTGCGACCAGTTTATTTGTCTTTGGCTACGATTGCTCCCAGAAGAGGGCAATGGAGCGAAAATCCTGAAGCTGTTTTGTGCAAGGAGACAAAGGAGGGAGGTGGAAGGTTCTTCCTGGCTTCTGCAGCAACAGAAGCTGTACAACGTGCGGTCGACTCATTGCAGTGAAGCATCTGATGTAAAGTAGCATTCTGCCTTAAGGGTTGTTTTGCTGTGCCGTTGCACTGTGTGTATGCGTTGACAACTACCAGATGTTGCATCCAAGTGTCCTCCTGCATCTCCATCGCTTCATGCCACCTGTAAGTTTAGTTAGTTATGTCTTCCACAGGATGAACGAACAGCTTCCAGAAGTAGATTCCCCAAAGGGCAGTGGTCTAAAATTGAGCGAGTCATATGATGAATTAAATTTTTAATGAGGGTCAAAGCTATAAAGCTGTAAACGTGAGATTTAAGTATTTAAATCTCTGAAACTATCCTCTTTAGAAAAAGAGGAGGAAAGTAATTCTCCTGTTTTCATAGACAGCAGGGGAAATCTTAGTTTTTCTGATGTACAGTCCATGTCATAGCAGGAAATTAGCAATATTCAGATGGGCATCATGTACCAGATTTGAGCCAGGATGGCAGTAAAAGCCTAAGAAAATGTTTGATGTACTCTTCCATCAAGGATCTCAGGAGCAGAGTTAACAGAGAAAGTAATTTTAAGTCCTCAGAATCCCAAGATGTATTTTCATACACATAAAATCAGGTTGAGAAGTCTCGCTAAGAAGCTTGTTTCACGGTGTGAAGCTGTACATTAATGATATGATGACTAAGGTATTTTACTGTTTATAGTCCTAGGTTTTTGAAATCCTGATTGATTCTTCCCAACTTGTGATATCACTGGAGAAGAGATCTGAGGTGGTGTGTTTTTTTCCCCTCCCTGAGAAGGTGTTCTGTGCCTGGTCCATGTGAGATCGACGTTTGTCCTCTACCACTGCTTCTCTGCCCATTGCACTAACTTAGCTTGTCTGGTTTTCTTCCTTCTGGTGTGTACTGGGCCCATCATTATACGTAAGAATTGAATTCCAAAATGAAAGAGCACTTCTGAAACAATAGGGAATCATGTTCTTTTCCTTCCTCCGTGTCAGAGTTATCATAGGAGCTGATAGAGAGCTGAGGTCAGCTAGTACGGCCTCGGAGCCTGGATATCCGCACAGGAGAGTCGCTGCTTCTGCCTCTTGCACCCTGACAAGGCACGAAGCTCCTTTCTTCGGCAATTCTGGGAATTCACCAGGAAGGAGGGATCTGGCTGTGCCTCTGGATGTTGTTGCCTGGATGAACCTCTTAAACCTCAGTGTCCTTGGAAAGGAGGAGCTGCTGGGTCCTCTGGGGAAGCTGTGACACTCACTAGTGTTACGTTGCACCCAAGCCAGGCTGGCAGGAGAAACTCATTTTCTTCCAAAGGGCTCAAGTAGCTCTGTTCTCACACTGTGCCAGGTTTCTTGGGCAAATACTGACCAAAGAGGTTTGTTTCCCAAATCACCTCCTAAGAAGAGCTCTCTTAAGAGGCAGCCCCTGCTCAGCTGTAGAAATCGATACAGGTGCCAGCCTGAAGATGTGCCAGCTGCCTCGTGGTTCTGTCCAGGATCTGGATTTAGCTTTTGGACAGGCCCTCTCAAGGCCACGATGACATGCTGGGAATCATCGTTGAGTCGGCACAGGTAAGTGTGGCACTGCTGGTGCATTTCCCTTTGGGAGTCAGTACCAGGCACCCACTTTAGCCATTAACTGGGATTTTAGGGATGTTGAGAAATGAAATCTCCAAGGACGAAACTCTCTTTTCATCCAGAGCTGCTCCCTCTTCCCAGGGTTTTTTGTGTCTTTTCCTTTCAGCAGAGAGGCTGTCCTGCAGGGACCTTGCCAGTGAAGGCTCGGAGTGCTTGATTTGGTGGGCACAGAAGTGAGTTTGGAGTCTGGGGGAGCCTCTGGACCGCTCTCTTCCCCCTTTACAGTTGGCGTCTTCTCAGCGAACGTTTGCTGCTGCTCAGAACGTCCTGTGCTCTGTCCACCACACAGGTCAAGCTGTGTTGGAATCGATGTGTAATCCCATGCTCCAGCAAAAGGACACACTTTTGTTTGGGTGGGGAGGGTGTCTTTAAATGCTTAATCAAATAGGCTGAATTGTCTAGGAATACATTTAGGCCTTTAAGGCAGAGCTTTCCAGCCTGACTTTTTTCCAACATAATTTTGCATTGGGATTGGTCTTTAGTGTTTTGATATTGTGCTTCAAATCTGTGAGTAAGGAACTGGGCCTTTCCTCATTGTTCTCCCGGCTTCCTTATGGCCATTGCTAATTGTAAATTACCCCTGGGGGAAATGCACAGGAAGGTTCTGGGGTGGATTAATGCATTGTGCTAACGTGTTTAATCTTTATATTGTTTAACAGCATTATGAGATGAGGTGACCTTTGAGGAAGAAGGTGGCCCTATAACAAAGTATTGAGAAATACGTCCAGGCACTAGAGCAGCGTTTTGGGGGAGAAGGGAAATCCCTGTGTTGGGAGCAAAGGGAGTCTTTGAAGCAGCTGTAGTTCCAACACAGCGTCCAGGCAGCAGAGCGTGATGAGTCCGGAGGGGAATAGAGCTCCCTGCCATGTGGACCCTTCCCGAGGGTCCATCTATGAATGTGCTAAATATTTAAATACTCCTATGTTTTGATAGTTTAAGTATACTTTTCAAATAGAGGATTCAACCTGGTTCATACTTTTTGGGCACTGGAATAAGTGTTTGACATGCACGACCTTCTTAGCTTACCCTGTAGTAAGTCCTTAACCGTCCGTGCTTCTCTTGAGCTGTGGAGTGGGAGCGCAGCCAGTACCACTGGAGCACAGAACCTGTCCCCCCTTGAGCTGTTCTCTCCTGATGCCCCCAGACCCTCACTGTCTGAACTCCAAAAATCCTCTTCTGACCCCTTCATATTGGGTAGGAAAGGCTTTCATTTTAAAATTTCCACGTTTTTCCAGTGATCTTGTAGTGCTGATCCGCAAAGGTGCCCTTGTCAGAGGGGTGAGGGCGGCGGGTGGTTAGAATTAGCTGGGCAGGGAGACGTTAGGGCTTTCAGGGGCAGGTAGAAGGTCCACTGCGCTTCACTGGATCAAAGAAAATTTTCACGTGTTGAAATCTCCATAAAGGGTGAAATGCAGAAGCCATTCATATCACCTGCCACCCAAAGCTGGCCCTAGAGCATGTGAAGTCCTAGGCACACTGTGAGTTTTCTCAAGCTGCGACACATCGCTGTTACCCTTCCTGGAGCCGTAACTGGGAGCTTGCCCATACCGACTGTTTTGGTGGTGTTCTCAGAGCAGGACTGAGTGTGCTGACAAGTGAAGCAAATGCTGTGTTTAAAAGATAAGCACTTTGAGAGTCCTAACTTTGCCTGAATTCTGAACTCCAATTCATGTCCATGAGATGTAGAGAGCTGGCGTCGTCTGAAAGGCGATTTCTGTGTCTATTTGCAAAAAAGATGTTGGTGGGGGGAGATGAGTTGTAGAAAGATACTGAGACTGGCTTAAAAAGAGTATGGCTGGCATCCAGGGAGTTTAGAAATCGTAGGAAGAAAACTGGAGGTGTCTCAGCAGGCTAGATTGGGTGTCTGTGGAAATAAGGTACTTAAAGGATGCAGACTGACACCTTCTGCTCAAGGACAAATAACCTGGATAACCAGGCAGAAAGGGAGGCCTGAGGAGGGCTGTCTGGGAGCAAGTAGAAATGGAAACCCTTTGTGTCACAGTGGATGGTCCCGTGCAAGTAGGTAATGGGGTCTGTATGAAAGGAGTTTGAAAAAGAGGCACCGAGCACTATCTGAGATAAAATAATCCTTGCCTAGCATCTTAATCTGTTATATTTAGCTACTACATCTTTAGGACTCTCTGAGTTATCCTCCTCATGCCTCAGTTCTGTGTTCATGCCGATTTTGTTTCACATGCCCATCGGTGGTGTGCCTGAAATTATGTTCTGTTAACTCAGGATTGATGATGACATCTTTGGGCTCTTCATCTCAGGCCTCCTCTGACCTGGAAGACCACGAGCCCTGAGCACGCCATGCTGGTTGGCATCAGACCGCTGTTGAAATGGATGTCTTACTGCTAAACGGTTCAAAGTCATGCCACGTCCTCTTGAGCTCCAAGCATCGCTGATGCTCAAGAACCAAACATCCTCCTTTCCAGGAGACCACCAACTATTGTGCAGGATTCATCTCAGTCTTGATACAAACCTGTAATAATACACAGCAAGGTGGTTTGGATCCACCGCTTGTCTGACCATCCTTTTCCGCTGTATTTCTTGAATCTTCTGCCTTGGCTGTCAGCTACTCAGCAGTAGAGTACTGGACACGGGTAGATCAGGCCAATAAAAAGAAGTCCCTGAGCTGCAAATGGTTAGGGAGCTGGAGGAGGGGGCTGAGAGCCTTGCGCAAAGTCCCGCTACATTAGGAATTTGCTTGTAGTTATTACTGTTCCTGTAGGAAATGCTAGATTGCTGCAGTACCCTGCAGCAGGCTGAATTGCTCTTGTTTCTTCATCTCTTCATGTCACACTCTGTTTTCTAAATGTTTAATTACAGATGGATTGTGGTTTGTGGGTTCACAGCTTTTCTCATCTGCTTTTTGTCAAAGGTAAGCAGATGTACTGCCTGTTGCTCTGTAGAGTTGAGTCCCTTGTACAGCAGCTGCCAAGCAGCTCGGAGATAAAAACTCCAGCATATGGAAAAAACGGGATGAGAAGCCAGTTTCTGTGGCTGAGATGATCTTGTTTTGAAATATATCCAGCTGGTCTCATATCTTCCCAGGTGTTTTGGTGTTGGCCCTCTGCTCCATCCCTGGAAGCTGCTGCCTCCTGAATCCCACAGGCAGGTGGGGATGTGTGGGTTAGAAGGACCTTTGGTGTTTAACCCCCTCTGCCGGCCCTATCTGAAGACAAATGCCTTAAGGCAGAGAACCTTGTGCTCTCCCTGCCGGCTTCCCTCCGGCCTCTGCACGGAGATGAGAACCGTGCCGGTGAAAAAAGATGCGATTACGTTGTTTACATTGTGTTGAGGTTGGGGTTGTTAAATTTGCATTTATAATCCGTACTTAAACAGGAGAGAAACTTGAAAGCAGTCTGATTTGTGGTTACAATTAGATAACTTGAGCCGTCAGCTGCTTGTCTCCCCGTGCTGTGCCGTCCAGTGCGTTTGGAGGTCAGGACTGGAAAATACGCTGGGGATGGTGAGAGCTCGGTGTTCCAGAAGTGCTGCTGGGACCACGGGCTCCCTCTGCGTTCCCAGGCCACCTCCTGGGGTACTGTCTGAACCTCCCCGAGGCAATAAACACTAGTCGTTAATCGGTTTAGATAATTTTTAAGTGATGGATGTATAATGGTTTTTGAATAACCACCCTAATTATTGTAAATGTGCATAAGAGGGCTGAATTAACATCATGTAAATGAGGTTAATTCTGGTATTCTAATGTGACTACTTTGCTGTGCTGCCCATAAGCATTCTTTTGTCATAATCTTTGTATGCAATGTTATATCTGTTTGTAAATGATATTTTCAGTTAATTTTTAACATGTGGAACCGTGTCAGTCTTCCGACTTTGTTATTCCTCAACAAGAAGGATACCAGAACCTTTCGGTTCGTGGCACGGATATTTTCCATTTAATCAAACGATGAACAATGTAAGGAAACAATTAGCTGAAGTGGTGTTTGGTTTTCTGCACAGCCGGCTGCTGGAGGAGATCTGACTATGGTTTGCCTGTGGTGCAGGCATCTCCTGGGCTCCCTTGGTTGTAGCCAAGGAGAAAACTTCGGCTTATTAATCCTTGTGGATTTGGGGGGCTCTAGAGCTGAGCCTTGGTTCTGTTCCAAAAATGACCCGTGCTGCTCCAGGTGTGTGATCTGCAAAGCTGAGACTGACAGTTCCTGTTCCACTGAGGTACCCGTGGCCTTTCTTGTGACAAGGGATGGCGGCATGTGGTTACCATCCCCCTGGCAGAGCCGAAGCACACTCCAGCTTCCTCCACATCTGTCCGCAGCAGCGCTGGTTGCTACCTCCACATCTCCGTGCGGTTTGGCAGCCCCTGGGGTAGCTGCTGAAGCATGAGACGTGGGGTGGAATACTTGGAGAGCTGTCAGCTCATTGTTAAGAGGCTCCGAAGTGAGATTTTACTGAAGGTTTTAATGTTTGGCCAAATTCAGTTAAAGCAGAAGCCTGCTTTGATTTGAGGGAGCGTGCCGTGCTTTGAAAGCTCTCCACGTTTCACATTTTCTAGGTCACTCTTGGATGCCCTAATTTTTTTTCAGAGAAGCATTTAGCAAATACTTTGACATTGATGATTTGTATTCTTCTGTCATTTCGGTCTTGGAGAGCATCGAGATACTTTTTTGGCAAGTTCTCTCCCTCCTCAACCCCCAGTCATCATCATTAGAAGGCTGTCGACAAGCATGACGACCAAGCGGCACGCCAACTGTAAATGCTAATTGACAGAGAAGCAGCTGAAGTGGGCAACCGGGGCCATGCCTGACCTGCAGCAGTCTGTCTCCTGGCCCTCTCGGTAGCTGCGTTGCTTCCCCGGGCAGCGTGATCAAAGCGATCTGCGCTCGCGTACCCGCACGACTCGGTAGCACGCTCAGCTTCTCCTGCCCGTGCGAGTGAGCTGTGCTCTGTTCGGAGCAGGAGGTGAGTTCTTTCCTTGCTAAAGTAGTAGGATTGCAAGGATGTTAAACCAACTGATGAGTTAAAACCAACCTCATGAGCGGGCATTAGGTGTGCTAGGAGTGTGGTCTAGTTTCTTTTCTTACTGTTAGACTTACCTTTGCCATTTAGATCTTACTGATATTCTTCTAATGCTTCTGGTTTAACTGCTTTTGGTGACAGAGAGCTTGGAAGCTGCTCTAGTAAAACCAGTTTCATTTCCAAAGCCTTGTGCCCAGCCAATGTGCTGTCCCCAAAGTGCTTTTGGAAGGATTTCATCACCTGTGGGTATTGACTAAGGGACTTTCCCTTTTTCTTTCCCTCTCTTAAAGTAACCTGGTCTTGTGGGTTTTGTCCCCTTTCAGCGAAGGGCTTTGAGACATTGCTACTCGCTGTGCGTGCTTTCTGCAAACAGGCTTTATGGTTTCGTGGCGTCACTCTCTAGAACCTCATGATGGGATTGCTCAGTTGCTCAGTGTGCTGATATTTACACACCAGGCTATTGGCTGTTATTGCAGGTGATGCAGATTTTATAGCTGCTTTGGCTGAAATGGCTTGTACTGAACTGTATCACTTAGACTAGAATCCAATATTGCATCTCCAACACATCTCTAAGCAAAAAAATATGTGTAACGGTGTTTGAAAGATATCGAACCATAGCATAAAACATTGTTGCCAGCAGTAAAGTCCTGATGCTCTGTTTTGATGGATTTGGCAATTCAGGGAAAAAACCCCCAACAGTAGAATCTGCTTGTGCCCTTGGAAATCTAGGCATTTCCATGGCTGAGAGCTCGATGTTCTAGTACTGCAGAGCTGTGCTGCCTCTTAAACCCTTCACTGGTGAGTCAACTGTGTGTTTACTGCTAGTTTTGAGGGGGAGGTTCCTGACTGGGAGGACCAGAGAGACATTTCTGTAGCATACGGATTTAGAAAGGAAAGGCCAAGCTGCTCAGAAGTACAGGATGTTGAAAATCCACAAGGAGAATTAACGGGCATAGTGCAGGTGAGTCGGTGAGAGAGGTCCAAGATAAAATGCGTGAATATGGACGAGGCTGTTACATCTGGAATACTTTGGGCTTACCTTTTGTTCCGTTGGGTTTTTTTCTCCTGAGCACTGTTCTGTGAAATTCTCAGAAAATCTTTTGTGCTTTCACAAAGATCTGCTCAGTTGGAAGTGGTGAATTTAAAAGTAGAGTGTTATCCAAAACATTTTGCAGAGAAAAGGAAGAAGATACAGACGAAAAAGAATAAGCAGTGACAGGAACTAGCGGAAATAAAGGTTCTGAAAATATTTGGGACGGAATCTAGTAACAAAATGGGGGAATGAGGAATTTAAAGTGTCTGAATCCTGACAATGTGTGTCCTAAATGAAGGACTCATTTTGGTGTGTTAAATGATGATTGCAACCTTGAAAATTACTTTATCAAGAAGAAATCAGTAAGAGAGAGCTTGTTGGAAAAGTGAGCAGGCAATCAGCAGGGTGTTCAGGAAATTAGGGAGTAATTATGCAAGTGACACTTTCTGCAGTCTCCGAGAACTGAATTTGCAGTAGAGACCAGCACCACATGCGCTTCAAAACCATTTTCCATAAACCCAAAAATAATCTTAAGGCTTTCTGGCAAGTTTTATCCCCAGCGGCTGGTAGAAGGATGAAGCTGTATGATGCATTGCCCTACCAGAGGAAGTGTCCTCAAATCTAGTTGTCCTTGTTTCCCGAGCTCGTAGGCAGGGCTGCAACTGCCTGCTGAGGGATTGATGTTTCCGAGGACTTTCCTGGGCTGAGGGATCGGCCACAGCTCTGCTCGTGAGGATGTGCACCCTGCCTCCTCTCCCTGCCTGCGCTCGGTGGGTCCTGAGGCAGACGCTGGCATTTCTAGCCTGCTCTCCTGGCACTGCCTGTCTCTTCAGCGTGCGGTGTGATGTGATGGGTCTCCTGCCCAGGAGAGGGATCATCTCCATCTCAGAGGAACCAACAATCCCGGTGGGACAGCCTTGATTTCCACTTCCTTGTCTTTCTCACTTGTGTTTCCTCACACGCTTTAAAGAAGGTGCAAACCTTCTCCTACACATGGAAAGTAGGCAGTACTGCACTCCATGAACAGACCCCGAGGAGATTCCTTGCGTCTGAGGTTGCGACACTGTGCTCTGGGTGCACACGCCGGCCCTCAGCAAGGTCTGGGAACGGCTCAGCTTTCTGTAAGGCAAAGGCAAATCCACGCTGGAAAGCAATGCTTGAACAGCTGGGTGGCAGAAAGCAAACTGGAAAGAAAAACACGTATAGACCTGGTAGGAAAGGACAGCCTTGGTCCGTAAAAAGCAGGCTGCCGAGAGGGGAGGTGGTGGTACTCCAACTTTCTCTACTGCGTTTCTTCGTAGGGGTTAAAGGATTGTTGTTGTACCGCCGCTGAGTGATTCCTTCCCATGAACTCTTCCCTCCTACTTACATACTCCCTAGCATCTCCCTCGCATTCTGCACAGCAATTTATGCATGGGTGTATCATGACTTCTGAATAATAATAATAATTCTGGGAACTTCTTCTCTTGTGTTTGCTCTGGGGGCTCTTGTGTGACCAGGCTACTGGGTCAGAGTACCTGGGAAGCTTCTGACTCACCAGAGGTCCCCAAAATAGCTTGGGGCCATTCACAGCTCTGCGACATCTGTCCGTACCGTCCAGCAATGGGCCAGAAGAGCGACTGCTCTCCTGGGACTTGGGAGACCTGGGCCTGAGTCTCGTTATTGTCACTGACTCTCATATTGTGGTATTGGGAAATACAGGATGCGTGGTCAGGCAGTGCCTCTGGTGGCATGAGATGTCTCATGGCTCCGTGCATTTGCGGCTCAGCCCGCATCCTGTGTGCCCAGGCATGGTGTGTTGTCCGCAGCAGAGAAGAGCCACCAGGAATCCTTGCTGCTCACTGCTTTTATGGGCTGCTCCAGGCAGGAGCTGGGGGACTTGCACGACCAACTTCATTTCACCCTTAAATCATCTGCATTTCAGCAAAGCTCGTGGATTTGTTGTGCTCCTGACGTCTCTCCAAAGCGTCTCACCTGGAGCTGAGAGCTGAGAGCAGTGTCTCTTGGTAGGCAGTGGAGCTCCTCTGCTGCTGCTGGCTTGAGGCCAGCCCCGCCGAGCACTGGCTGCAGAGCAGCGGCCCTGCTGGCTGCGGAGCCAGTGGCCTTGCCACGAGCTGGCATACTTCTCCGAAGGAAAGCCAGGGTTTCATGACTGACATGAACGCTAACCCAAGTATGAAAATTCTCTCACCTCAGTGACATTTTTCCTTGTATTCCTCCTCAAGTAGCTGCCTTGAGGCCAGCCTGGTGGTGGCTGGTGTGAAGGAGGCTGTCCAGCTGCCCCTTTCCAGCCTGGCGACAAAAGCAGGTCAAAGCAGTTTCCCTCTCATGCTCTGGTTGCTCTGTCTCTGCTCTTCCTGGGAGGTGGCAAAGCCTCTTCTGCCTAGTTCCTCTGGAGCTAACACACAGCTTTGTAGCCCCGTGCTAGAGCAGGGCACAGGCAGTTTCCCTTCCACTTCCATGGCAAAGATCCAGCTAACTGAACCGGGAGACTTTCTCCCCCTTTCACCCTGTTTCACTTGCAAAACCTTTAGGAACCAGAGCTTTAACCCCTTTCTTTGCCTCTGGCTAATCCGCGTGTGCTGGGCACATTCGTCATTTACCCCCTTGTCTCAACAGGGAACTCTTTCCATCGGTGGCAAAGAAGTGACCCTTGAGTACACTCCGTGCCCAGAGTTTTGGCGCTGCAAACGTGTAAGTATGCGATCAGAGAGCTGTGTTGTGCTTCCCCTGCTGGCTCTCCTGGCAGTGGCAGCAGAAAGGAGTATGTGGTATTTGCTCAGTGACTGAAGGTCGGTAAGAGTAATACCTGTCCTGAAGCTCTTGACTCTTCTAAACTGTGTTTTTCCCTGCCTTGGTTTTGGTACCACCTATGAGTGCATGTTGCTTTGGTACAGGTAGTAAATGTTTTATGCACAGAGCAGTTTCGTCCCTGTGCAGTGGTTCCCTTTTAATAAAGGGAAAATAGCTTGTGGACCCTTTCTCTTTAGAAACCAAAATGAGACAGTGATTCTGCCAACCAGAATGGAACAGACTTACACTCTGGTTCACGTGTGTAACCACAAGTGTCTTCACTGCCCAGGGAACCAGAGCTTTCACCAGGGTAACAGTGCAAACCGCCCCTCTGTCTCACGCAGGAACCTGTGACCTGGATTTGACTGTAGTAAGTGCAGCAGGGAAGGAAGCACGGAAATGAGTCCAACTCCAGGCAACAGTGCAGACTGGAACCGGCCCATTTGTGGGGAGGCACAGTTACCTGAGCGTCAGTTTTGCTCCCGTGCCCTTCCCGGAGTTCTCCCAGAACAGGCGCTTTTGGCTGCAGTAGGCCGGGGAGGAGTGCTGGAGCAAAGGGCAGGGTTGTCACCTGCATTCCCACTGGCTGCAGACCAAGAGGGTGCATCGGGGTGGGAAGGGTTCGGTTCTGGTTAGACTCCCACCTTGACCACACTGGGCTACAAAGACCCTCATCCAGGCTAATTGGATGCACGCCACTTGCCAGCAGAGCCATCGCTCGGTGCCTTATCTGTGCTTGCAGTACTCCAGAGTAGAGACAGCAGGTTCAGGCGGTGGTTTCACAACAGCTCTCAGAGCAATGAGAACTAGCTGGAGCGTATGTCCCTCCTGTTGCTGTGCACGAGCATGGCCTGAAAGAGCTTTCTCGTGCCCCAGAGCATTTGCAGGGCTTTAGTTAGAGGAAAAAAAAATATATATGAAAGAGAAGTGATGCATTTACAAAGAGCTTGAAGAGGAAATTAGGAATGCCGTGTTTGGAGAGAGCTGTGAGGACTGTGCACTTGGCTCTTTCCATGGTGTGCAGCTTGCTCTGCTCTTGGTTGACTCTCCCTGTGCAGCAAATTACATCGGTATCTACAGTTTAGCTCAGATAAGGACTTTGTCACTGCTCTAGGAGTGAGTTGAGATTAGAGAATACAAAGGTAACTTTGGATTCTTTAAAACAACCAGGTGGTTAGCAGGATGGTGCCTAGCATGGAGCTTTTTGGTCCAGCATCACCTGAGAGGTGGAAGAGTCCTGTCTCAAGGACTAGTGAAGTACCTCCATGGTGTGAACAAATCTGTGCTCAGAGGTTGTGTGAAAATCCTGTTTCCAAGGCAATCCCACTTGTGAGCCGTGTGAGCATTTCCCTTCCATTCCAGCCGAGGCTCCTGCTGCCATTACCCATCCTGTCTCTCAAGTTCTCACCATAACTTTTCCGTGGCCGTTACTTTCTGAAAGCCCTACAGAGTCTGGCCTTCTGGAGTAGGTGGTAGCCACTACCTTCAGAACATGACTTCCTCATGCTGTCCATCTTCCATTGCAGTGTAAGGTGTGTACTGTGGGCTACAGATCTTCCTGCTCCTATTGCAAGCTCCCAAGAGATGGTGAGTATATCTGATTCCCCTGTGTTGGGTCAGTTAAAAGTTTCATCTGCCCTGACAAGTAAGTTTCTCTTCCGGCTTCCCGGTGGCATCCCTCTTGGTGGACTAGCTGAGCACTGTGTAGGAGAATTATTAATTGTGCTTCATTTAGACCCATTTCTCTGTCCACACTAAACATGTTGCACACAGATGTGTTGCTACCAGGTTCGCTGTTCTTGCGAGGCTTAGTGGAGAGGTGTCTTACCGCCCCAGGCCTTCCCCTCCTGTTGCTTTGGCATCATCCTTCATCCACGGAGTTACAGGTTGGGTGTCCTCTAGGACTGTGAGGTGGTACTGCTGGCCGTAGGTGAGATGGCTTCCCCTCAACCCGCCTTCCTGGGGAGATGCAGCTGCGTATTTTTAGTGATACTCTTTCGAGGCTTTTAGATTAGAGGTGAATCCAGGAGTTGGAATTGCTGAACTCGCCTTGCTACTGTAAGAAGTGCCTGAAGAGGAGTTCTGCTTCTCCAGGAGCTTCGCCTCACCCGACCAACACCTTTGGGGGGTTTTTGGGTGGGAGTGTGTGAGAACCAAAACACGGTCCCTTGAGGAACTGATTTCTTTGGGACGAGCAGGTGTTGCAGGCACTCTGCAAGCTCTGACTCTGTATCTTTGAGCAGACTTATGTTTTGCATTTCTTACCTGCTGCATGCCCCAGGCAGAAGAGCATTGAAAGAACTGCTGATGCAGAACTCTGCTTACTGGAGCTCTCTCCCTGTGGTCGTGCTTTCCTTGCACTGTGGCTCCTCCATCAGTGTTAGGAAGGCAAAATCCATATAGCTGGCCCAACACAACTGTGGATTGTAATAAAACTGCCAAGAAGCAAATTAAAAAGAGCCTTTACGAAGCTGTGAAGACAGATTGTGATGCATGCTTCTTACTGACGTGGTTTTGTTGATTGTGAGAATGTATGTGTTAAGGTAACCTCTCTATGACTGTCCTTTAATTGCTGGATGAAGCAAAACAACTCTAGGCATATGCAGGCGTTACTGCAGCTTTGCATGAGTTCTTGCGTGCTTTGTGACTGATGGTCTTGAAATGGATTTTAATATGCCTCTCTTACAGGGAGCAGAGCAGGCCCAGAGTCCAGAGGTGGTTCTGAGGGAGAGGACGCATCAGCTGAGCAAGAATTCCGTAAGAGAATTGCTTTCCCCATCTCTGGGCTTGTGCTCATGTCTGTGTGACTTGCATGGGCAGTTTTCACACCTGCACGTGCAGACTGGTTTCAGGTGCAAATTTTACATGAGGTTCTGCTCATGAAGTGCAGCCAAAACTGCACGCTGCAAACTGTGGACAAATTAGTACGGGCCTGTCCAACATGAGCTGTGCTGACGGCCAAGGAAGTCAGTGTGCAGCTTTCCCAGCATTTACATGCAAAAAACAGTCCTGTGTTCTGCCGTGCTGCCCACTGCCCAAACAGAACGAGAGCAGGCAGGTGCTCTGGGGGACGTTAAAAGAGTGAAGCTTTGCTGTGCCAAGTTTCTTTTTTGTCACAGGAAGAGGTTTCAGCAGCAGGTACAGGGCTGGTGATGTCTGGCTTTGCAGGCCCACAGCTTTGGCTTCCCTTGCCAACAGGTGTAGAAGCTCGGGTAGGGATCTCTCTTGAAGTGAAGCCAGATGCTTCAGAGGATGTCAAGCACAGAAACTTGATGGGATTTATCTTCTCTGAATTGCATAGCTAGGCTGCGGGGGGCAGGGTGTTTCCACATAATATCTGCCTCATCTGTGGTAAGTTGGCACCTGATAAAGTCAGTGATTGTATTATGGTGCATTTCACAGTGGTCATAGGGTCTGAACCCAGTTTTCCCCTCGCATAGAGATAGGGTGACAGTTACTAGTTGATACTGCTCAGCTGTGGGTGGTCAAGAATACATCAGTGAGGATATCACTGCTGTGTAGATTGTCCTGGACGTGGGAGGAACATATCCAAACTCATCCCTGATTCAGTCTGCCCAGGCAAGAGCCAATCCCAAAAGGAGGCCAGAAAGGATCTTTTCTCTGACAGGAGAGGTCAGGTGAAGGAGACCAATGTGAACATGACAATGGAAAGATGAGCAGTACCTAGCTTGTCCTTTACACACCTTATGTCTGCAGAGTGTTAAGACATGGAAGGTGAAAAGGGCAGAACAGGGTAACCATTTCTAAGGGATGCTGCTGCAGTGGCCAGAAAATAGCAGAAGAAAAATATTTGCTGAAACACTTTATGTGGAACCAGTCCATTTCTCCCCTCTAATAGCAGAGCCAAAGCTTGAAAAACCTGAGCAAGAGTTATCAGGACAACCAGGATCTCCAAAGCAGCCTCCCCAGCCCTCGGTTCCTGCTCCACAGCAGGAGTGTCAGCCTCAAGAACAGGAGCCAAGGAAGAGAGATGAAGGGAGAGAGCGGCGGCCCTCACAGGAGAAGAGAAGGGACATGGACCGCCACCAGGAGCTGCCTTCTCAGAGAGAAGCGGAGGAAGCCGCACCACAGGATGGTGGAGGAAGCAGAAGTGAGTGGCACGGGGCCCAATTTTGGATTCCTCTTGCTTGGACTTCGTGAGGCTATTTGCAGAAAGGGCAGCGTTTCACTAAAACCTCTGGAGGCTGTTTCCGTGTTGTGCAAATCCATGGCATCGAGTAATGGTAGGCTGTCCAGTCCCAAAGGTGCTGGCAAATTGCTTTTAGGAAAATTAATTCAGTGCAAGCTGGCTTCAGGATGCTGCAGTTAACTTAGCACAGCAGCAAAAGTCTGTTTGGCCAGAAGTTATCCTGGGCTGAGCTCCTCTGATGCAGGGCCTACTTTCTGCTCTGTTTTCTGGGAACAGCTAGCAATCGGAGGCAGTACTCTGAGCATCTTGCAAAATGGAGAGAAAAAAAGCAATGGTTTCTGTCCTGCAAGCAGCCGTGCTGTTGCTTTGAGTGGGTTTAGTTTTACCTGTGCTGTGACAATAAACTTAAATCTGAATTATCTTTTTTTACTGCTTTTTCTTTTCTGGCCACCTCCCTCACAGCAATTATGCTGAAGCGTATTACTCGATTCACCCCACCGGAGGTGATTGTGGGGCTCCTGGCCCCATACGTGCGTCTCTCCACATCCAGCGTGCGCATCATGAAGAACAAGGCTGGCCGGATGGGGCAGACCTATGGCTTCATTGAACTGGATTCACATGCTGTAAGTAGTTTCTCACTTTCACATGCTCCCCCTGTTGGCACCTATAATCTGTAGAAGTAGAGAAAGCACAGAAATATTAGAAATAGCTGTACTTGTGAGGCAGCTGTCCTGGAATAAGTCCTTTCTTCTGCTTGTCTGGCTAGATACAGGGAATATCTGATACAGCTGTTGCTCTTTGGCTTTAGGAGCTGAAGACTATCTGTTGTCACAAGCTGTGATGCTGAGTTTCTTGCCTCAATACGTTTCTTTGTAGACCCTCCTAAACATGAACACCTCTCACAGGTATTTTGTTTGCAGGGAACTTGAATTCAATGTTTTCTGTTTCTGTAGAGGGCAAGAACTTTAATTAACCGACAGTCCCATGTTGGAGGGTTCACATTTTCTGGTTCTGGGTGACTCCCAGACTCTGTAGCTGTGCTTTGGCATTTGTCCAGAGGGTGTTCACCAAAACTCTTTGGGACAACAGCAGTCACTGTGCCGCATTGTCTAGGAGCCCCTGGAGAATATAGTCCCCAGCTGGCTGCTGGAAATGGTCATAGGACAAACAGAGCACCTAACGACACGTTTATCCTTTTTGTTGCATCCTAAATAATCTTTCACGAATATTTATACAAAAATGTTGTGTTTCCTGTCCTGCTACGGTCATCATGTAAGCACAGAGCCTTCCTTTCAGGCAGACTGGATTTGGGAAACAGGCTTATGTTTCCTTCTCATGGACGTGAAATTCTCTTTTCCTTTTACAGGAGGCCATGAGATTGTTAAAGATACTGCAGAATCTGGATCCCCCTATCTGCATTGATGGACGTACGGTGGAAGTGAATCTTGCTACAGGGAGGAGAAGGTACAGACAGATGAGGCAGCAGGGTTGTCCTTTCTGTGATGTACTGTGAGGCTCAAGCTGTGTTGTCAGACCAGGTGCTTAAAGTTTGGCACGTGAATTAGCACAGATGTTCCTGCAACCTAAAAATAAGTTGGAGAGGTGAAGGCATCAGAGCTAGAAGAAGCTTCAGTGGTTGAGCTGTATGGGATTAATCATCATATTGCATTGCCTCTTGTTGTGTGGCCATCAAATCCCATTGTGAGGGAATTAATGGGTTCAGCTTTTTAAAAAGCAATTGGAGAGATTCATCTTTGTGGACCCCACAGAGAGTGTGGGCATAACTCTTGTGGAGACAGTGATCTGCAAAGTCTCTCTGTCTCCTGGGATGGACACAGTCCAACATGTGGCCAGCAAAGATGGTCTTTCTGCCTTTATTGGTCCTGCTGATCATTTTGAGTGTACTGAGGTTAGTGTGAAGCCAGATTGACATTAACTGCAACCTTTATCTCAACAGGAACGACTATGGGGAGCATGGTGACAATTCCTACTACGGCCCGGTAGGTCTGCGCAGCTTCCCTGCAGGTAGCCAGAAAAGGAGGGGGCACCAGGGATGATAGGCCTGACTTTGGCTTTTTCTCTTTGGGCTGCTGAAAGATTGACGTGTTTGAAGATGGGATGAGAATGCTCAAGTTTGCTCTTCACGGCTGCGGTGCCCCTAGCTCTGTGTTTATAACGCACATAGAAGTGCAAGTCAGAGTGCGGATGCTGCTTGAGGGAGTTCTGGGCTGGATTACTCTATACCACGCTTTTACAGAGTGACTTAATTGATGACTGATCTCAGTTCCTGGAGTCAATGTCTCTTCTCTCGTGCTTGTTACTGGGCTGCAGGGCTCTTCTGTCACCCAAATCCGGGAATAAACCTTGTAACACCAATGTAGTGTTAAAAGGCAGGCATTCTTTATTGCAGCGCTGGATGCACGGGGGATAGCTCCACCCAACGTGCATGCCAGGTGTTCACCAACACACAGGTTATATAGGATCAAAATACGCATATTATTTGTTTTTCTCAGAAAAGGCAGTCCCATGATAATAATTTCTTGGAATTCATTTACATATTCTCCTCCCCATCACACATGCTCAGTGATTTGAGTCGGTGGTCCTCAAGGGGTCTCTGGTGGTCGTCAGTGGTCACGCACCCGCGTCTGCTGGATGACCCTCCTCTTGCGGGCATGCGCAGTATCCTTTCTGTGCACGCACCTGTCCATAACGGCTTACCTCATAAGATTAAGATCTCCAAACCTATAGTTCAGTTTGGCAGGGACTGTACATGGAACATCGCAACACTGTACCTTACCATGGTCAGTTAGCTCCATTACCTATTACCTTGGTTACAAACTAATTATCTCAAACTGGTTCTATAGCTTTTGTTTCACGGCCTCTATCCTACGGTTACACTTCCAGTACTGAATGGGCTGGATTGCTCTGAGCACCTTGTTGAAAGGTTCAGGGAAGCTACTGAAGTCTTGTGCCTTGCAACACCGTCCGTTGCTCTGTAGATGAAAAGCTGTGTCTACTTGTGCTCTATGTAGGGTAGCTAAGGGAGCTGTTTTCCTGAACTTTGGGTCTGTGAGAGGAAGGAGAAGCAATATGATGTTTGTCAAGGAGTTTCTGATCTGTTTGTGTTGTTCATTTACTCCAGGGCAGAAGGGGCATGAGAGACAGGAGAGGCGGCGAATCACAGAGACGCACCAGAGCACAGTGTAAGTTCAGCTCTGCCTCACTCCTACTGTGGAGACTTTTCTTCCTTAAAAGGGCACTGACATGTAGAAATCAGCCCCAAAATATTTTTAAAGGCTAAGAGTAGGTTTGTTTGCTACACCCACTTCTGAGTTCCTTTGCCAACTTTGTTTAGTCACATTTTCCTATCTGATGATTTGTTCCTCTCAACTCTTAACTGTGCAAAACAAGTCCTTAACCGAGGAAAGTTGCTCTGTGCTTTTCCTTGTTGTGGTAAACTGATGGGATAAAACCAGTCTGACAATTACTAGATGAGATGGAAGAAAATACACTTTATGCAGCAGTGCCAGTAGCTGGAAGAACACTCCTGATTGTTTTACTAGCTCGTATGTAGTATTGCTGAGCTCTTGTCTGATAACACTTTGGAAATGAGAAGCATTCCTCACGTTATGGGCCTACCCTTAAGGCCTTTGGCTTTTTCCGTAGAAACGGTTTTCTCCCCTCTCTTGTGGGGAGCTTTCATACACCCACGGGCAGAAGGGATGTGGGGAGCGTTATCACTTTAAACAGGAGACTGTAAGAGCACAGATCTTCCTTGTTCACAGAGGTGGGTGGACACAGAGCCTGGTGCTCATCACCCCATTCTTAGGGAAATTACTGAATTTCATATCTTTGTGATCTCAGCACAGCCCCCTCTAAGTGTGTTTTGATGTGGAAGTTTTGCCAGAGTCCTAAAACAGAAGAATTGTGAAAACCTGTCTTCCTCCTTACTTCTTAAAGAAAAGAAGACGTAGGTCGAGTGATGTGAGGATACTTATACCTCTCTTGCCAGGAAAGAAGAATTCTTCTTTCCCACTCTTGATCCTTTCACCAGTATAATATTTGCTCATGATTTTGTCGTAAAATGCAAGTTCTGCCTCTGGAAGGTTCTGGTGTTAATTTTCTTGTCTCTGTTCAGCTCCATCAGATGTGTCCACATACATTTATGATCCTGAAACTGGGAATTACTACGATCCCATAGCTGGGACATACTATGACCCCAGGACCCAGGTGAGTGCGTGGAAAGGAAGCTTTACACATGCTATGTTCTTAAAAACTGCCCTTCTCTGGAGAGTTTTTGCAGCTTGATCCTGAAGACAGGCTAGCATAGGGCAGTACAGAGGTGGCTTTGTTTCACTCAGTCCTCTGCCCTGGACGAAAGGGATGCACGTTACAAAATACCAACTTAATGAGAGACTAGGAACCTATTAGCTGTGTGTTGAACCTGGTACTGTAGCTGCCTCTTTGGCCTCTGAAGCCCTGCCTTTGGGGGGGTTTTGTCTCCTCTTCATTGAGTAGACTTATGGCCAGAGCGTCCTTGCTAGATTTTACTGAAGACACGTGATGTGTCACTCACTGTATTAAAAGATGGACAGCAGAGCTCTCTGTTTTCATCTGTCTTCTCCTTGCTCCCTGACCCCAGCCAGCAATAGTTACATGGATGCCAAAGAAGAGCCATCAGCAGAGGTTGTCTGGGACTATCATCTTGTTTTCATGATACTGGAGATGTTCTGGGTGAGCAGGGTAGAGCTCTGATCACCTGGCTGTGATCTTCTGCCCCAGCAAAGTTCTGAAGTCTTTACCTCAGCTGTCTGAGGCTCTGCACTCCCTTCTTACTGTGCTGGTCTCCCCAGCCCAATAAGGATGATAAAGCCCGATAAGAAGATTGCAGGGGTTTGGCTAAGTCTGTTCCAAATGCCTCTTTCAGAGAGAAGTCACGATAGACCGAGAAGCCTGCTCGTCACCTACAGAGAGCAGAAGGCGGCGGCATGGAAGCCAAGAACGGACGAATGAAAGGAAGGAGCCACACAGCAGGGACAACAGGGACAAAAAGGAAAAAGGGAAAAATACTTCTGCTAAGGTAAATCCCTCCAGGCATCAGTACGATCAGAGATACAAGTCCAGGAGGCTGAGGTGAGAGAGGTTAGAAAATAGAGAGTAATTTATAGAGGATTCAAGAAGGGAGGGATGGTGAGAGGAAACAGTGAAATACAAGGGATCACCATCAGGCCAGGAACATGGTGGTTGTCTGGCCAGGTGTAGGTTCCTGAAATTCTTCTCTTGTGACATTGTCAGGACTTCTCATCCCTTCTTTACGGTAAAGGATTCAGAAACATCCAGGTAACCGAGAGACACATTCCACTCACATTGCGGAAAGCACCCAGCTATTGTAACCGAGCCAACAGAAACAGGGATGTTTAAACATACCAAATCAGATAATAATGGAGACTCAGCTCTCCCCTAACCGCAGTTCCTGCCCCCTCCAAACATCACAGACAGGCAGGAAGATGAGGCAGGCGGTGCAGATGGGCTGCAAAGGTGAACTGAGATGGAATGCAGATAGGAGTCTGTGCCGGACATGCTGTTCATCCCTCCCAGAGTGCAGCCCCAGTCCTGGGGCAGTGCCCTTCAGTGCTGCTCCCTGTGAGCAAACGCTGTCTCGCCAGCGTGGGAAGTTGCTGGCTGGGAGTAGCTGCCCAAAGTGATGTTTGAGCATAGGTACTAGGAGTAGGATCTTCCACAACAGTGCAGTGATACTGACTGGGCCTGACGATTGCCAGGAGAGTTGGTAGAAGTGATTGAGCCACGAATGCAGAAACTGTTTTCCTTCTTGCCTGTTGGTCTCAGTATGCGCTGTGGCATGACCAGCCCTGGGCAGCTGGGACCTCAGGAGTGTAATTCTCCCTGAGGTTGGTACCAATCAGCCTAGGAGTCTCATCGGGTATGGAGGATACCTGCTTTAAAGGGCACTGACCTAGAAGAAACATGGTCTTCTCTGAATGGAGGGTGAAAAAATCTCCAGTAGAAATCCTGCCATCATTTTTTCCCGGCTGCTTGGTGTCCATGGATGCTCGAAGTGGCTTCCTGGCTGCTCTGTGCACTCTCTGACCCCTGTGCTGCTGCTGGCCTAATGCCCAGTCTCGGGTTTTTCAGAACGAGCCCGGAGAGGAGAGGTTCTTTGCAGAAGATGTCTTCAAAAAGCCGTTGCCTCCCTCTGTGAAAAAAGATGAGAGTGCAGGCCAGGTAAGATGTTGCGTAGCACTTATCTTCCTCAGTCAAGCCTGAGTAGCTAATGAACTGCTAAACCAGAGCATGCCCAGGGCTTCAGACCAGTAAAACGTGTAGGTGTGAAGCTTCACCCCAGCCTCTCTTTGTGCTGCTGAGCATACAAGCGTGCATCGCAGGCTCTTTCTGTTGCAATGCTGGGTGACTGCGGTCTCTGGTGTTCTCTGTTCAGTGTAAGGAAGATCCTGAAAACACCACCAAGCTGGTTAAGCCTGGCCATATATTGTGCCACAGGCACAGCAGAGGAAACTGGTGGTGTCGTCCGTTCCCCATCCCACCTGTCGTACTCGGTTTGTCTCATCTCTCATAGGCGAGTAGGACGGTAGCGCCTCCTGGAGCGGTGGGTTTCTCTGCTCCCACGCTGCCTGGCTGTGGGGGTGGTTCTGTACCTGGTCTCCATGTCCTTTGTGCACACACAGAGGTGTCCAAATGCGACACGGCCCCGTCCCAGCTCTCTCACTGGTCTGAGACACGGCTGGGGCCACTGTCAGCGTCACAGTCCAGCAGAGAGTGAGCAGGCTGAGACAGCATGGTGAGCTGCTGCAGCTGTCCCTGAAACCAGGAGAGCTCTTGAGTTCCCCAGAATGGGAATGTCTCCCACCAGAAACACCACCTCATTTCTGCCAACTGCCAGGTTTCCTTGGAGGCCTGTTTAAACGAGTGCTTAGCTGTTGCATGCTACGGCAGTCCTAACACCTCATCTTGATTGTTTCAGAATGAGACTGGAGAGGAGAAGTTTTCTGCAGAAGATGTCTTTAAAAAACCATTACCTCCTTCTGTGAAAAAGGACGAGAGTGCAGCCCCGGTGAGTGGCTCCACAGGATTGGTTTTTGCCTTGTCTAGCCTGGGTAGAGGACTAGAGAGGCTCACCAGAGCCCAGCTGTGACCTTGGATGGCAGAGGTGCCAACTTCTCATGCCAGAGGAGGGAGCATTGGAGATAGAATGGCGAAGGCAGTTTGTTTTATAACCCTGCGCTTGTTTGTGGGCTTCTAGCATGGGGAAATTCAGTACATGCATTTAAGCAGGGTCTCCTCACTCAGGCAGTCCTCAGGCAGAAAACTCTTCCAGCTCCCTGCAGACTGGGCAAGGCCAAACCTCGCCGATTGCCATTGCTGGAGGAAGTGACTGACAGCAGCTCCCTGCCAAGTAGCCTCTGCTTCGGTCAGCTGCTTGTGCCTAGAGGTGTGACACCAAAGCACAGGCTGTCTAGAGAACAGAAGGGCTTCTGCCCTGTGGTGTTTATATCCTGGCCGGCCAGCTTCTTCCCGTTCCCTGCCCGTGCTGCTGGGATGCTGCTCCCTGGCTCGAGACTGGTTGGGGAAGCAGAGCCTCACATGGCAGGGCAGGCTTGGTGCTACAAATTGTCACACTTTCCTGCCTCTTCCCTCAGCCCAAGGTGGTGAACCCTCTGATAGGACTTCTGGGAGAGTATGGAGGAGACAGCGACAATGAGGAGGAGGAGGAAGAAGAGGAGCAGTCACAGGCGCAGTGGCTGCCGCCTCCCCACCCACCAGCACAACGCGAGGAGCAGCCACGGAAGGCCAAGGCCAGCGACGACAAGCTGACCGACTGGAACAAGCTGGCCTGCTTGCTGTGCAGGCGGCAGTTTCCCAACAAGGAAGTGCTCATCAAGCACCAGCAGCTCTCCAACCTGCACAAGGTACGGGGGAGCGGGTGCTTGGGGGGCTGCGCGTGTGCTGCAAGCTGCCTTTGGCTTTGTGATCGGCAGGGAAAGATGCGATGGTTGGGTGGGAAGAGCTGTGCTGAGTTTGACACAGTAGCAGGCAAAGTTCCCATCAAAGCGCTGTTTAAAGCATTGTGTAAGCTGCTTGTTCCTGCCTCGGGAGTGCTGTAACATCAAGGTGTGACTTTTTAAGCCATAGTGAGATAGCTCAGGCTTGGGGAGAGTGGGGTGCTGGCACACGCGAGTGTGATAGCAGTAAGAACTTAGCACATGCCTCCCCATCTTCTGCGCTGCCTTTGAGCTCTTGCTTCTAGGAGGGCCAAACCGTACGCAGGTTAAAATAGGACTGGTTGCCTTCCTTGCTGTGGAGTGGAAGGACCCCTGGCCTCTGTGGGGCTGCAAGAGAAGCTGTTGCACGTGGTATAATGCAGGTGCAAGAGCATGCTGCTTTACCTATTTTCTTACGGGTGGAGCGAATGACCCCTGCAGCTTGTATTCTCTGCTGACGCTGCCTTCCGTTTTCCTCCTTCCAGCAAAACCTGGAGATACATATGAAGATCAAACGATCTGAGCAGGAACTGGCATATTTGGAGAAGAGAGAGCGCGAGGTAGGTGTGCGGTGGTGGGCAGACTTCTCTTTGTGGTCCTGCACTAGGGGGATGTTGGTCCCAGGCAGACCCTCCACTTACCTGGATGTCAAATGCCTCCCAAAGAGTCTTAAACTGAACCATGGGCACTCTCTGCATTTGGACCTGTGACTTCTTAAGAGCAGATCTCCTTCCTCGCGGAAGGGTCTGAGTGTGGTTTTGCTGCCCTGCAAGCCAGCGTTGGGCTCTGGGCTAAGTAGGACCCAAATTTCCATCTCAAATAGATGCAGTGCGTGGGTTGCTGCTGCCTGGCCAGGAATGGGAGAGTCGTCACTGTCCGTTGTTGGGAAGGTAGCAGAGCTGCTCCTGGTGCCGTAGCTGGAAGGCTGCAACCACAGGTCAGCCCAACAGGTGCCATCAGGACAAAATAAGTGGACTGTGGGTCCTAGAAATATCCAGCGTTTGTGGGTTCCCAGGACAGATTTCCTGCCAGCTGAGGATGAGATGAGACCTGGCTGCAGAGCAGTCTCCTGCGCAGCGTTGAATCCTTCCTTCGTAGCCCCCCGTGCTTACTTTGTCCTTTCTGTTATGAAGGGGAGATACAAAGACAAAGGAAATGACCGGAGAGAGAAGTTGCAGCAGATGGATTCACCAGAGAGGAAACGGCTCAGATACGATCGGGACACAGAGAGGTAGTGGCTGCTCTCCGTTAGCTTTCCTTGGGGCTGCTGCTGGTGGGATGGCACCAAGGCCAGGAGTCGGCCGGTGGGGTAGAGCAACAGCCAGGCGGGCTGTGATTCTTGTGGGTAGAGTTCCCCAAAGTGTGAGCCTGTGGTGCTGCAGGACTTCTCAGAGAGGGTGGGAGAGGGCCAGGGCTGGGTAGTGCAGGGGTGGAGGCGAGGGTTTTAGGGGGAAGCAGAGACAAGCTGCGTGGTGCTGGAGGGGTGAGATGTGGGGTTGGAGCGTGCCTGGCCAGGCGCGGGGAGCAGAATGCAGCCTGTTCCCATCGCCCTGGCATCTAGCCATCGAAAGAAAGAGCAAAGCTGTGTTTCATCTGTTCCACTGACTCAGAGGAACGCTAGGAGCTGTATCCATCTCACTCAGAGTAGGTGGAGGAAGAAAGCGCGTGCTGTGTGGAGCTCTCGAAAGGCCTGCCTGCTGCGAGCTCGCGTGTTCCAGTGGGCTGAGGAACTGCTAGGCATGTGTTGAAGACAGAACTGGTTATGTGGCTGTTTCCTTCTGGTACAGCACCTCGGGAGGAGACCTTTCCTCCTTGTCTTGCAGTTTAAAAATCAGCATTTTCTCTTCCCTCTGTTTTCCTGGAATAGCTGTGAATAAACTACAGCAGTTTGTGTGCGGTGTCATCAGCAGCCAGGAAGGAGAACTTGCCTGAAGGAAGCTATTTTTGTACTGAGTTTCCAAAGGATGGGGTCTGGTTAATGGTCTTGGATGAGTGATGACCAAGTGGGAAAAAGGGTGTCCGAATCAACACTGCTTCTGTTGAGCTGAACGACCACAGCACTGGGAGAAAATAAAGATCTACCAGAGCAGCAGGGATTAGACTTCGCTTTCTTGCTACTGCTAAAATTCAGATTAAGAAATGCAAGCACAGATTGCTCCTGGCTTGATTGTACCATAAATATTTTGGAGCCTGAGCTCATTTCCTATGCCCTGGTGTATTTTCCCCTGAGGTGTGGGACAAGAAATTATGCGGTCAAAGGTGCCCAAGCCCTGCACACAGAATCCACTGTGTTGGTTCCTTGGGTGGTGTGCTTCTTGCAAGCAGCTCTGGTATCCCTCAGGAGGGCTTGGAATGTCAATGAAGGTGCTATTAGTAGAGCTAAAAATCCCTGGCATGTGTTTGAAGCATTGCAAAACCGGACAATTGATTCTGCCTCTTTTGCAGTGACTATGACCCAAGGATTGATAGTAACAATAAAGGGAACCGAATGTTCCAGTCCGCGGGGTGGAAGAAAGGCTTTGGCCACAACCAGCAGGGCACAACATCACCGATGGAGGTGAGTCTTCCCTTCCTGGCAAAATACATCCCTGTCCTGCAGCCGGTAACCTCTCCCAAGACGGCTGGAGGGAGTTCCCGGCTGGAACAAGAGTCAGGCTGCAAGTCTCGGCCCCCACTCAGTGGAATAATCTGTGTGCGCTAATTAACTTTGCAGGCTGGGAGGGGCTGCAAGTATGTTGGCAGTGGAGAAAGGTTAGAATTTATATGGATCTGGAGGGGTTGAGAACAGAGCAACAGTGAGCAGGGAGGGTGTGAGCATCTGATTAATACCTGCCCAAAGCCAGGCTGGGGTTTGAACGGGTCACCAGCTCTGCAGCCACACGAGCTGGGGGCAAATGTGAACCTCCCCCGGGGAGGTGCGAACGTAGCCAAAGCCACGGGGCACGTGGTACTACTTGTCTGCTCTGCTTGTGAGGCTCTCGCTGCCGTTCTGGACTCTGGACTTGGGAAGGGAATGCCACGGCACGTCGTCTGATGAGGAGCAGAGTCCCCATCAGCAGAGGGCTTCAGGGGTAGGCAGGGCTGGGTAGATCTTGCCTTCTGGGCCAGGCTGGTCACTCAGTGGGCCTTAATTAGCTGGAGAGCGTTTGTCTGGCAAGCGGCCCGGGGCAGGGACCGCTCTCCCTCAATGAGGGGCATGTGAGCAGCATCATTCCCACGCGGCTGCAGTTTGTCGCTTGGCTGCCGTGGTGTCAGTGCTTCACCGAGGGGCGGGCAGCTCGAAGCGCAGCTTGCGTTGCGACATTCAGCTTGCAGTCGAGTATATCATTAAAGGCAAATATTTGAGGCTTCGTGACGTGTGTTTGCTTGAGCCCACACACACGAGGCAAGATTCCCTCTCCGGTGCAGACAGCAGGAACCACCCCAGCTGTTGCTCAGTCCTCGTGGAGAGTTTCCTGTGGCCATAAAACAGGCTTTGTCGGAGATCCAGCTCCAGCGGAGAACTCTGGGAGGTCTGACCTCCGATCAGGGCTCCCTGCGCCGGATGGGGAGCAGATTGCAAAGCACGGCCTTCGTACAATTCCTATAAAGGCCTCCCAGATGAGCCCCAGAGATGTGCTTCCACTTCCAAGTCACGCTGGGCAAAGCCACGTGCCCGCTTCAGCCCCATAGGACTTTGATCTCAGCCTAATTGGTCACATCACTGGTATTCAGCTAAGTCGGACTTAAAAGCAAAGAGAAACTCTCCGCCTTGGGCCTGCTCTCCCGGGCTAACTCTAGGCAGGTATTACTGAATAATTCAGACGCTGGCTGCAAAAGCCAGTCGTTAAAAACTGGTTGAAATTCCAAGTGAGCTACCAGAGCCCATGGGAACCCTATTAGAGGAGAGAACAGCTGAGCTTGTGCAAATGCAGGCTAACTGCAAACAGCTCCCCGGGAGCCCAGCTCTCTTGCTGGCACTTTCCTTTGCTGTTTCGATCCTCGCTCGCACCCGGCTGCCTCTCGCCTGCCGGCGCTGCCGGTTTTGGCTGCCCGCTCCCACCCTGCCGTATGCTGGTGTCGGTCTCCGCAGCCGATCCCCGTGGTTTGATTCTCCCCGCGCATTTGCTGGCTGTGTTTTTGTCACCCGCAAAGGGCCGATAGTTTCTCCCGCACAGCTTTTGGAGGAACGCGGTGCACTTGCTGTTCCTCCTCTCCCGGATCCACGCGGGAGCAGTCAGCTGTCCTGGAGCGGCCCGGGAGAAGCTTTTTCTTTATGGGCAGCCGGTGAAGAAGAGAAATCACTAACACAAGCTGGGTCTGTTTTCAGGTAGAAAATCGGAAGAAGGGCCCTGGCCTGGGGGCCCAAGGAAAGCCCAGCAAGAGGCAGTCCAACGAGACCTACCGTGACGCCGTCAGGAGAGTCATGTTTGCCCGCTATAAGGAACTTGAGTGAACAGTGGAGAAAACCCCAAGCCTGTCTCTCTCCATCTTTGTCTCTTTCTCTTTGTGTCATGTTCTCTTCGAGGTTTGGTCTTTTTTGTTTGTTTTTTTTTTGGTTTTGGTTTGTTGTTTTTTTTCAATTGTTACAGGTTTTGCTGCTAGAATTTTTTTTAATAAAACTGAAAATTTGTCAGTGCTTGTCTCTTGCCTAAAATGGCATGTTTTAAAAGCATGTGATGCTTTGGGAGCTTTTGATGCTGTTGTGTTTTGCTCTCTGCTGGTGAGGTCCCTGGGCTTGCGGCCGTGCCAGTGGGGCTGGGACAGGTTTGGTCACTGTTCCCCACCAGCTCAGGGACGGATGCTCCTGGTGCCGTGTACTGGTGGGCCAGGCTGTGCGCTGGGACGGCCCCAAGGCCTGGGAGGAACTCAGGAGCGACCTGTGTGGGATTCATCCTGGCGGTTAGCGAGAACAAGTGGGTTTAATTACTAGCAGCAGCTTAATGGCTAAAGCTCGTCTAACTAATGCTGAGTGTCGTCTGGGCTTCCCAACCAGGGCAGAGCCCTCCCACAGAGCATGGGGTGG
Source organism: Aramus guarauna (assembly GCA_013400195.1). Taxonomy (NCBI): domain Eukaryota; kingdom Metazoa; phylum Chordata; class Aves; order Gruiformes; family Aramidae; genus Aramus; species Aramus guarauna. The sequence continues at coordinate 1,015,721 of VXBL01002077.1, read as the reverse complement.
GCTGGACTTGGCGGCAGTGGGACCCTCCTGGGGACATCGCTGTGCTGGTCCAGGGTGGCAGGGGCTGTGCGGTGCCCTGCAAGGGACTGTGTTTGCCAGAGGAAAAGCCATTTCGAGCAAGTGCTGCTCACGCAGCCCCGGGAGGTGCAGAGGCAGCTCCGGGGCAGGGATGGGGCAGGGATGTGTAACGGGCGAAGCACAGTGAAAGCACGTGTGTGTGCGTGTGTGTGTGTGTGTGTGTGCATGGCAGGCTGCAGGTGACAAGGCTGAGCGTGGCGAAGGACGATGGTGGTGGCCGGCAGGAGCAGACGACGTGCCGGATGGGCGGGAGGGTGGTGATGGAGCCACGGTGGCTGGTACCCACCGTCGCTTTTCAATATCCCAAAGGAGGGAAAACCAGAGACATGAGGAAACTGAAGACGGCAAGATTTGGGGGTGAAGGGCCACCAGCAACAGCTGACAACTTCTGAGGGGAGCAGAAGACCTGTCCGAGCTCCATTTCCTTGTCTCCACCAGAGAAGGGGGGGGCTTGCTGGGACCCTGGTCCTCGGTGCTGCACCCAGCAATGGTGGAGGTGGGGACGACCGCTGCGGTGGTGGTGAGTGCGTGGGTGCGAGGGGAGGGAACGTGCGTGCCCAGGACAAGTCGGGGTTAGAAAGGGTTTGTAACAGCCCCCTCCTGCCGCGGAGCCCCTCCGTGCTGGGCGTAGGGACTCCTCTGCAAATGGGAGAGCAGCTGCTCAAGCGCAGAACTGTGCGGAGGTTTCGATGGAGAAAGGGTCACTCTGAGGCGTGTGTTTTAAAGGCACTCGGGGACCATGGGGCACAACCAGCAGCCAGGAGCAGCTTGTCGGGGTCTATTGATGGGGAAGCTCTGGGGTACTGGTGCTAACGGTGCTTTTAATGGATGCATGGGTGGTGACCCTGAACCACAGGACCCCAATAGCTCTGTTAGGGTGGAAATAGTGAGGAATTGCCCCAACCTAGAGCCTGAGCAAGTCATGCCAAGTCTCAAAGCGTAGCGACCCTTCGCACTCCTCCTCGGGATCTCCAAATGAGGGCGAGGAATTTGGAAGAAAGTGCAGCAGGAGGCCCTGACTGTTAGGGAGCTCTGGAGCCTGGGTGGCAAGCTGGGCTTTGGTGGTCCTGGGCGCACGGGGGAAGGACGGGGAAGGCGACGGGCTCCTGGGGGTGAGCTCCCTAAAAGGGAGCAGCCACGGGGGCGCGAGGTCTGGAGGGACAAGCTGGTGCTCCCGAGCCCGGAGTTTACTCACGCACAAAGGGGAAAGCAGGGCGACTGCGACGGGACGTCGTTTTCAGCGGCACTGAGGGAAGCGGGAAGTTTGGGAGCAGATCCGGAGGTGCCGCGCAGGCTGTCCTGCACCCGGGCGTACCGGCCAGCCGCCTCTGCCAAAACCGAGCGTCATTCCCGAACGGAATAGGCGGGAGCCTTTACAACCACCGACTGCAGGAACTCTTGCAAGATTTTATTAATTTGCTAACCGGGTCCATCCATCTTAGTGAAAACCTGTTAACGACTGACGGTACGTAATTAATTAGGAGATACTAAACCAGACACATGTAAGAGCAGCTTCCCCTGGGCAGATGGACCTCACTAAATAATGTATGTGCCTTGGCGTAGCTGCGTTCGCTCGCTCGTCATCAGCGTGATGTGCATGTGTGAAAGGAGAGGCAAGACAGCGCTTGCCAGGGCTCGAGTCAGGGACGAGAGGAGCAGGAACAGGCTGCAGTGAAAAGAGGGGAAAAAAATTAAGAAAAAAAAATATCTAATTGCAGCGTGCATCTGTCTCCAATCAAGAGAAATCCTTTTTCTCTCCGTGGAGGTGGATCTACTTCCCATTAGTTGTATTAGTCATAGAAATACTAGATTTGTTGGTTTCCATTATTTTGGGGGTCGTGGGAGATGATTATGGGCAATCAGGCGTAATTATGGGCTTGTGGCGTAAGGAGTTGGAACACCACCGTGCTGCTGACAGCAGCGTGGGGTTTCGAGGGGATGTGCCGCCCGCGGCTTGACAACGCCACTTGCCCGGACTGAAGAGAGAATCCCCGTACCAGCTCACGGCAAATCAAGGTAATCCCTGCGTTTGATGCTGCCGTGATGCCCCTTCCCCGGGGGATCCCAGCGGGTGCCTCCGTGTCCTCCCTTGAAGATGCGCGCGTGTATATAAGGTACGCACGTGTGTACGTAGGCACGATGTCCGCCCATGTGCATCCGCCGGGGGCTATCCAGGATTAGGGACCATGGAGGAGCCCTCCGCCGGGTCGGGATGAGGTGGCCGGATCGAGGTTATTAACAAACTGGAACAGATAACCCGAGTCAGCAGTTGAAGGCGTTGAAAAGAAGCACCAAGCCAGGAAACGCCATAGTCCCTTAGGAAAACAGCAGCATAGGTGGTGATGTGGAAACCCTGACCGTTTGTCATCAGTAGAGTGGTTTTGACGTCTGTAATATTTTTGAAAGGACGGTCACCTAAAGCCACAACCGTATTGCAACTGCCTTTGTATTTTATATTCATCTGGTATTTCAAAGACCGCTCACAGCTACGCTAGCGCTGTTGCCACGTACAGCGTGTTGCCTTGCGTGCCATCCTGCGGTGATGGGCGTGACTGAAGATTACGATTTATTTTTATTTTTTGGAGGGCCCAGATAAGGGTATTGGCACAGATGTCGGAGCAGTCGACTGGCACGGAGACGTTGTTTGCAGGAGGAGGACTGTGCCGATCTGTAACCAGTACTAAGGTGGGTATGGATAGCAGCGAAGGACGGGAAGAAAAGGCAGAACGAGGGGTCTAACAGGGTGTCCTGCAGGGGTGAGGAAGGACACGGCTGCCGGCAGCGCTGGTGCCAGGCTGGGCTTGGCACGGGGACATTTTTAGGAACAGGCAACAGGAGCCATGAACTTCATGTTGGCCAGTTTGGGGGGGGACCAACGGGGAGGTTAAATCCAGCGTTTAGGGGGTGGGAGGCATAGCCAGGGCAATTCTACTGGGACACCTGCCCGAGGTGGGGGCCCCTCTTTGAGCTCCATCACCCACAAAGGTTGGTCTGCAGGAGGCTGATCCGGACACCTGAGAGTCTCTGGAGCAAGAGCTGCTTTTCTCCCCTTTTCCCAATGAAAAGCAAGTAGATAATCCTTGATTTCCGATATTTATTCATATTAATGTTGACACCACAGTGATTCAGGACCTTCTAAGTGGAACATAGTCCTGCAAAGAGCTGGAGTTGAGCTTTCTGAAGGAAGAAAGCAGCAAGGTGGGATGAGGGAAGGAGAGAATAAGTTGTGCCGGTTACTCCCAGCAGAGGAAAAAGGCAGAAGCAGTTGATAGGGCAAGGGGTGATGGTTTTAAACTGAAAGAGGGTACGTTCAGACTAGATACAAGGAAGAAATTTTTTACAATGAGGGAGGTGAAACACTGGCACAGGTTGCCCAGAGGGGTGGCAGATGCCCCATCCCTGGAAGCATTCAAGGTCAGATTGGATGGGGCTCTGAGCAACCTGATCTAGCTGAAGAGGTCCCTGTCATTGCAGGGGGGTTGGACTAGGTGATCTTTGGCGGTCGCTTCCACCCCAAACCGTTCTATGATTCATTTCCAGTCACAGAGGGGAGATCTGCAGCTTGCGGCGATTGTGCTGGCACGTATCCAGCCTCTGCTTCTTGCACTGGGGCACGCAGGGCTGGCTCGGCAGCACAAAGACCACCCCAGCTGCGCACGGTGCTGCGGCACGCACTGCGCGGCACCTCCAGGAGCGCGGTTCTGCTCCACGCGTGTGTTGCTCGGCCCGTTTGTGGCCTGGAGGAGGTCAGGCCCGTCCAGCCGTTAAAGTGCACCTCGCTTCCCTGCGGAGCGCTTGGCTCTGCTGCAAGGAATCTGGGGAATAGCACAATAGCTCAAAGCTCACCCTCTGGAACCACCCCCGCTCATCACCTTACAAACACCGCTGTTGCAGACAACCCTGGTGAGCAGCTCCCATGCTGCAGGATCCCCGTCTGCCTGCCTATCGCATGACTTCACGTTGCATCGTGCCGGGCTTGACCCGGAGGGAAGGAGAGGATCAGTCTGAGGAGCTGGGTTTGGATTCCCATCAAGGGGGAGCAGCAAGAGCAGGGTGACCCCAGCGCAGGCCGTGCCCTCTCCCACCGGGGTGCAGTCCCATGGGACCCAGCAGCGCCAGCGCGACGGTGGTGACAGGTCCCACCAACAAGCTGGTGACAAAGCTGCCTGTAACAGTGGTCCACGGTCCCTCCGGGAGACAGGGCTGACCTACGTCGGGCTGAAGTCCGTCCAGGAGAGCAGTCTGGACCCAACGCAGACCTACCTGCAGTACAACTTGGGAGGGGGCTCGTGGCTCAGGCTTGGGCTTAAATGGAGCCCCCAGCCCAACGGGCAGCGGTGGGTGGGCGTCCATTTAGTGCCCCCAGGGCCCCGACACCCTCCCTGGCCCCGCTGGGATTTTGGGCAGCTCCCTTGGGCCCTTCCTACTGCTGGGGCTTCGGAGAGGGGCCGAGCAGGTCTCTGGGCACAGGGCCGTTACGCAGCAACGTCCCTTTTGTCCAAAGCCCCGCTGGGGTCTGTCTGCTCCAGCATATTATTTTGGCTCAGGGGTGTACTTCTGCAACCCATCTCCCGCCTTTCCCCACTTTACTGCACTTTGGACTGAGTCCTGGAGCAGTTCTGGAGCGCTCAGGCTTGGGAGAACGTCAGCTGGATTCCTTTCAGATGAAACCAAATCCAACGTGCTCCAGGAACGCACCTCATGCTCCCCAGCCACTGATGGGCGTGCAGACCAGAGCTTGTCTGGGGTGAAAAACCCTCTGGTAAATGTATAGTACATACATTGGGTCCTCGGCTGGATGGGTCCTCTCCCACTGCACCGCGCTAGCGTGCAGCCACCGGACCCCAAATCCTCCCGGATTTCCCTTTCCGTAACGTTTCACGTCCCGAGTCGCTTGTGGACCAGAGCTTTCCTCGGGAACTCCCGTGGGCCGCGCCGCAGCGGGACGGTGCCATGCCTCTGGTCCCCAAAACCAGATAATTAACTAAGGAGCCGTGCACCCCGTGGGCTGNCCCTGCAGCCTCCAGGTGCTTCGGGCTCCCGGGGGCGATGCGCTGGGCTGGCGGCAGGGTGGGCTCATCGCCGCTCGCACCCCGCGGGCTCCTTGGCCGGTGAGTAGCCGAGAGATGCTTTTAATTGTTGCTGAGCTTAATTGCTGCTAGGCTAGGCTGGGCTGGGCTAGGCTGGGCTGGGCTGGGCTGGGCTGGGTCTCTCGGCGGCGGGGGGCAGCTCCGGCCGGGGGGCTTGACCG
>VXBL01002077.1:996930-1009892 GCA_013400195.1 Aramus guarauna | reverse complement strand
CGGGCGGAACAAAGTAGTGGGGGGGGGGGGGGGGGGGGAGGAAGGAACCCCCCCCCAATGCTTCGCTGCGGCTTCCCGCGCACCCTGCAAAGGCATTTACCGCTAGATGGCAACTGCTGCCCGCCCGGCCCCCGGACGGAGGGTCCGCCGGCAGCCTGGGCTGGTTTTATCAATGAAGNCTGGGCTGGGCTGGGCTGGGCTGGTTCTCTCGGCGGCGGGGGGCAGCTCAGCCCGGGCGGCTGAACCGGGTCTGACCCGCCGCAAACTTCGCTGCTTTGACACTCTGCCTCGTTGCATTTTCCACCTCTGTGCAGAGCAACTTAGGAGCGACTTGTCCTTTCCCAGCTCCCACAGAGAGAGCGGAGCTTATTCTGCGGCTTGGTTTGCCGCAGCACGCGATGAAAAGTTTGCGGTAACAATCTTTTGCGGTTATATCTGTTAATGCCTTCACGTGGATGCCAGGAGGTTTTGTTTCTGTGGTAAAGCTCCCTGTCTCCAGAGCTGCCCTTTCTGGGGCTCCTTGGCTTGGATGCTCTGCTTTGCCGCTACCGTTTAACAGCCCGAAATCCCGCACTGGACAGATCGACGCTAAGCGCCCAGTCCATGCTGGGGTCTTTGCCGCTGCTCAGAGACAGCTTTGTTGGATTTCCCCCACCTACCCTAAATAAAAATCAGTCATTTGCCTCCAAGCAGTTGTGACAGCCTTGGTCCGAGGAGAAAAAAAATAGCCTCCCCGGTCCGTGGGGAGAATTGTCCCCTGCTCGGGCTCCATGAAATCTACCGGGACACATTCAGCCTCCCTCCCTGCAATGCCTCAGCTCTCAGAAACCTCGGCACATACAATATAGCAGGCAGAAAAGAAACAGAGCCTGGGAAATGCCGGGTGCTTTCCAAAGGAGCCCTTTAACTAATGATCCTTCTGCGTGGAAGGGTTGCAGAGCCTGGGTACAGATGGCCGGGAGTCGGGAGCCTCACACGCCTCCAGCGTTTTGGACGCGATGGGTGGATGTCGTTTCGGTGCGATGGGCTTGTGATACTCGGGGTGAGAGCGGGAAGGAGAAGACCACTTGTTTGTTTATGTCGAGAAACAAGTAACAAAGCACTTGACAAACTTAAATTAAGACAAAGAGGGTTATTTCTTCCTATCCTTGGAATAAGACCGCCTCTGGCGTGAATTACGGCTCCTGGAAGCGTGCGGCAGTCCTACAGGGCAGCCGGACAGCCCGGCCGAGGGATGCACTGTCCCCTGGAAGTCCTCGGGAGACACTCCGCAGGCAGGGTGTAGCTGGGCTTCGGGAAGCCCCAAGCCTCGGGTTGCTGCCGTGGCTGTGTTTAGTGAAGCGGTTTATTGCCCGTAAGGAATCACCGCATTAATCTGGCTGCGGAGCACTGGCGTGACATTCCTGCCTAGCTGAAAAACCAGCGTTTTGTGATGCAGCCGCGTGCCCGAGGGAAGAGGGGAAAGTGCTGTAGGAGAGTTGGTCACAGAATTGCATCTATCCTGCACACGTGCTGGCCACGCGACGCACACGCGAGCCACAGGGACCTTTCTCTTTGCCAAGGGGAGTGTGTCCCCGCTTTCCGCTGGCCGGTCCTTGCACGGCCTTCAAAGAGGGGAGGTCTGGCAGCCCGATGGGTCACCGCCTTGACGCGATGGGTTGCTGTAATGTAGAGATTTCTCCTGCTGCGTTAACAGCGTTGAAAACGACAGAGACGCAAACGCCCTTGTGATTGATGAGCCGGGGATGGGGAAGTCAATTTGAAAGCCAGGGCAGAGATATTAGCTCTATAAGAAATATGGGAAGAATTCATCCCTAATCTAATCTCACCGAATTCCACAAGGATGCAAGACAAGGATCGTTTGCTGCGGTTCCTTAGTTTGAGAACTAAACAGGAAACCCCCAAGCATGTAAGTCGTTCTCCCAAATACCCACGCGCTTGCGCGTGGAGGCCGGAGAGAGGTTGCCACGGTCCGAGCCATCTCGAATCGCTAGATAAGAGGCGATGCCAGGCTGCGAGGCTGCCAAGCAGCGCCGAGATCAAGGCGAGGGCGCGGGAGCCAAGCCCGAGGTCCTCAGCAGGACTCGTTGCTAACGATGCTCTTTGCCAAACCAAACCCTCGAGCGAGCGGGGCTGGCAGATGTTCTCGCCAGCGAGGGTTTGCGGCTGCCTCACTCTGCTGCGCTCCTGTGACACGCTCTCGGGGGCTGTTTACAGCAAGGGTGAAGATTTATTGTAAACCTTGGCTCCCGGAGCCTTGGAGCTGCCTCTTCCTCCAAGTTTGGTCTATCCCCACTCCAGCTGGGATTACAGCAAGAGGCGGCTGTGAGAGCACGGCGGGTAATTAGGTCTTTACGGGCGCTTGCCCGTGCAGTTACGAACCTGGTGTTGAAAGCAAAGACATAGAGATCAGCCAGCTGAGCACCCCCCCGGCCCTGGGGGTGGCCGGGAATGGCTTTTGGCCAGGGAACGGGGCGAGGACGTACCCGGCCTCACCTGCCCTCCTTGCCGAGCCCTCCGCGGGACGGAGGTGTGCCCGGGGGACCCGTTCCACCCTGCTCGGGGTGGCAGGGAGCTCCCGCAGAGGACAGGCTGCACCGGGGAAGAGGGCGAAAACAGCGGTACCTGTTCTGGACTGGGTGTCCAGCTTTGGGCCTCTCTGGTCCCTCTGAGCCACCCCTCGCCTCCCACCTACTTCTCGTTCCTGCCCCGCGCACAGGAGCTGGCTGCACCTTCCCCGACTCTTTGCCTGGGGAAACTGAAGCACAGAGCGGCAAAGTGCCCGGCGTGAGGTTGCTGCGCTCACAGCGGCGGGGACAGAGTCACTCTGCCTCCCTATAGGCGAGATCATCCCAAATCACAGCCGTAAAAATCCAGCATCTCCTTGTAGCTAGATGCCCAGGAATGACAGTGATTTCGTGGTACCCGGGAGGGAACGCTCCATTGTCCCAGCTGAGATAAGTCTTTATTATTCCCCGATGTGAGCACTGTCGGACATTTGGGCTCTGCCATCTCCACGCTCGGTGACTCCACGTGCCCCCGCTCCACCCCCGGCTCCTCTGTGCCCGCAGGCACAACCCAGCTCCGCCAGCGGGATGGCGCGGGACGGCATGGCACGGAGCGCAATCCTTGCGCACGTCACCCCCAGATGACTTGGTAGCCTGCCCAGGATATGGTTTCCCTAAAACAATGCCGTTCACAAGCCATGTGCGGTTATTGTTCTTGTCTCGCGCGCTGGCGAGCTGCCATTTATTGTGCGCAGGAACTACTCTGCTTCTCCCACCGTCGAGTGCAGGTTTATTTCCCCGTTTTTTCCAGGAGATCACTGATGTCAGCTAATTTGGCCAGAGCATTTTGTAGCATGAAAAAAAAAAGAAAAAAAAAAAGAAAAAAAGGCTTTCGGTTTCAATCTGTCCATTGTCCGCCGAGAGAAGTGCTGGTCTTCCCACGGTGCGTGCTCCCACGCGTGCGGGTGGTGAGAGCTCGGCCACCGCGTGCTGCCGTGCCGCGTCCTCGCCTGTGCGCGGGCGGTGGTAGAGTCAGGCTCAGCCCCGCGCTTTCTCAAAGCTCTGGTCTGCGGTGGAGGAGGATGATCTGCTGTTTGGAGGAAGGTGGGACACTTGGGGTCAATCCCTGTCCTGCCGGGGTTCCCGTTTGGCCACGGGCAGGTCGCTTAGTCCATCCGCGCCTCGGGTCCCCGCCGGAATGGTGACAGCCACGGTGGCCTTCCGCAGCGGGATGCTGGGCGGATGAGCACGTGGAGGACTGAGAGGCCAGGAAGGATGTGTCCTGGGAGCAGCGCCCTGGGTGCGGTACGTGGTGGCGGCTGCGTCTGGGCTGCCTCTGGCACCGGGAGCCGCGCTGTGAGGAGGCATCTCCGCTCGTGACCATCCGCCGGGTTGGGTGCTCTGTCTTCCGACAGAGTTAAACGATTGCAACGAGGGGAGCTGCCTGCCTCGGGGCACGCTGCTGCTAGCGCAGTTGCCTTGGTTCCTTGCACTAAAGCTACGGCAGCCGCCCAGCGCCTGCCCTGCCCCAGCCCCTGCCAGATGTGCCTTCGTCTGCAGCTCCGCCTGGAGCTGACCCAGTGTCCCCCGGGGAAGAACGAAGGAGCGGCCAGCGGGGGTGAACGGCCCAGCGTCCGCCCGCAGTCTCTCTGCTGGTCGCTGATCCTCGGAAATGCCCTGCACGGCGCCTGCGGCCTTGCTCCAGACACCTCCTCGTGCCGCAGCAGAGCTGCTGGCGCGGGGACTGCGAGGACGCTCGGCCACTCTGGAGCTCAGCGCCAGGCCGGGACGTGTCCCCTGGCTGCCCGAGCAGCGTGCCGGAGCGAAAGGCAGCCGGTGCAGGGGGGGGACCCGTGCCGGGGGGGCTGCCAGAGCGTGTTGCTCCGCAGGGGTCCGAGGCTCGCGAGCCAGAGAGCTCGCGCGGCGATCCGGGCTGTAATTACCGGGGAGCCCAGCCAAGAGGCTCTGAGAAGAAGCAGATAACAGCGCAGGCACCCTCCAGCCTCATTAAAATACTTTCTCCGGAAAAGCCCCCCACGCCTGCCCAGCTTGTTCCAATTAGTGCAGCGGGCCAGGGAGGGCAGAGAGCAAGGCTCCTCTTGATGAAACGAAAACACGGCAGAGCTTTCAAGTGCTGGGGGAGGCGAGCGGCCCCGGCTGGGACAGCGAGAGGCTCTGGGAGCGCGACTGGCAGCCGTGTCGCCGGCTGGCCATGGTGAAGCGGATGAGCCGGGTCACTGAGCAGCGGAGCAGGTGCTTCGCAGGCAGCTCCCGCCCGGAATGGGTTTATAGCCGGGGGAAACGCGGTGAGGCCGACAGCTCTCTGAGAGGTGCTGAGCATCCCTGCCCAACCGGTCTGGAGGCGGGAAGCAATAATCCCACCGTGAATGAAGAAAATCTGCTTTACAAATCACGCAGATTTGCTGCAAAAAGCCTTGGCAGCTTAATGGCAGCAGCAGGAGCTGGTCTGGAAGAGCTGGAGAAGAGTGCGGCTTGCCTGTCCAGGGAGCGGGGATGCTTCTCTGCTCCCAGGGCCGGTTCTCTTGCCAGACACCCCTGGGGACGGAGCTGTCTCCAGCCCGTGGCTTTTTTGCTGGGGTACTGCAGAGAAGCCCCTTCGGATGTCGATAGGTGCCCACCAGGACCGTGATCAAGCCCACCACCTCTTTTCCAGGGGCCACCGAAGGACCAGCAGCCCACAACGCTGGGTGATGGCCGAGGTTTGAGCTGGCGAGCTCCGTACGAAAACCCCGGGTGCCGCCCAGCCCCTCTCTCCCCAGCGGAGGCTTTTCAGCCAGCCTGGGGCAGGACGTACCAGCAAACCCATCCGCGGCCTTGCAGCCCCGGCCAGGGTTTAGCGCGAGAGTGCCAGATCCAGCCTGGAAAGCCCAGAAAAGACCCTTCTGAGCGGGGCTGAGCTGCCCCAGCCCCCCGAGGGCTGTGTGGAATGCCGGGCCATGTGGCGGACAGGTGACAAGGGGGGGGTTCAGCCGGCGGCGGCGGCATCAGGGTATAAATGGCTCTGAGGAATGCGGGGCTGCCTCCGGGGACTCCCGGGGCTTTGGGGAGCTGGCCCAGAGCGGGGCAGGCAGCACCCAACCTCTCCGCTACCTTATTTGGGTACTTTTTCACTAACGCAACATCAGAGGATGGCAAGCCCCTTCCCTAAAGTGAAAGAATTTTAACCTCAGTTGTGGAAGGAGGCAGGTTGGGAGTTTAATACACCAAGTCAATCCTGGCTGGGCTGAGATGAGCCGTACAGCCGCTGCTCGGCGTGAGACACGCTTGCTCCACGCTTGTCCCACCTCCCTGACCCTCCGCTTTGTCTGGGGAGGACCCCAGCCTTCTTCCTCCAAATTTGCCCCCGCGCGGCTGCCAGCCGGCGTCCCGGTATGGTTTGTCCCCGCCAGGACCCTGGCCTGGGCAGCGTCCCGCAGCTGCTTGCCCGGGCTGGGGCTTGGCAGCGGGACCGTCGCGCTGCCCTGCGCTGGGGATGCGGCAGGCACGGAAGCCGCGGACACAGGTGGGGAAATGCGGCGCTGGTATGGCAAGGAGAGAGCCCCTGCCTGCCTGGGTTTCCCAGGGGTGTGTTTCCCCAGACTCAGCAGTCCGGTGGCTCCGGCAGCGTTTTAGGTGAGAGGAGACTTGCAAGGTGCAATTGTGCTGCGGCTCCACCCGGCTTTCTCTGCGCGTTGGACTTGCTACCTCCCTGGTGCAAGGGTGAATTAGAGGAACGGTGGAGGTTACTTGACTGGCACTACCTGGCTCAAGCAGCATGTTCAGGAATAAAGCCCTGCAGGAACTGCTGCCTGACAGCATGGGCCAATGCAGCCCATCACCCAGCCCGTCACCCAGCCCATCACCCAGCCCATCACCCAGCCCGTCACCCAGCCCGTCACCCAGCCCATCACCCAGCCCGTCACCCAGCGGTAGACAAGCCCCGCTGCTGGGTCACCCGAGAGCCAAGCCAGAGCAGGCTTCACGTCTCTCAGGAGCAAGGGAAAGGTAAGGGCTGAGCCAGCGGCCGCCCAAGAAAGGGATTAGCAGGACGTTAAGTCAAGCCAGCTCCTTATCCTTTCATAAACAGTTATTACTATCCTGGCCAGCCTTAGGCTTGGTAATTTGCTTTCAAAGGATGTGGTCCCAACCAGAGCATGCCGTAAGCTACTGAAACTTCAGGGAGATGACCACCGTTAGAGGAGATGCTGTATTTGCCCTTCCAAACTTACAAGTTTGAGTCCCCTAAAGATGAGGAGCTGAGCCCGGCTCCCACCTTCCAAGGCCCCAGGCAGGTCCTGCCTGCAGAGACGGGCAGGGGCAGCTGGGCTCTGCCGGCGTCCCGGGGCAGCGCTGGCGGACGGACTCACAGCCCGGCACGGACACCGCTTTGTCGAGCACCGGGGGAGGAGGAAAACCAGCTGCAGAGCCTTGGGTCCGCATTCACCCGGCGATGCAGCTGGCGTGCGCTTAACGTGACGTGAAAGGTCTCAGGGACCGGGAATGTTTGCGCATCAAGACACCTAAGAAGTAAAAAAAAGAAAAAAAAAAAAAAAAAAAAGGTGCTCAGGCCCTGAAGTGTCACCACAGGCAATGAGTTCCCCCCGACACCCCCCAGAGCACAGAGCTGTCCCTGCCCCATCGCCGGTACCACCAGGTAGCGACCGCCAGCGAGGAGCCCTCCTGCCTGTCGTGCTGCCGTGCCAGCAGCAGCTGGAACACATTCCTCCCTGCGCGCAGCCCTTGGCACGCTGCGGCAGCGCTGGCTGGCAAAAGAAAGAGCGGTCTGGGGCTAACTGCGATCATGGGCTTTAATCTCAGGAGGCCGGAGCACGGGAGGCTGTCGAGAGCTATCCCGGCTGGAAGGGAGCCCGCTGGCCAGCCCTGCCGTGCGATGGCAGAGCAATGCAAGCGAAGCTGGAGCAACCTCAGCCACCTTCTGCTGGTGACCAAGTCCTGTATGCAAACCCTCCGAAATCTGTGTCCCCACCCCACTTTTGGGGCTCCGTGCGGGCCGGTTGCTGTTGGGCACGTGTCACCTGCGTTACGGAGGGATTTGCTGAACCCCCGCCGTTTCGCAGGGCACGCTGCGGCGTCCCGATGCCGCCTGAGCTCTGGCGCTGGCTTTTGTGGTCCCAGCTCCGGTGCCATGCTGCAGGAGCATCACCGACCCCGTCCCCGTCCCACAGCTCAGCACCGCAGGCTTCCCCAGCGTCAGTCCTGCCCTGGCCAGGCAGCTCTGCGGGAAGCAGGGAGGGAGCCGAGGCTTTGTCTTCCCTCCTGGAGAAGGACGACAGCTGCCTCTCCCTGCAGCTGCCGGGGCATCCATCACCCTCATGGGATGGGGGGACAGCCAGCGCCCCGGGCTGGGCAGGGAGGGGTTCTGTGCCTGCGTGGGCAGGAAGGGGGGCAGGCAGCACTTTCGGGACAGCCGCGGGCAGGGGTGCACGCCGAGGCACACGACCACCAGCTCCAGCCGTGCACGCTCCCTGCACTCGCGCGGCGCAGACCGACGTGCGCACAACCGACGTGCAGAGGTGCGTGCAGGGACGGGCACGTGGGCTCAGCCCTGGGAAGGAGCGGGACAGGAGGAGACTCCCCGATGGCAGGGCACGGCCGTCCTGTCTGCCGGAGCTCCTCGCCTGGCTTTGCCCCTCAGGTTCTTGGCCGGGGTGAGACTCCTTTCTCCCGGCTCCCAGCCCGGTACCTGCCCTCCCAGGCAGGGAGGAGACCCCCCCCCCTGCACCCAGCGCTTCTGCGGAGGGTGGGGACGGACACGGGATGGTCTCAAGAGCGTGGAGCTCGGCTTTGGGAGCCAGGGCTGCTCAGGACCCTCGGGCGAATGCTGACACCGGGGTGCAGCCCCCCCTTCCTCCCCACGGCTCCTCTCCCTCGAGGTCCCCCAGCTGCTGGGGGCCAGCACGTCACCTCCTGCCCGCCCCGGCCAGCCCCGCGGTGTAACTGAAGAAGGCACCCGGCTGCAAATGGCGCGTGGGGATTAGCTGGGACACAATCGGGGCCTGTGAAAGCGGTGGAGCACGGGGCAGGGAGGCAGCGCGGGGGGCTGCTCTCAGTGCCGCGGCAGAGCTGGAGTTCAGCGCGCTCGTCCCTCTCGGGAGATAGCGCAGGGCTTGATAAATCCAGGGCCCTTCCCCCTCTGAAATTTGGGCTGGTTGACACTATTCGTGGCATCGTGGCGAACAGGCGTTGTCAGGAGGAAATTGGTGCTTTCAGGGGTAAACACCTCCCTCCCATACCCGCATGTCTCAAACAGGAGGGATTTGTCTCTTCCCTGTGCTGCTCGGTCTCCAAAGGAAAAATGCAGTGCCGTGCCATGAAACGGTGACTCTAGCTGACAGCTCAGAGCCTTAAACCCGCTGGACTTCCGCCGGTGGCCAGTGGCAGGGCAGGAGCGGGGTGGGACGCGGGGCATCCGCCGCCACTGGGGCTGGATTGCTGCTGGCACAAAGTCAGCCCAGCGCCGCGGCATCGCCACCCGTGCCACCCACACCAAGGCACTCCTGGTGACTGCCAGCCCCCCGAAACAGGGCTGCGATCACCCACGCCCCCCCCCTCAGGCCCCACGGGGCCCGGCGGAGGAAATCTTAACCCCCCCCCCACCCGCCCCCCCCCCCCAGCCGTCCCCTCGCCCGGCAGCCTGCCCTCATCAGCACTTCCCTCTCCAAACTGAGATAGCAATAGCTGCAGCTCAGGACAGTTGATTATTTAAAGCTGTCGGGAGTGTTTAATTTAACCCTGGATTCATCACCCGCAGCTTGTTTCCATCCACTAGACACCCTCGCTCCCCCTCTCAGTGTAAACTCTGCCTCCGCCGAGCCCTTCACCCCCGGGCAGATTTGGGCAGAGGTTTACAGGCAGGGGCCGTGGCTCCGCCGCGCGTCTCCCCCGGTGCCCCCGCTCCGCCTGGCACAGCGAGGGATGCCCCGGTGCCGGGGGCTGCGGGCACAGCCGGTCGGGGAGCTGCGGCTGGGACGTTAGCCGTGCATCGGGGTTTGGACCTGCCGGGTGCCTGCCAGGGCTCTGGGGTCCCCGTCCCCCCCCGGTGCATGGCTGCAGCTCTGCCACCACCAGCCCTGCCTCTGGCATCCCCAGGGCGAGGACACGAAGCGCCGGTACGGCGTGCACGGCCGCCCCACGGCACGGCCCCGGCAGCAGGCATGCGAAGCATCCCTAAAGCTCACCCCGCAGCCATGCGTGAGCGTGTCGCGAAGGCGGGAGCCGTGCCCTGACCGCCATCCGCAGAATCCTGACCCACCCTGGCATCCCCAGGCACTCCGGGTCAGGAAAGGTTCCTCCCAGGGCTGGCTTAGCCCAAACCTAAGCCTAGCACAGGCCCTGCTCCATTTATAGAAAGCTGCAATTAGAGGCCAGCATTTTCCCGAGTCCTCCAGCAACTGAATGCACATCGACAAAGAGAAAAATTCCCTGTCAAATCCCAGGCATGTCCTCGCGATGACCCCCGGGATAGCAGCTCTCACTTGGGGCATGGCTGCAAGTCAGCGGCAGGACGGCTCGGGGAGACTCTGCCGCAGACGGCCGAGCGCGGGGAAGAGCTAAAATCGCTGGAGCATCCCTGGCCCAGGAAAGCTGATGGTCATCGCTGCCTGCCGGGAAGGTGTTTGTGGGGAAGCCAGCGCAGCACTGTCTGTTAGCGGGTCCCCAGTGTGGGTGATGGGGTTCCTACCTGGGAACATCCCCCCCATGATCCATGTGCCAAGCAAGGAGCAATTTCCAGCTAGCTAACCCCTCAGGTCTGCGGGGTTTTCCCCTGGGCAGTGGTTGGCCCCTGGAAAAGTCTGCCCAGGAAAGGGATGGCCGGGTTGAGAAAGCAGCCCCAAATCAGGGACAGAAAACGGCACAGCCGCCACCCCGAGGTCGCATCCAGGTCCCGGGGTGGTGCCAGGTCTCCGGGGATGGAGGAAGGCTGTGGAGCACAGCAGAGTGCTGCAAGGCAGCACCGAGGGCAGGAGAGGAGCCGTGCCCAGGGGCTGCTGCCTGCTCCCTGCCTGCCGGGACGCAGAGAAACCCCAACTCCACCAGCCCGAAAGCTCCTCCCTGAGCAGAGCCGAGTGCTCCTTCTTGTGGAAGACGGAGACCAAGGCAGTAGGAAAGGCTTGGCCGCACCGTCCCTCCTACACAACCCTTTGCCAGGGCGGCAGAAAGCCCCTGCTCCTCGCGCCAAGAGCCTCTGGCCGAGAATGAGCCAAAAAGCTCATTTAAAATCTTTCAGCCGTAGGACTGGAAGAACTTAATATGCAGCAAGAGGGGGAGTTCTAGTCAAAGCTGCCATTTAGGAACCGGAACGTTTATAAGCAGGAAAAAAAAAACATCCAAACTGCTTGAATTAACTGCTGAGAGCTGCCAGGCCAGCCCCGCTCCCCGCGGAGGTGTGGGAGCTGGCGGACAAGGCTGTGAAACCCCGTACGCCTCTGAGGGGTGTGAAGGTAAGAGAGCCCTTCCCACCTGCAGCATCCCGGAGCCAACGGATGCTGGTGGCCTTGGAGAGGTCTGCGGTTTGCAGAGCTACCGGCCAGAGCGATGTCTCAGCTACGTGCACAGCCGCAGCTGATGCTGAAGGGATCAAAAAGTGGCATTTATGGACAGTGCTCCAAAACATTCATCCTTCCTTGAGTAAAAGGGACAAGATTTAACCCCAAGCTGAGCTAAGATGAATAGTAGGGATCCCTCACCAGGCTCCGGCCAGACATGGGGATCTGAGCAGATCTTTAGCAGAGGATGCCCAAGCTCCGAGTCGCCTCTTCCCTCTCATCAGTCACCCCCAGGATGCTCAAATCCAGGTGCTCCTGAGTACCACACGCCACGGGCACACCGGCATCGCACCCCTCGGCAGGCTGGACTTCGGAGGTCCCTGCTGCGTGCAACACGCTGGAGCTCCTGGGTGGCAGCTGGTGAGCGGGTCTCCCAGCCACAGCTGCCTTTCCCAGTACCCAAACTGGCCCCATGAGCACCAGCTGCTCCGCCAGCTCCCGGAGGTGGAGGGTGCAGGGTGTCCCGGCTGGGACCGGCGCAGCTCACAGCAATGGAGATGATCAGAAATCCACCTCACCCTCTCAAAACCATCGACGTTCATCGAGAACAGCCCAGCCAGCGAGATGCCCATCTCCTTGGGCTCCCACTTTCCCTCCCAGCCCAGCCAGTTTGGGCTGTGTGAGCTCCTCAAGACAAGCCTTGTCCCCCCCCTCCCCGCCGAGCCTGCGATCAGGGGAGGGCCGGGCCCCGGCCCCCCGGCAGCCTGCAGGTGCTCTGCTCAGATAAAGGCTCCCACGGCGCTTGCGGCGGGTGCTGCAGGGTCCCCAGCCCGCGCCTTGCCCTGCCTTGCCGTCCCGTCGCGCTGAGCTCCCTGTGGCGGTGACCTCCCCCCGCAGCAGGCTGCGCAGCAGCCACGGCTCATTTTGCAGCGCTGTGGGTGTGCGGGGGGCTGGACACTCTGGACACTTGCTCTTGGTGGCTCCTCTCTGCCAGGCAGCTGGCCTGACGTCTCCTGGGGGGACGGAGCTGCCTGCAGACCGGCCGAGCCATCGCTGGCTGTCCCTGGAGCACCCTCCCCAGCCAGGGGCCGGCCGGCCGGGGATCCCGACCCGCGCCCAGCCTGCAGCTNNNNGCACAGCCTGCAGCGCCGCAACCTTCCCCCTTCTCTGCTTGCAGCTGGCGGCGGAGACGGCATCTCGGCGCTGGACCATGGTGCTGTGAGGGCGAACTGCTGAGCGCCAGGATGCAGGGTGCCCCCGGCCGCAGGCTGCCCCTGGTTGCGTTCCTCCTGTGCCTCCTCCTGCAGCAGCCGGGCAGCAGCACGGCATGGAAGCAGCACGCCCCGCGCCTTCGCCTCGCCTACAAAGGTAAGGGGCCAGCCAGGCGGGTTTCGGTGGGGTCTGCACCTTGCTTGGGAGTGTCCGGCAGGTAGGGAGTGAGGGGGGTGGCCAGGGCTCGGGGGAGGCAAGCGGTAGCCTCGCAGTTGTGGCCGCAACATTTCCACACGTTGGGTCCTCGGGACGTTTCATGGCTGCAACCCCGAGCACACCCCAGCGGAGAAGGGGGCTGAGCAGGGAGCGCCTTGCCCTGGTCCAGCGCAACACCGGGACTGGCAGGGTTGTCTCCTTCTGCTCCGACTCGCTCTGGGAATGCGATGGTGGGTCCCAGTCTGGAGCTGACCGGGGCAGCTCCAGGGGAACGTCCCCCGTGCTCACGCTCACAGTGCCACGGGGGCACTGAGCTGCCGGCCCCTTCCTCTGCCCCCCACCGGCACGGACTTGCCCCAGCTCAGCCCCTCTGCCCTCACCCCTCCTGTCCTGCCCAGGAGAGCCCGACCCACTGGGCAGATCATTTCCCTGCTGCACTCCCCCTTGCCCCCTGCGTCTCTCTCGGCTCTTTAGATTATGAGCACGGGTTGCTCCTCTTCTGCCTGATGCAAAGCGGGGG
>VXBL01002077.1:965039-996898 GCA_013400195.1 Aramus guarauna | reverse complement strand
GGGGGGGGGGGCTCTTCTTGGTCCTCTCAAGATGCGAAAGAGCAGACAGACGGGTAGCAGAGCACACACCACAGCAGGGACGTGCGAGGGGGACAGTCTGTAGGGAAAGGGTGTCTGCAGGGGAACGACCTGAGCGGTTAGAGCAGAGGCCCAGCAGCTGGTGACCCTGTCGCAGAACCTGCGCTGTGGACTTGGCCGGTTTACCTGCTTTCAGCTTCTCCTACGTGAAAAAGAGCAAATTCCTCTGAGGGACAGTCAGCTCAGCACATGCCCGGTGCTGCCCTGGACATGGCAGTCGGCAGGGCTCAACCAGCCCTTCTCCACACCCGGGAGGTGGCTCTGCAGCTCCCCATGGGCATCGCTCTCAAAGGTCTGGTCCTCTTGGCCTGCTCAGCACCCTGAGAAGCTGCTCTCCAAGCAGTGGCCACCGGTGATGTGGAAGATGCCCCCAGCTTGTGGCTGGAGAGGGCTGGACCTCCCGGGGATGCAGGGTACCTCTGCGGGGAGATGGTCCCCGCTGATAGCTCAGCTCGGAAACACGGTGCAGGGTCTGCCTGGCCTTGGAGCAGGAGGAGGCAGAGCAGGGGTGCTGGGGCAGCAGGAGAGCAGAGGGACTGTTGACTTCAAAGCCCCAGGGTGAGCTGGGGCCAGACATGCCAGAAGCCCTCAAGTCTTGGGCAGAGGCAGAAGAGGAAGCTCCCAGCATCGGGAGGGCTCACGGACAATGCGAACAATGGCAGGGGATGTGACTCACGGACAGCATGGGGCAGGTTCAAGGACACAATGCCTTGAGAAGTTTAGGTTGAAAAACTCCTAAAAAAAAAAAATAAAAGGAGGCCTTTGAGCATCCGTCCGCCCCAGAACCTACGGGATCAGCCTTGACCTCAGATCCCAGCATGGGGGCGGGGGTGAAGCGGGCTTGTGAGAAGGAAATGACAGCACCGAAGGCTGGGAGAGCAAAGGAAGGATGGGGCATGGGGCTCAGGGCCAGGAACAACAGCAGCGGCTCCCACCCTGCCGAGAAGGCGAGGAGGAGGTTTATAATAGCACGCCGGCAATCACGGCCGCGCGAGAGGCAGCCTCCGCGTAAGCTGGGTCAGGCTGGGTCAGCCCTGACGCTGCCCGGAGCTGAGCCGCTCCGTTTTCTGAGCCCGTACAGCAGCGCAGTCATGCAGCGAGCCCACAGCACGCCTCCCGGCTCCTCTTACTGTAATCATCCAGGGCAGGCACAGCTAGGAGACGGCAAATGGGTCTTCTGCCAGCCTTTCATCTGCAGCCAGCCCAGCCGGGCACAACCCAGAAGCCATCACCGCGCAGCAAGCGCTCGGGAGCGCGGGAGGCCGGCGGGTCTCTGGTTATCGGGACCAAAAGCTGCACTGGCACATCTCTTATCAGCCGATGGCAGTGAGGGGCTGGAGCCTGATTTAGCACCAAGCTTCCCCTGGGCTTCGGGGATCTCCTCCACGGCCTGCTCCCTCCGACGGCGGGGGGCAGGGGAGAGGACAGCCCCCCGGCACAGCCGGGCTGTGACCCCAGGAAGGCCAGGGTCGTCCTGCACTGAGGATGCTGTGGCTAAGGGGCAGGCGGAGATGATGGATGGGATAAGGCGGTTACAGTGGTCCCAACAATAAAGAAAAACACGGTGGCCTTGGGAGATAACGAGCACAAAGGAGAGGATGTTTCTCTGGGCTCACCCAATGGTTTCGCTGCCGCAGGGGCCGCGGGTTCCCTGCCTCGAGGGTGGCGGTTTGGATCAAACGCCCTGTGCCTATAGCCGGGCTGGGGGCAAGAAGAGGCTGGTTTGTGCCTGCGCACGGGCTCTGGAGCCACAGCACGCCACGTCCCCTCGGTGAGGGAGCAGAACCGCGTCACGCGGAGTCAGGCTGAGACCCTGGTGGTCACTGACGCTGCCAGAGGTCTCAGGGTGCAAGGGCAGGGCAGGGCTTCCTTCCTGGGTCCTCCCTCGTGCTGTCACAGCAGGCCTGAGAGCCCGGCGGGGAGGGCTCCTCCATCGTCCTGCCCGACCCTGACCTCAGACGGGGCCGGGCAGAGCAGGGGGTGACCAGCGGGTGACGTTCCCCGGGACCAGCCTTGTCCCACTCCATTTAATTACACCCTTGGATGAACCTTCCCCCCGGCTCTGGCGGGTCCCGGGGGCGTTGGCAGACGCGGGAGGGTGGGCGATGTGCTGCAGCCTGCTGGGGTGACAGCGGCCGCAGGCAGGGACGGGAATTCAGCTGTTAATCCCATTCAGCTAGTGGGAAGTGGCTTGGAAATGTGCCCCCCACCTTGGCACCCGGAGCAGAGCCCTTGGATTCCCCACGGGAATGGGGCTGCGCGCAGTTTCTGTGGGAGCAGGAGGAGAGCCAGGAGCTCCCCGGCACTGCTGGGTTTGTGTCCCGCCGTAACCGGAGCCCTGACCCCAGAGGAAGAGGAGAAGGAAACGGTCGCTGGGAGCGAGCCCGGGTGCGTGGCACTGACGCGGGCAGGGACCTGCTGCCGGTGGCCCAGCAGGTCCTTCCCCCCCTCCCCGGGATGAGCGGACGTCAGCGGCATTTCCAGCTCGCAGGCACTGGCCCCACTTCCCCCCTGCCCTGGAAACGGGGTGGAAGGAAGAGAGACGCAACTTCCCGGGTCAGTCGGTCCCCTTTGAACGGGGCCGTGCCCGTCCCCACGTACGCCCCACCTGCGCCCGGGGCCGCACGTCTGCCCACGCTCCCGGCCACCCGGCCAGCGCCGGCTCCCCTTGACGGCTTCCTTCCCTCAGTTCCTGGCCCACTGCTTCAATCCGCATGGGTTTGGGTAATGTCTCAGCCTGGGTCTGACAGGTCACTCCGGATTTCCAGCCGCACTCCAGCCCCCGTCCAGCAGCAGCCCGTCTCCACCGCCTCTTCCCGCGGCACCTTTCCCTGCACAGCACCGAAACCCAGAGCAGCCTTCACCCTCTCCCTAGCTGGGTCCTTTGAAAAGGAAAGCAATGCGTTACGATTTCCGGAAGCTCTAACGCCCGACTCAGTGCCGGTCTCTCCTGTCTTGATCCCTGGGATCAGGCGCTTGCCGGGGCGGCAGCTGCTACAATCCCGTGTCCGGTGCAGCAGCCGCCCCTGCCGTGCTGGGGATGCTCGCCCGGCAGCCAGCCCCAAAACCTGGCGCTGCACGTCACGGACGGATGCGAGCCCGGGGGTGGGTTGTCTCAGGAGTGGTTAACCAAGAGACAAGAGCTTATTGTCCCTCTTGCACACCCACACGCCCGCAACTGTGCCGGAGGAGCCATGCTAGCCGCCCCGCGGCTTCTGCCGCGCAGGAGGAGCTACAGCCTGAAGAGCAGAGCCCTTCCCGCTGCCCTGCCATGTCCGGGCACACTGTCCCCCTCGGCGAAGGGGGTCTTCGCTCCAGCAGTGCCAAAAGGATGCTCTTAAAAGTCCTTTTCCTGAGCCAGTCTAACGCTGGGTTTAGGCTGTGTCCCAGGACACGGAGGGGGGAAACGTGGCGTGGTGGGTGTAGGGTCAGAGGCACCCGGGACCCAGCCGGGGGCTTCCCCTCCGCTCCTGGGGCAGGGACCGGCCATCCGTCTGTGTGTCTGTCCCAGCGCACCCGTCCGCCTGCCCATCCCGGTGCCGGGGGTAAAGCCCAGCAGCACACTCCTCGCAGACGTAAAGGTCTGGGGAGAGGCGGGGGAGAGAATTGTCCAGGCTGGGCTGTGGTTTCATCCAGCCTTTCCTTGGAGAGATGCTTCACCCCAGCGAATAGCCAAAACCCTTTTTATATAAACTCTCTCGATCTGAAGCCCAGGGAAAACATGCTGGGAGTTACGGGAAGCAAGTCTCCTGTGTTCTCAGCCCTCTCCCCACAGTTTCGGGGTGCAGAGGCTCCAAGAGCTCCTCCGAAAGGCTGGCTGGAAGCCGAGCACCCTGGGCTCCTGGGGCTGGACCACAGTCCTGCCCCGTGCCCTGCAAACCAGCCCAGCCCAGGGCAAGGTCAGGGTCGTTCTCCTCTTTGTAGGGGTGACTCACTGTTCCCTCCAGGTGGGCTCACGGGTATTTTTCTGCTAAGGCCGAGGCAGGGAAGCTGCGTTCCCTCGGGGCAGCGGCGGGTAGCCAGAGCTGTCCCGCGGACGGGGAGCACGGGGCCGCTGGTGCTTGTCGCGTCGCTCATGGATGGGTTTCTCTTTCTCCCACCTCGTCTCCTTAGATCTGCTGAAATCCAACAGCTCTCGCCTGTTGCTGGCCTCAGGGGACAGGATGGATTTCCAAGCCCTCTTAGTGGATGAAGACAGGGCCTGGCTGATGGTGGGAGCAAAAAACCACATCTTCCTGCTCCACCTGGACCATCCCAGCAGGGAGCCCGAGAAGGTCGGTGCTGGGAGGAGGGTGTGAGCGTGACCTTGGCAGGGCTGTCCCCTTCCTCCCCGGGAGCCGCTCCTTGTTCCCGTGCCGGGGCGTGGAGGTGGATGTGCTCCGAGCCGGGCTGCTCTAACATCCCCGGCGACACATTTACACCAGGATGTCTCAGTCGGTGGGGCCAACCCATCCCTGGCGGTGTCGAGCCCCGCTGGGACAGGCCGATGTCGGGGAGGGACGTGGCAGTGCCCGGAGCCCGGCTATCACACCTAGTGCCTGCCGCTGCGGCCAGAGCTGTAACAACCCCAGCAGCGAGTCCGCTAATGTCATCCCAAGATATCCTGCTGGCGCGGTGCACAGCTCAAGCCCGACAAAAGGAAAGCCCATTACGGCCCTGCAGCCTGGCGTTCCCACGGGCCGGGAGCCAGGAGAGCCTGCCCACCGACCGGGTGTGCCCCGGCCCACCCAGGCTCCGTCCCCACGCCAGATTTGCTCTGAGCCTACTTGGCAGGCTGCCTGCCGGGCCCTGGGGACCCCGAAGGGTGTCAGACCCCGTCGCAGGGCAGCCCCGTGTCCTCCCCGGGCACCTGAGCCTGGCGGCAGCTTTTGGCCGAGCCCGTTCCCACCGGTGCCCGCGGGAGCCAGCTGGCCCAGGCAGGTGAAGGAAAGCAGGGGCTGCGTCGGTGGGGGGGGTCTCTGTGTTGCAGATTTTCTGGCCAGCTTCGAAGGAGCAGGTTGAGCATTGCCAGCTGGCAGGGAAGGACGTGGAGGTAAGCAGGGCTGGCAGCCCCCCCCCGCTCGCAGCCTTTTGCGTTTTGCCGTGGATATTAAACACCCACATCACCTCGGCGGGGAGCGCGGGGTCTGCCTGGGACGAGGGTGTTGAGCCAGACGGAGTTAAGCTCAGCCAGGGGAGGGTCTGGCCGGGGCTCCCACGTCTCAGGCAGACGCGCTATGGGGCAGGGCACGGGTGCCCAGACCCGGGCTCAGCCCGCTAACACACCTCTCCCCTCGAGCAGACGGAGTGTGCCAACTTCATCCGCCTCCTCCAGCCCTTCAACAGGAGCCACGTGTTCGCCTGCGGGACCGGCTCCTACCAGCCTGTCTGCGCCTTCATCCAGCTGGGAGCCAGGGGGAAGGTGAGGGACAGCCTGGCCAGCCGTGGCCCCATTGCGGAAGGTGGCAAGAGACCCCCCCCCACCCCCAGCGAGGGGGAGGGAGAGGGAACCCCGGAGCCTGGGGAGGGCGGCCAGGGTCCCTGACGCTTGCATGGCTTCGCTGCGTGTGGTGAGAAGCAGCCCCGGTTTGGCAGTGTCAGGGTGCCCATGGGCATGGGACTGGGTCCTGGCAGCCCCCGCAGGGGACCCGCCGAGGACACCGACCTCCTTCCCACTCTTCTCCACATGCCCGGCTTGTTTCCAGCCTCCCCCCGGGTGACATCTCCCCTTTGGCTCTGGCAGGGTCCTGGGACTCCCCCCATGCGGTTGGTGACCCACTCCTTGGAATCGGGGCGAGGACGGTGCCCATACAGCCCCCGTGAACCCTTCACAGGGCTCCTCATGGGTAAGAGGGAGCAGAGGGGATGCTGGAAGGTGGGAGCGCTGGGGACGGTCTGTGCTGGGAGGCGACGGCAGCGGTGCCTGCGTCCTGCCCTGCTGCGCGTGGCCGCGGCCCTGGTCCGGTGGCGAGGAGGTGTGCGTGAAAGGAGCCATCCCACGGAGCCATCCCGCCCCGGCTCACCCCGACCGCACAGTTCCTGCACAGAATCGCGAATGCAGGGTGTAGATCGAGCAGCACGCACGTGGGGGTGTGCGGTGTCACCAGCCTGCCCACCTTGTACTGGTGCTGTGGAAGGGCTGGGCGGGTTGGGGGCTAGAAGCCGTGCTGGGTCACGGGTCTGGAGGAGGCTCTCGGCCAGGCTGTGCCACCTCCACCCTCCCCGAGCCTCAGAGGACACGGGTCCTGCCAGGGGCCCTCAGCTGTGGCACCCCAACCCACCCACACCCCCAACCCTGCAGATGGGGAGCTCTATTCAGGCACCTCCAGTGACTTCATGGGCAGCAGCGCTGCCTTCTTCCGGACATGGGTCCATGGAGCCGAGCAGAGCTACATCCGGACGGAGCAGAACCAGGACCACTGGCTACATGGTAGGACCGGGGAGCCCGTGGGGTGCGGGGGGCTCTCCTGCCTGCCGGGGAGAGGTGGGGGCCAGCACTGGCTCCAGAGCTCAGCGGTCTGACCCCCTTCTCCTTTCTGGGGGGAAGCACTGATGAAGCCTCTGGTGGGACCTGTGCTCCAGCAATGCACTCTGCAGCCTGGGCACCAGGAATGGGGCTCTGCCTTCTGGGTAGCAGGGTCTCCACGGGGCACCCAGCGTGCCCTCAGCATCTCACCCTGCTCCCAAGAGCTTCCAAGGGCAGTACAACAGGGCACAGGGCCATGCCGTGCTGCTCCTTCCCCCCGCAGAGCCCGCGTTCGTCGGTGCCTACGCCATCCCCGATACCTACAACCCACACGATGACAAGGTCTACATCTTTTTCCGCGAGATGGCCATGGAAGCTGGGCAGTGGGAGAGGCGGCATATCCACGCCAGGGTGGCCCGGGTCTGCAAGGTCAGTCACCAAAGGCCAGCAGGCCGTGGCCGGGTGTCCCACCAGGTGGGCTTTTACCTTCTCTGGGCCAAGGGGTGGACATGAGGGTGTCACCACACCCCTACCACAGAGCAGAGGGCTCAGGGCTGGGGGTGTCCCGCTGTGGGCACCAAGGAGTGCACGGCGGTGGGGGAGGCTCAGAGAGGCTGGGCTGAGCCCGGCTCTTGGTGCCCGGCAGAACGATGTTGGAGGGAAGCGCAGCCTCATCAACCGCTGGAGCACGTTCCTCAAGGCCCGCCTGGTGTGCTCCATCCCCGGGCCCCAGGGT
Source organism: Aramus guarauna (assembly GCA_013400195.1). NCBI lineage: Eukaryota > Metazoa > Chordata > Aves > Gruiformes > Aramidae > Aramus > Aramus guarauna. The sequence continues at coordinate 989,639 of VXBL01002077.1, read as the reverse complement.
ACCGAGACCCACTTCGACCAGCTCGGTGAGTGCACAGCCAGCTCGGCAGCCAGGAGCAGACACTGCTCTGCCATGGCTGCTCCTTCCCCTTTGCCACGGGGATGGCCAGCCCAGGATGTCCGCCTGCATCCCCTGGACCCGCGCTGCAGCTCCTGAGCGCCTCACCTCCCCCCCTCTCTTTGCAGAGGACGTTTTCCTCCTGCGCACCCGGGACCCCCAGAACCCCCTCGTCTTCGGCCTCTTCACGGTCTCCAGGTGAGCGGGGCTCTGGTCACCCCCTGCCTGGGGCAGTCCAGCCCCCCAGCCCCTACCAGTGCTGCCCCATGGGGAGTCCTGGGGGGGGGGGGGAAGGGCAGGACCAGCACCCAGCTGGAAGAGGAAGGGCCGCCGGCCATTTCACTGCTTTCCCTGCTGCTGGGTCACCAGCCCGTGTGCCCAGCCACCAGGTTTGGCATCGGCACAGCCAGCGGTCCCTCAGGCTGGACCGGCTGTGCCAAAGGGATTCCTGTCACCCCCCGGGTGCCGTGCATGACTCCCGGGCTGACGGGACAGCGTGGGCATGGGTGTGCACGTGCCTGGTCCCTGCGGAGCGGCAGGGACCCTGACAGCCCCACGCTCCCCCGCAGCGGTGTCTTCAGCGGCTCTGCCGTCTGCGTCTACTCCATGGCTGCGGTGAGAGCTGCCTTCAGCGGCCCCTTTGCACACAAGGAGGGATTCGACTACCGCTGGGTGGAATACAAGGGCCGCGTCCCCTATCCCCGTCCTGGCACGGTAAGGGGCTGGGGAGCAGGGAGCGGGGAGTGGAACGGGCTGGCCTGGCCCTCACACGCCCCCCCCCCCAAATCCCATGTTGCCACGCAGTGCCCCAGCGAGACGTACGACCCCCTGCTGCAGTCCACCAAGGACTTCCCCGACGAGGTGATCAGCTTCATGCGCACCCACCAGCTGATGTGGGAGCCCGTGTACCCGCAGGGCCGCCAGCCCGTCCTGGTGAGGGTCAACGTACCTTACCGGCTGCGGCGGCTGCTGGTGCACAGGCTGGAGCTGGAGAGCCGGCACTACGACGTGCTCTTCCTCGGCACAGGTGGGAACTCACCCCAGCTCTGGGGACGCTGTCAGCACGTGGCAGCTTGCATGGCACGCCGGTCCTGTCGGCTGGGGTGGCTCCCGGCCCTGACAGCTCCTTCTCCTGCTGCGTTCACAGATGAAGGTAAAGTCCTGAAGGTGGGGCTGGCCGGTGGGGTGAGCCATGGCACCGAGGTGATCAGCCTGGAGGAGATCGGCGTCACTAAGGTACGGGAGGTCAGGGCTGGACCATGGTGGCTGGACCACGCAGCCTACCCCGTCCCGTGGCATCCTCCCTGCAAAGTCCTGCTGCAAGTCACTGGCCTCTGTCCAGGAGGTCCCTCGCCTCACTGCTGGTGGCTCCCACCTGCCCTGACGGGTAGGAGATGCTGATAGCATGGAGGGCAGCCACGGGGACAGGAGCCAAGTCATCTCCCAGCTCCCCACTCATTCCCTAGGGGTTTAGGGGTGGCACACTGGAGCCCGAACACAACTGGGAGGGCTGAGCCCAGGTTTGAAAGCCCGGCTGCCAGGCAGGGCTGCCCAAGCCCAGCAGGACCAGCCCAGGCTCCCTGCATGGAGCAGGAGGAGCTGGGACCAGGCAGCTGGGCCAGGACCCCAGCCCCCTGCCACCCCGGGGTTCCAGCCCCAGCGGCAGGCGGGGGTACCCGGGAAGGACCGACATGGCTGCAGCACCCTCTCCTTCCCCTCCAGGTGCCTTCTCCCATCCTGGACATGAAGTTATCACCAAAGCGGGTGAGTCCTCCCTCCTGCTTCTTCCTAAAGCAGCCAAGGGACAGGGCACAGAGGGCAGCTGGCCCCAGCCCCTCTGCCTGGGTCCCTTGGCCTCAGGGCTTGCACATTTAGGGAATGGGCTCCTGAAAGGGCAGCCTGGGGGGTGGCAGGCTCCGGCCCCCACTCCCCATGTCTCCCAGTGCCCCCCTCCCAGCACGGGGCAGGGAGCTCTGCTCCCCAGATAGCCCTGGTTTCTAGTTTGGGGGTACTGACTGCTGCCGTTCTGCTTGCCCGAGCAGCAGGAGCTGTTTGTGAGCAGCACCCACGGGCTGCTCCAGCTCTCCCTGTACCGCTGCGAGCTCTACGGCAAAACCTGCACCGACTGCTGCCTGGCCAGGGACCCCTACTGCACCTGGGACAGCAGGACCTGCGCCCCACACCTGCTCACCAAGAAGAGGTGAGCGTCCACCCGGGCCAGCCCTGCTGTCCCCTGCAAAAGGATGGCATTCAGAGCAGGGACGGGCAAGCCGTCAGCCCAGAGCCCTACGGCCACTCTGCCTGCCTGTCCCCCAGCCCTCCCCTTCTCCCTGGGTGCTCCGCCACGGGGGTTCCCACGGCCTGAGGCGGATGCCACCCCGTAGCCCTGTCTGCTCTTCCACAGGCGTGCCCGCTGCCAGGACGTGCTGAAGTCTGACCCGCTCAGCCAGTGCCAGGACACCGCAGAGGGTGAGTGCCAGCCCCAGCCCAGGCAGCCAGCTCTGCCCGGGGCCAGCGATGCCCGGGAGGGTGGGCAGCATGGTGCTGGGAAACCAGTGCCCACCAGCTGCCCCAGCACTGCCCGCCACAGACCCTCCGTCTGCTGGATGTTCCGTGCTGCCCTCCCTGCCCGTTGCACAGCTCCCACGCAGGGTGCTCACCCCTTCCCCTGTCCTGTCCCCCATGCAGGGACCGCTGCCATGGAGAAGTTAGTTTTTGGGGTGGAGAAGAACTCAACCTTCCTCGAGTGCCTGGCACGCTCCCCACAGACGACTGTCCGGTGGCTGGTGCAGCACGGCGAGGAGACGGGCCTGAGCGAGGTATGGGGGGGGACGGACAGGGCGGCGGGGACGAGGCACAGGGGTGGCTCGGTCCCCGGGTCTGACCCACGGTGCTCTGCCTTTGCCCCAGGTCAGGAACAACGGCCACTTCTCGGTGCTGGAGCAAGGGCTGCTGATCCGCCAGCTGATGAGGGAGGACGCGGGCACCTACGAGTGCCAGGCGGTGGAGCGCTCCTTCTCCCAGCCCCTCACCCGATACAGCCTCCGTGTCATCAGGCACGAGGCCATGGAGGTGCCACCTTACAAACAGAGCAAGGGGGTCGAGCTAAGAGGGACCCACCAGAGCCCCCGGCCCCGGATTGACCTGCACCCGGGCTACAACGGCTTCCCGCGGGCCCTGGGGGCCCCGGGCACCAGCCTGGATGTCTACTGCAACGCCCTGCGGCACCAGGAAAGGCAGCGGCAGAAAGCCTGGCACCAGAAGTGGCAGCACCCATCCCCAGACAGCAAGGCCGGCCGGGTGCGGAGGCACCCCCAGCCCCTGTGAGGGGGCAGAGGGAGCCGGGGCCACCCGCAGCTCCCTTCCCGGTCCCTCCAGGGCCCTTCTCGTGCGCAGGCATCAGCTCCGAGACACCTCTCAGCTTCCCGTGCAGAAACGCCTCGCTGTTACTACCTCAAACCCTGCCAGTCCTCGCTGCCTCTCCGTGCGCCCCACGGGGTGTGCCACGGCCAGGGCACACAGCCCGCACCGGCTTTCCGAGACTCAAAGCTCTTTTCTCCCCGCAGAATATTTATTCTCCTTGTTTTCCCCTGGCCCTTAATGACGATCGTCAGCAGCAGCAATAATAAGCCCAGAGGCTGGAGAAGGGAAACAGCCAGCTCTCACCAATGGTTCCCCAACACCCGGCAGCATCCAGCCCTACTGCGGACACCCACCTGCCTGGACCCAGCGTCCCTCCCCTCCGGAGGCGGCAGGCTGTTCGACGCAGCCCCGGCAGCGCGGTGCCCCGGCGGGGTGCTCACCCAGGGGGGCTGTGGAGGTGCCGACAGAGCCCAAATGCCGCTGGAGGCAGCGGGGCATGGCTGCTTGCTGAACCCCGGCTCCGGCAACCTGGTTTTTGCGGATGTGCCTATGCCAGCTCCAATCCACTTCAAACCACACTGCTTTTTTGAATTCNAAAAAAAAGAGAGAGAGAAACAACAGGCAGTTATACCAACTTACAATTTATTATTTTTTTAAAAAATGACATGAAACACAAGTAAAAATAAATACATCATATAAACAACAAATTGTTCAAAGTCTCTGTTCTGGGAGATCAGGCGAGCACATCCCGTTCGACAGAGAGAAGAGGGAAGCACATGATCATGCGTGGGGCCAACCGACCGACCCACCCTGCTAGCGATACTCCTCTTTCCAACCACAAAAACACAGGCCACAAACTAAGGCGGTAGTAAAAAAAAGAAAAGAGGGGAAGAAAAAAAAAAAAAAAGGAACCCCAAAACAACAGAAAACCCAAAATGAGACTCAGTGATGGATTTTCCTTCGGGCTCCCGTGGATCTGCCGGAGACTCCAGCTCACCACGGTGGGACCACGCAGCAGCAGCGCAGCGGCGGGCGGCGGCGGTGGTCCGGGAGGCGGCAGAGGTTGCTGCCCCTCGCTCCCACCGTCCCCGCGAAGGGAGCGCTTGCTCTGCTCGAGTTGCGAGGAGCCATCATCCCCACTGTCATCTAGCTGGACTACGTTCCCCTTTGAACCTCTGCCCCCCACCCCAGCCCTCCCCCCCCAGTCCTTCCAAGGCTGGATTAACAAAATTCATCCCGGAGTGGTGAGATACACCAGTCGTGAAGGTATTTGCTGTACGCGTCCCGTTTGGCCTGGAAGCCATCCGCAAACCAACAGCAATTCTCTTGCATTCCGCCATTGCTGACATCATTAAGCCAAAGTAGACATCATTTCTAGCGAAGCCCCCGTGGAAATCCCATCCTTTGCTTGCCAAATTGCTTTCTGTGAGTACCTGCATCCACCCCATCCCAGGTGCTCCAGGGGCCGAACGTGCCGCAGACCCTCCATGGGCCAGGCTGGGCTGCATTGCCCCCACCCCGCAGCCCCCCGCAGCCCCGCACTGGCGGGCAGGCAACAAGACGACCGAGACCAAGGCACACGGCAGCCACAGCCCTCCCCGCGCCATCGTGTCCCACAGCGGTACCCAGCCTTCGCCCGACTGTCCCCAGGGGCAGAAACCTCCCACCTAAGGGAAGGGCTGAGGGCTGGGTGCCGACACGGAGGGCAGCTGGCCACCCCTGAGGCTCCCGCGGCTCTGCCACGGCCTCCGGGCTGTGCTCAGAAATCCACCTTAGTGTCCAAAAACCTCAGCAGAGAGTCCTGCACGGTTGTCCTCAGTGTCACCCGCAGCCCCTGCTGTGAACTGGCAGCTGCTTCCGTCCGGTCATTTAGAGACAGAAATTTAGCAGCAAAAGAAAAATTTAACCCGTGCAGGGAAAGCCCCTGTTCCCGGCTCAGGAAAACCAAGATGGGACGCTCTGCAGCAGAACCACGTGCTGAAGAGGGGAAAAGTCTGGGGAGGGCAGATGAGGGGGAGAGGGAGTCCCACAGGAGAGCAGCTCTGGGGCTCCAAGAGGTCCCCCGCTCGGAAAGCCCCTGGATAACCCGCACACTCTTGCGGCTTCTGTGGGGCAGAAGAAATTCTTCCCACAGCGCCGCGGGAGAGCAGGTGCCTCCGGTCGCCTCGGAGCAGCCCCAGTCACTGCCAGCCCCCCTGGCACCCATCACGGCTATCTCTGCAACCACCTCTCAGCCGAGGCTCTGACGGGGCCCAGGGGACACGGGGGTGCTCAGGGCTGGTACGTGGGGCGGAGAGGTGCCGCCCCGCCATGCTCAGGGAGGGCGGCTGGGGCTCCGCTCCGGCACTTGCTGCGCAGGGACACGGTGCTGCGGCCACCTGGAGCCGCCGACGTTTGCCAGCTAGGGCAATCCCCTCGCAGCGGGTCGCATCTGGCAGCGGCTGCCCCACAGGAGGATGGCGAGGGCTCTCCAAGCCAGCGTGGCCGGGCAGGAGCCGGGAGAGCCCTCACACCTCGCCCCGGTGCCGGGAGGTTAATGTCCGGCCCGCGGCACAAAGCCTGTGCCCTGCGGCCGCAGGGTTTGGGCTACGCCGGGGATGGTGGGGAGGAGAGCAGGTTGGGACTGCGCCAGGGCCTGCTCAGGAAGCCCGGGGTGCTCTCCTAGAGAGGCACGGAGCAGAGAAAATGGCGTGCAGTTGCAGGCACCATATCCAGAGCCGCTGTGCCAACTGCCCCCGGCCGAATCTTCACACCTCGTCTCGGCACAGAGCCACAGAAAACCCCAGCTCAGAGAGGACTCCGGAGGGTCCCTTGGATGAACCCCACTACCCTGACCACCACCAGCGAGGACCGGGACCCACGGCGGGGCTCTGGTGAGGGTCTGCTCACGCTCCAGCCTCCCACACGCGCCCGCAGGTCTCAACACTTGCTACTCTCGACAAGGAAAGCCCTTGCCTAGGTCCATTCCCCAAATCCACCGGAAAACTGACAGCCTCACAGGGATGCAACGGACATCTGGGCAAGCTCGTCATACAATCAGTGTCACAGGGTTGTGCATGAGGTGGACACACAGAGCACAGGAGGGCATGACTCACAGATGCAGCACTGTCAAGTCTTTGGAGAAACTTGCATGAACACCATCAGTTAATTTGCTTTGTTACTTTTGTGGGGGGGTTTGATTTTTATTTCCATGGTGCATCCAAAGACAAGTTGTCCAGCAGTTTGCTCAGAACCCCTCGGTTTTCAACTCCTAGGATATGTTAAAGAAGAAAGCACTATTTTAATGTTTGGTTTTTTAAAAAAAAATAATTAAAATAATTTGCATAGCTAAACTGTTGATCTAAGGCTTCTATGAATGGTGTGGTTATGTTTGACAGACAATGTCCATTAAACAGAGAAAGACACTAGGAAAGCCCCATAACATTTTTTATTATGTTTTTGTAACACACACGTGCACACACACCCCTCTCTCTCTCTCTCAGGAAAGAAGGTGCCCATCTTCCAGCGCCCCTTTGATGGAGGATGTCAGGACATCCTGCCCTTTCCTACACCTAGCTGGTCCCAGCAAACACCAGCAACTGCAGCTTCCACGGCCCGAGAGGTCCCCTACCAGCTACCACCGCTCCGAGGTCCTGGCCCCGCTCCAGAGCACATCTCCTGTCTGGTGACATCCAGACGTGACACGGAGGTTCCCAGATTTCAAGTCTCCATCCTAACGCGTTCACACACACAGTCACACACGCTAAGCCCAGCCTCTCCTTAGGCACCCCGGCACCGAGGCGAGCAGCCAGCGTGTTTGCTGGGGGGGCCGGGGCCAGGGCCAGCCTCTGCACACGCGTGGGGCAGAGCGGTGCTGGGCCGAGTGCTGCTCCCTGCGTGGGGACAGGCGCTTCCCCGGCAGGAGCTCTGCCTTCCCAACTCCGCACACCTCACAGCCCTCCTCCTCCTCACTGGGAATGAGCACGGCAGGCTTCCACACGTGCTCCTCCACCTGCCCCAACAGGACAAGAGGACTCCATCCTCTCTCCGGCTGGTGCAGAACACCCGGAGCAGCACCTCCCTGCTCTGGCACGATCTCCCGGTGGGGCACATCCAGCCAACACGACACGAGTCACAGCTGCAGGCAAGCCGGCCCTGCTTCTAGGCTATGCTTTGGTCAACCGGCTGCTTCTCCCCACACAGACAACCCAACAAGCAACCACTGCATGATGGAGGCCAGCATTTTATTTTTTTTTAATATGGAAATTAATTTAAAAGTAGAAAGAAAGAGTGCCCCAAACAATAAATATTACGCCTTCATGAAATAAATTAATGTAGAGATTCTGTGCAGGGGAAAGTCGCTCCAATCACAGATTCAACAGCAACAGGCGCTGGCTCTAGTGTTCCCTCCCAACCTTCTCCCCTGCCTGGTGCAGCGGAGAAGCAGCAGTGAGCCCACCCACCCTCGGATCGGGTGGGCCACGGTGGGGTGAGACACGGCCTTCACACAGCCTGGCAGGGCCACGGAGCCGGGGAAGTCACCTGGATTCCCCTCCTACGGCCACCACCAAGACGTCTGGGATCGCTTCACTCATCTGGCACACAGAGCTGGCATCAGAAGCACAGGACCAACCTACCTTGGATGGGACCCACCAGAGCCCTGCCCTCCTCGCTGCGGCAGGAGCCTGCCTGGAGCCCTCACACTAGTTTCATGAATTTGAAGAGGATGACAAATTGTTTGTGNGCCCACACCTCCCGGAGTGAGAGAAGTTCACAGATAAGGCAGTTCGTGTGAGAGGGAGCTTGGCCCTGCCAGCGGTCAAGCCCGTGCCTCCAGGCCTGAGAAGGGCAGCGACTTGTAACACCAAATCTCCCCCTTCCAGACAAGACAGAGAACAGAGACAGACAGACAGACAGAGCGTGGGAGGGAGGCACTCCTATGGTTTTTGCATTGCTGCTTCCCTCCTCCCCTGGCTCTTGCTCCCCCAGCCCTCGCGGGTCCACTCTATCCCCCTCCCATCTCCCAACCCCTAATACAATTCAGATCCTTGACAGCTAAAAAACAAAAAAACGAAACGAAAAGAACAAAACAACCCCCACGCCACACCCTTCGCATCCTTCTCCACCCGCTGCCGTGGCCCAGAGGGGAAATCCTGACTCCCAAAAAGGTCCTGCAACTTTTGCCTCCTGGCGGAGCTGAGACCGAGCAGGAGCTGGGCCCATTTATTTCCCTGTGATCTCTATAACATCATCGTCTTTGTCCTCGTCATTAGAGCTGCATCCCACCTCTGGGACCTCCTGGGATTCAAACTGAGGCACCTGGGACCGAAGGAGGCCCCCGGCCGGGTAGCCCGAGTGAGGGGACATGTAGCCAGGGTAGGCAGATGCCATGCTCCTGGGAAGGCTGCTAGGCAAGACGGGGGCTGGGAAAGGAGCAAACATCCTGGGCTCGGGCAGGAGTGACTGCGTGAAGGGAAGCGAGTAATTGGGCAGCACCCCTGTCAGAGGAGGGTTTAGCATGAATGAGGGGACGCTGGCGGTGGCTGAGGTAGCAGCAGAAGAGCTGGCGGTGCCGGCTGTCAGCAGAGGGTCAGTAGTCACAGGGAACACCAGATGAGGGTCTGGGAGTAAATTGGGCACCTGGTAATAAGAGGAGCCAGTGCCCATGTACAAGGAGTTTCCTGGTTGGGAGGCAAATGGATGGGTTAGGTTGTGGTTTAAAGAGACAGGAGGCATGGCGAACCCACCAGAGACGGGGTACCCGTGTTCGTACGGCTGCACGGATGATGGCAACTGGCGCTTCTTCTGCTGCCTGTGGGCTTGCTCCTCTGGAGCCGATGGCGAGGTCGACTTGCGCTTGTTGCCCCGTAAGTCCAACACCGAGTGGCCATCGACGTGCTGGCTGGTGGCCGGCAGGGCTGAAGACACGGAGGGAGCCATGCAGTGAATCCCCACGCGCTGCTCAGCTCCTCGGGCTGCTAAGCCAGGCACGTTGTCCGTGCGAGCAGGGTGGCCTTGTGCTGCGTTGGTGCTGGGAGAGCTGTGCCGGGACTCCCGGGCAGCCGCCGCCTCTGCGTACTGCTGCAGCTCGCTGATAATCTCGGGGCTGTCAGGGGATATGGGCCGAGTGAGCTCCTCCGCGCTAGGGAGCTGCGGTGATGAGGCACTGTGTCTGCCGTTGCTTGTGGACTCCAGCGATGAGCTCTGGGAGCCTGGAAAGAAGGAGATGGAGCAGGTGAGAAAGACAACCTTGGAGAAAAACCTGAGGGCCAAGAAGCAACAGTGGAAAGGAAGGTGGAGATATCACGGGAAGATTGTGGGGTCAGCTCTGAACACAGGCGTGATGGAAGGCAGCCAGGGAACACCACCCCAGCCACTTGGGCAGGAAAGCACACGAGCAAGCCTCGCACAGCGCTCACAAGCCCCTACCTGAGGCAGCTGTTCGACGGTCTTCATTGCCCTTTGGCTTCCCAGTGGTCCGGATAGCAAAAATCCGCCCGTCGCTGGTCCGGATATATGTCCCTGGAACAGAGGCAGAACAACTTCATTCACGGTTTCCGTGATCCCGTGTGGCTGCCCAGGCAGGAACAGGACAGCAGTGCTGCATAAGGCCAGCCCACCGACCATGCAGGGAGATCAGTGGGGGGGCTTCTGCTCCCTTCCTTACTCCTCATTTCCACCCTTCCAGCTCTCCCGGGTTGGAGCTCACCACTTCCCAATGTGCTGCCAGTGGGAAATGTGGAACTGCATACTTGGGACTAAGTTTGCTCTGGGAGCACTGGGAGGTGTTTGGGTGCCCCAATACAGTGGGCACTGTGAGAACGAGACACCCAGCCACAAAGTTCAACAGCTCCTCTCAGAGGCAGCAGCTGCCACAGCTCCAATAGCCCTGAAGCATCAGCTACAGCAGCACACCCAAAGCGTAGGCTGCAACAGAGCCACTGCAGAGTCCAGAACTCCTCCCCTTCTTGTTTCTTTTCCTCTCAAGTCACAGATTCATGCTTTTACATCCTTTTCTTTGCTCATTAGCGTTGGCTAGGACCCTATCCACAACTCTTACCACAACAGAAAGACTTACCTTTTGTCCCTCGGATGATGTGGATGCTCTCACCAGCACTGATTCTTGCCTGTACATCAGTGGATGTGTTTGTACCCGGAATCACAATATCTGGGAGTTGGGGAAAAACAGAACAGTGCCTGTGAAATTACATGCCAGCCGCAGTCAGGAGTGGGGAGGTGCAACACCAAGCCCCTTTGCTTGCAGTGCAGTTGTCTCTCCTATGTGCCGTGCTAGAAGCCAGCCCTGAGTTTATTTCTGAGCAGCACAGGAAGGCAGCAGAGGCCCTGAGGAAGCCAAAGCCACGCAGCTCTGGCACAGCATCTCCCCTATCCCAAAAAAGACAACTGGCAACAGTATTGCAGGCCCACTCACAGGGAGCGCACTCCCAACAACCCGACAGGCCCATGTTCCTTGCAGGCAAAGTCCTCCAGGTACAAGGGAACCTCTCAAACGCAGAGGCAGTATCAGTTGCTCGGATGCCCGTCTGCCCACAAACTGTGTGGGCATCAGCAACTCACCCTGCTCCTCAGTTCACCATGGCTATCATAATTCAACTCATTGTGGGTATCAGCAACTCACCTGTGGTGGTGACAATCTTCTGCACAAAGACACCAGCTCGTTGTAGATAGTTGATGGGGAAGTTGACAGCGGGGTTGGAACTTGAGGTTGATCCTGCATTGCCCATGGGGACATGCCGGGGCATCATAGGAATGGGGGTGGATTGAACTGGGCGGACGCTCGCCACTGGCTTGTCCTCACCCTTGAGGGCTGGTCGCCTAGTAAGAGAGGAGGGAGGAAAGTGCAGTGCCCCCAGTGACAGGGCTAAGCATCCTCTGCTCCCTCATTTCATGTCTACAGCATGGGAAGAAGGGGAAGAGGCAGGTACTCACCAGTTCCTCTGGCTAAAGGCAGGGATGCTCGTCAGGCTCTGGTCACTGGCTGGGTAATACTGTGCGTAGGACGGCCGGGTGTAGGGGACGGATGCTCGCTTTTCCTCCTCATAGCTCTTCTTGGCTGCTTTCTTCTCTGCCTTGGTCAGCTTGTGCTCCTTCCGGTCGATCAGCAGTGACTCATGCTGAAAAGGCTCCTGCAACCCCACAGCACCGAGGTTTTGACATCAACATACCACAAGAGGGAACCAACATGCCCCAAATGGCAGCAACCTGGTCCCTGCATCAGCACTGTCTCCATCCCAGGCTGAAGCAGGGAAGAGGGGAGTTGGGAGGCAGAGCCTGTCATGGCGAAGCATGTGTGGCACCCAACCACAGGCCCACTCTGCAGCACCACCCCACCAGTCAGATGCTTCACAACATAGGCAAGCGCTGGATGTCCCAGCTTTGTGTTAAAGCCACCCCAGGAAGACAGTTGGCAGTGAGCTGGGATATGCCATGGCCACCTTCCCGCCCAGCGCCAAGTTGAAGGAAGAGGTGCCCTACAACCTGCCCCCTAATCTTTCCAGGACAGATATGGCTTTAAATGTGTAGAAGGTATTGCAGGGAAGGGCAGGGCTCTTAGGGCCCTCTCTAGAGGATTGTTTACCTATTCCCACCAGCACACAGATGTGTTCTTCCAGCCACCATGTCCCCATTGCACAGTCAGACTCCTCCAGACCTCCTCCTGCCTGTGCGGTGTTGCGCTAGCAAGGAAGCAGGTTGGTCTTACCTTGGTGATGAGGTGAGGATACTTGAGACAGGCTAATTGTAGAACAGACTCCTTCATCTTGCTCGGATTGAGGGAAAGCTGAGCAGGGTCGGATTCCTCTTCCACAAAATGCAGCAGGTTCTCCACCTCCCGTCGGGTGAAGTTCAGCACTGGGTTCAGATTATCCACCACCCGATCTGGAAGAGAGGGAATGAAGTGAGCAGAGAAGGGAAGAGGTAAGTACTGCTGCCTGCTGCCCTTCCTACACTCCTGTCCTAATAGAGCTCCCTCCTTGCAATCTGCACAATCCTCAGGAGCCTTCTGTAAATGTCAGGGCAAAGAGAAAAATCATCAGCCACATCAGAGATGAGCCTGTTTGACCAAGTCAGGCTGACAAGTGCCTTGTGCTCCAGACTGCACAGCGATGCAGTGCAGGTCACAGACCTCCTGGCATGCAGGAGCAGGAAGCTAATTACAGATGGTGTTCCAGCTCACATCGCAAGGCTGAAAACATACAAGCCCTGGGACAGAACTGCAGCCACATCAGTACATGCCATCCTGCAAATCCCACCAAAAAGGCTCAAGTTAATAACGAGGTGCTGAAATTAACAGAACTCTGTTGAGTCAGAAAATCAGCCACGGTCCCTCTCACAAGAGCCCAAAAGTCTTCCTTGGATGTTCCTTCGTGCACACAGCGCAAATGGGAGCACACAAAGAAAACATCTATAGCCAGGACTCTCCTGGGAGCCAGGCCAGCTGCCAGGGGACACCACCTCAAGTGCAAGACAGCATACTGAGCCGATCGCGCTGGGCTGCTGCCTCTGGAAGTGGGCTTCAAGACAAAGAGGACACAGGCAGCAGAACTCTCTTTGGGTCACCACAACCCTCAGCTGCCTGTTTTACAAGAGCAGCTTGACAGTTGGCACAAGCCAGTACAAAAGATACTTTTGGTACAAGGGCAGGTGAGAACCAGAATGAATTCATTATTCTGGGCTCTTAAATAAGCACTATGAAAGGTGTGTGTGTGTATATATATATATGTATTTTAATTTGGCTGTTTTCCTTCTCTTGCTGCTGGAGAAATGAAGGTACAGAGCTATTTAATAAGTAATGCCCAGCTTAAGACAAGCAACACTCAGGCACAGGGGAAAACAGGATGAGTACTCCCCATGCCCCCCGTCTATTATAGTAACCAGGAGAATAGCAAGGAAGATAAATGGCTATGCATTGGACTGGTAGCACAACCCTGCTGCAGGATGCTAGCTCTACAACCCCTACTGCTTTGTCCTGCATTTCTTACAGGGTCTCATGTCACTGTCAACTCAAAAATATCAAACATAGCCCTAAGAGCACATGTCTTGTCACTACTTTGGCTGTTTGATTTTCAACCGTAAAAAAAATAGTTACAAAACCCACAGAAACAGGACTTGAAGGAGCCAAAAGGAGCAAAAGCCAAGAGTGGAGCACCAATATTCACACTTACCTGACATGCCCTGCTTAGAGATCTGACGGTCATAGATCTTCTTCTCAAGGGTGTAATCAGAAACCAGTCTGTAAATGTGGCAAGGCTTCTTCTGCCCGTAGCGGTACACTCGGCACACGGCCTGGGCGTCATGGCACGGGTTCCAAGAAGCATCAAACACCACCACTCTGTTTGCTCCAATGAGGTTGACACCCAAACACCCAGCACTGGAAATTAAAGGCAAAATTCAAATTGCTGCCTTAGTTAATTTTCAAAGTTTCTAGGCAGGGACAGACATCACAGCCAAGAGTCCATGAGGTGCCTATGAAAAGTTCCCTCAGGCAACTTCAAACCCATGTTTGTTTTCCAAGACTGTTGTTGAGTTGTTGCTGAGGGCTAAGGCTAAAATCCTACTCCCCTGGGGAATTCAGAAGCAGATGGCACTATCATCCCATAGAGTCCTGAAAGCACATTGTGAAGGAATTTAAGAACTGAAAACCCATAGGCATTCAGAGCATCAGCATGAGTCTTTCACTGCGCCCTTCTGCTCCAGCCAACTTACCGTGTGGACAAAAGGAAGAGCCAAACAGAGGTGTTGCTGGGGTCATTGAACTGGTTAATCAGTCGTTCCCTCTCCGAGGCAGAGGTGCTGCCATCCAGTCCTGAGAAGGAAATTAAGGACACGCTTAAAAGTTCTGCATGTTTGGGGGAATCCCATCAGAACAAACCCACTTCCCAAACACTGAGCTCTGGCACTGTTTCCCAACCAATTCTAGGTCTTCCTCGAGTCATGCACTCTAGGACCTCCACTGGACCTCTCCATACATCTAATTTGCCCAGCCAGGCAGGTGCAATGCAGCCAGCCAGGTTAGGATTTGTTCAACTGAAAGACCAAGCAAAACATTACTTGAGCTTGGCAAGGCCAAGACTGGGAGTGCTACAAAATTGAAGCACTCCCAGAGCACACCAAAGCTCTGTATTAGGCAAGACAGCAACAAGCAAGAGCAGCAGGCACAAAGGCCTGACATATGCTGGAAGCTTGCGGAACCAAGAGAAAGATGAATTGTGAAAGCCATTGGCAAAACCCATAGACTGGATCTGAGGACAGAGAGTACTGGTCTAAAGGAGTGCAGGGGGGTATCATGTGTCTGTTCCTGGGCAGCACCTTGCTTCTGGCAGCTCTGCAAAAATCAGGAACTCCATATCCACCACTCCTCTCAGTCCTGGCCTGTAAAGTAGCCACACAAAGCAATAACCCATGCCAGAACAAGATTTAAAGCTGGGGAAGATGGGAGGAGGAATTCACAGCCACAAACTAGTGAAAGCTTTCCACAGTGATTCTGGTTTGGGAAGTAAGATCTAGAAAATAGCCAAACAAAAAGCAAAAAGTATTTTTTACTACTTAAAAAAGCACTAGTGCATAAGTGAGATGTTAAAGATGTCTAACTTCTTCTGAGTAAGATATCAAAACCAGGATTTAGAAATTATCAGTTAGTTGCTGCCAAACTGACATTGTCTTCCCAAGCAACTAAAGTAAGAACAATTGGAAAGAGACGTCAGAAGAAGAATGCTTCAGAAGAGCATTTTCACACCCGGGGACAACTACAAGAAGATGGTGGGTGACTTTCAGGAATTAGTCTGTCACAGAGGATCAAACAGTGTCACACCAAAAGAGAGGAGGATTGGCTGCACTCACTGTGATAGCTGATGTTTCGGACCCAGTTGTGAACCCCTCCATCTGAGCCTGGAGGACTTGGCATTGGTCTCTTTGCCAAAAACTCTTCAATGACAGATAAGGTGGACAAGCTCTGGCTGCAAAACCAAGATCTCTGTTCAGGAGAAAGCCCCCACAGCTGCAAAAATGGAGTATCAGAACTCTTCCCCAACCACGACAGCACTGACAGCTGTCAAACCCTGTTTGTGGCAGCACACCTCCCACTAGTAAACTCGATAGCAGCAGAAGTATAAAATCCATGGAGGAAAACCAGGCTATAATACAACAAAGGAGAAAAGGGGAACTGCCACACCATTCAGCCCATGTAACGACCTCCTAGTACCAGGAGGGGTCCAACTACTCCAGCATTTAGCGATTGTAGGACCAGCTGTTGATACTTCACTTACCTGAAGACCAAGATCTTGTCTCCAAGCTTCACACTTTCCTCAATTAGGTGGAACAGTAACACCATCTTGGGTGAGTTCTCCAAGACTCCCGTCTGGTAATCACACAAGATGTCTTTGGCCTACCGAGAAACGGGAGACTATTACAGGTGGAGTTGCTCATTCCCTGTTTAGTTCAACAATCCTGTCTCAAGGTGAGAGAAATAAGTCATTGCAGAAAGGTTGTATACATCCAGCCAGGTTAAGGTGACAATACTACTCCCAAATACTGCTGCTACCTCTCCCATTCCAGAAGCTCCAACTGACAGATTTATTGGTGTACGGATGAATAAGCATCCTCTAAATCTCTCATGACTATCTCAAGATCTCTCCTCCAGCCCACTAGACTTACCACCATTTTATCTAGATTAAACTTCAACCTAACACCTTTTTTTAGAATAACAAAGTCCAGAGCCTTTTTAGTCAGATGAAAAAAAAAATGGTGTAAAAGAGTGTTGCCGGCACTCCTGCCTCACAAGAGTCCCAAAACCCTAACCCAGCACCATGCAGACATGCTTATCAAGATGCTTTGTGGTGAAGAAAACGTAAGAGAAATCCCCAACTCTTCTGTTTAAGAGTCTTTTCTTTGCTCTAGTTCAGAAAACTGCCCCAACAAAAAGAGGTACAGCCTTTCAGAGTAAGTACCTAGCCTATGTTTATCATAACTCTCCACATGAAGTTTTTCAGCAGTGGTACTCACCCACTCATAAGTAACGACCTGATTTGCTCTCTCCTGAAAAGGGTTGAAGCCAACACTCTGGAGGAACTTGCTGTTGGTAGCTTCTGCAACTGGTGATGTCAAAGCATTACTCTCTGTTTTGACTTTAATTCCCTGAGGCTGGCAGCGGGAATTAGTATTTGCTGTGCCGAGGTCATCCACATCCAAATCCTGCTCATTTGCTAGATTCTCCTTTTGCAGAGCTTCATACAACACATCTGGATGGTTCCAGATCTGAAGAGGTAAGAAAAGAAAGTAGTTAGGCCTGTGCTGGCATGTTGCTTGCCAATGGCTGTGGACTGAAAGGCCCCACAACTATTCAAAGGAAAGAACTAATACTCCAGTCACCTCATCACCATCCCCATGTGGAACTGTAAGGCACTGCAGAGTAAGCCAGTCTGACTGCGTTAAGGTAGTGAAAACAGAAAACATGACTCTGCCATGACACAAGCTATCAGCCACCCTAACCAAGGCTCTCCTGACTTTAAAACTGCCAAGTGCTTTCCTTGAGAACAAAATAGAAGGCCACTAGGCACCCCATGCAGCACAAACACAGGGGAAGCCACTTGTTTGCATTACAGCAGCTAAACAGTTAAGGGATCAGCCTGGTTCAGCTGATGGCTGCAGGTTTCTTGTACAAATTTGAACCAAACATTTAACATCCCTGCACCCCATCTGAAAGTGGGGATAACAATTCTGCTGGGCCATCGCAAGGCACTCTGGGGAGAGAAGATGCACCTGGCCAACCACATTTTTATCTTCTGATTTCACTCATATTCCTGCCTTTCCCTTACATGTTAGAATATTTCTTTGCAGCTCCTGCCAAAACCTACCTTGCAACAGACACAGAAAGCTTTGAGTGGGTTCAGTCCCAGCCAGCCACTGTTGCCTGCATCTCGGAACCGGTTCATGAACTCCGTATAAAGGGCCCGCTGGATCTTCGAAAGACGTACCAAAATGACGTGTTCTTCCTTAGATGGGAGCTGAACCTTCAGCACATTGTGGCCTCGCCTGTGGAGGAAATAAAGAAACAGAGATAAGTAGAGGGAACAGATTTCCCAACCTGATCTCTGTGGCTGGCTGCCTGAAGGGTAAGATTTTGACTTCTTGCCCACCTGGCTGCAGGGAGAAAGACCTCTAGTTGCATGCTTCTCTAATGCACGACACTTCCAAGATACTCTCCCTGCAGCCAAATATCAACTGTAAGCACAATTACAGAGATCGCAAATGTTACAATCTTCTAGCACAGGTCACAGGGTGATGCAAGTCCTGTTTTCCATGGCAGTTGAAAAACAGAAATAAGACCTAAGGTCTCTTTTTAGCTCTGCCAATGACTAAGACATTCCATCCAAATCACTGGTCCAGCATCTTAGAAGCCTCATCTGAGAAACAAAGCTGATTTGTTTCCAGAGTGGTGGAGACATTGTCACTTTTCATAACTGAGGGTTCATGAAACACTTTCAGATCCTTGGGTAGAGAGGATGCCAGGAAGTGCGCATCGAAATTAACTATTAAGACATCAAAATAAACCTGAGGTCGCTCTGGTGCGGTTAGAGGTGTTGTTCTCCATTATCAGAGTCTGTGATACCAAAGCAAACCAACTTTACTTCTACTCCCAAGGCAAAACAGAGCCATAAGGGCCACTTTGTGGTTGACAGATTGAACAAGACAGAGATTCGGAGAGAAATATGGAGCTGCTAACCTAAGAATCTCTTCTGTGGTTTTCTCTGTATGCTTAAGATCCTCCCACAAAGACAGATAAGATACCTGTTTGAAACTGAAGCCTAAGAAGCTGGATCAATGGGCTGAGGCCAAATGTGTGAGGTTGAAAAAGGCTCAGTGCTGGGTCTTGCACTTGGGTCACAATAACCCCAGGCAATGCTACAGGGTTGGGAAGAGTGGCTGGAAAGCTGCCCAGTGGAAAAGGACCTGGGGATGTTGGTCGACAGCCAGCTGAACATGAGCCAGCAGTGTGCCCAGGTGGCCAAGAAGGCCAACAGCATCCTGGCTTGTATCAGAAATAGTGTGGCCAACAGGACTAGGGAAGTGATCATCCCCCTGTACTTGGCACTGGTGAGGCCGCACCTCGAGTACTGTGCTCAGTTTTGGGCCCCTCACTGCAAGAAAGACATTGAGGTGCTGGATCATGTCCAAAGAAGGGCAACAAAGCTGGTGAAGGGTCTAGAGCACGTCTGATGAGGAGCAGCTGAGGAAACTGGGGTTGTTTAGCCTGGAGAAAAGGAGGCCAAGGGGAGACCTGGTCGCTCTCTACAGCTACCTGAAAGGAGGTTATAGCCAGGCAGGCGTGGGTCTCTTCTCCCAAGTAACAAGCAATAGGACAAGAGGAAATGGCCTCAAGTTGCACCAGGGCAGGTTTAGATTGGATATTAGGAAAAATCTCTCCACCAAGAGAGTTATCAAGCATTGGAACAGGCTGCCCAGGGAAGTGGTTGAGTCAGCATCCCTGGAGGTATTTAAAGGATGTGTAGATGTGTCGCTTGGGGACATGGTTTAGTGGTGGACTTGGCAGTGCTAGGTTAACGGTGGGACTTGATGATCTTAAGGGTCTCTTCCAACCTAAATGATTCTAGGATTCTATAAGGCAGCATGATTAGCTGTACTTTGTAAACTCAGCAAACTAGCAGGCTAATTTGGGATGAAGGAGATGTTTGCATGGACTACACCATTAAGAACTCCTTGTGGACTCACCGCTGCACAAAGCCTTCCAGCAGGCTATGCAGGACATGACTGCGATACCTCATGAGACGGACATCTTGAGGGGTGCTGTCAATACACTGCCCGTTCAGGATAGGGCGCTCAAACATGTTGCTGAACTCCTGCCGTGAGCCTAGAAAGTCAGGTCGGACAAAGTCTACCATGCACCAGTACTCAATGAGGTTGTTCTGGAGCGGGTAGCCAGTCAGCACCACCCGCCGACGGGAGCGGATGTTCTTCAGGGCCTGCGAAGTGCTGGCATGGCAGTTCTTTATCCGGTGTCCCTCATCACAAATAACCACATCTGGGCCAGGGCGAGACAAAGCTTTCTCAATCCCTGAGGACAAGGAACATTAAGTGTTAGTTAGAGATGAATAAGACAAAGTTCTGGTTTTATATGGTCACCAACTTCACAAAAAGAGAGGTAGTTCTGAAAGACAAAAAAAGCAGTATTTATGGGTGGCAGAGAGCAAGACTGATTCAGGAAATAAAATGTGACGAGACACTAGCTCCGATTTAGCATAACGTGGTAATGACCAGACATGGCTGTCCCTTGATTTCTGCTCAATGACCTGCATTGCATCAAGCTGGGTGTCTTGCATCAGATCAGACTGGCAAATCTCACACAGACAAATCTCCAAGTTTGGTGGACTGACTTCCATGCTTACTTTGCAGCTATTGCAAGAAATGCAAGACTCAATCAAAGCTTCTGTCTCCAAAGGCACAATCCTACCCAGCAAAGTTTGATCATGTCAGGGATGCTAAAAGCAAGTTATAGGTTGTTTCCCTGTGCTGCCAGAGTTGATAGCCAGCTGGACAACAGGATCACACTCTCTCTCTCGAGGACTGGCCTCCCACCTTTCAGAAGCTCTTGCTGCCGGTCTTCCTCATCCAAGTCAATAATGACAGGGCCAGCTTGTTTCTTTGTTTTCTTCTTCCTGCCAGTGGCAAAGGACTTCTTCAGTGAGAGGAGACGGTACATCTCATATCCCATCAGCAGCACACCACCCTCTATCACCCAGTCATTCACCACCTTTGCACGTGCAGCTGTTGTCCTGCAAAATGAACAAACAAAACAAACTAAGCTTTCTCTCCTATTCCAGTTTGAATCACAGGAATTAGAGTCTGCTGAGGAAAAAGACCCATTTGATTAATTAAAGCACTTTCTCACACATCAAACTAGACAGAGGAATACAATGAAGTTTCTTTAGGAGACAGTCTGGTACAGACGAAAAGAAAAAAGTCTTTTATGTGCCACGAGTAGCAGGGTTGAGAATGGCAAATCCTTACAGGAACCGAGCGGTAGAAGTTTGTCATGTACAAAAGCATATCAAACTTGAGAGCAGCCTTTTTAAAGAGCTGTTCAGGAGACTGCCTCTGCAAAAACTGTTGTCAGAATGAGCCGCTAATGTACATGGTTGTCATCATCTAGTTGTTTATTCCTTGTCTCTTCCAATGATAGGGTCCCTCAATTATTCTTTCCCAGCTAGCCTGCTCAGAATTGGTTCAGATCAATACGCTGTCCTCACTCAATCCTCCCAGAGCACACGAGATCCCATCCAATAGTAAACACATGGCTGGAGTAGCATCAGCAGATTCAAAGTACATCACACCCAGTAAGTGAAGACCTCAACAGAGAAGTGTATGAACACAGCTGATGTGCTCACTACATGTGATCACTACACTGTCCTGATCCATTGTTCTGGTTTTGGCTGGGATAGAGTTAATTTTCTTCATAATACCTAGCAGGGGGCTGTGTTTTGGATTTGGGCTGAAAATACTGTTGATAACATAAGGATGTTTTCGTTACTGCTGAGCAGGGCTTACACAGAGCCAAGGCCTTTGCTGCTGCTCACCCCACTCCACCAGCAAGTAGGCTGGGGGTGCACAAGGCGCTGGGAGGGGACACAGCTGGGACAGTTGACCCCAACTGACCAAAGGGATATTCCAGACCATATGACATTATGCTCAGCATATAAAGCTGGGAGGAGAAGGAGGAAGTCGGGGATGGTGGGAAGACAAACACCATCACTCTGAAGTTACCATTATGCATGATAGAGCCCTGCTTTTCTGGAGATGGCCGAACACCTGCCAGCCAACGGGAAGTGGGGAATGAATTCATTGTTTTGCTTTGCTTGTGTGTGTGGCTTTTGATTTACCTATTAAACTGCCTTTATGTCAACCCAGCAGTTTTCTCACTTTTACTCTTCTGATTCTCTGCCCCATCCTGCCGAGGCGGGGAGAGAGCAAGTGGCTCTGTGGTGCTTAGTTGCTGGCTGGGGTTAAACCACAACATCCATGCAAGAGAAACAACCCAGAAAGAAGCAGATATCCACAAGCCAAGAACACACTCCACACCAGGCTGTAACTACAATCACTGATCTCCCCTTTCTGGACAAGGAGGCTTTGTATAACTTACCAGAATCCCTCAAGGACAACACAACATACAGAAAGTCACAGTGTCGGGTAGAGGAATCCCTAAGGGTGTTAAAAATCTCAGGAAAAAAACAACC
Organism: Aramus guarauna; assembly: GCA_013400195.1. Taxonomy (NCBI): domain Eukaryota; kingdom Metazoa; phylum Chordata; class Aves; order Gruiformes; family Aramidae; genus Aramus; species Aramus guarauna. Next base: position 967,974 of record VXBL01002077.1, on the reverse strand, counting down.
AACCCATATTTAAAATACAAGAGACACGTGGTACAGGGAGCACGTGCCTCAGGAATCCCAGGACTCTGAAAGGACTAGCAGTGTACCACCAGAAACAAACCATAGCACTTCTCTCTGCAGAAGTAGCTCTGCCTCTGGAACTGGGTTCTGATCTCAGCATACATGGAAGAACAAAAAGGTGCATCAGCAGTGTGAGAAATACGTACAAGATATAAATATTGAATGAAAGAGACAGTAAATCTCTCCTAGGTACTAAAATCCTCACCTCAAGACACCATCTACAACAAATGCAGAGTGAGGAAGATTTAGGAGTCGAGGGCACAGAGTTAGCCCAAGCTAAACAGTCTGCAACAGCAATTCTGATAACGGTTCCATAAGATGCAGTCCAAGAGCTCAAAAGGGCTTTTACTGGCACCTACTTGTGTTCATCATTCAGGATGTGGACTTTGAAGGTGCGGGGCTGGATCTCTTTGGAGTTATAATCAGCAGGAAGGTTTTCGGGTGCTGGGAGCCACATGTTGAATTCTGCTAGCCAATTTTGGAGCGTATTCACCTGAAAAAAGTTAGCCATGGAAGGATTAAAAACCCACTTGAGTCACTTGGGATTTTAAGAGCAGAAAAGAGACCCTGGGAATGACACCCAGCTGTGCCCAGACAGAAGGAGCAGATCACAGCATGCAAACTCAGAGACACAGGGAATGAAAGAGGAAGAAGAGCAGCAAGGGTATGATAGAGCTTGACATGAGGTGGAAGACCAAACAATCTTCTCTAAGCAAAGAAAGAAGTAGTGCAAGGAAGCCCCTCAGCCAGCCCTTCATGTGTGCTACTTACAGGTACAATGGCAAGAACAGTCTTTGCCTCTGTGTGCCGAAAAAGTACATCCAAGAAAGAGATGACCTGTATGGTCTTGCCCAGGCCCATGCTATGTGCTAAAATACACCCAAACCCACTGCTGGTTTTAAATCTCTCCAAGGACTCGACCAAGTTGTCATACAGGAATCGGATCCCACCAATCTAGATAGAAAAGTAGAAAAGGTATTAGAACAGGGGGAGGAAAAAACCCAAGTTGTGTATGTATTTACAGAGTGGCAAGCACATTGGGATTGCATAAACCATGAAAATATAAAGGGTATGTTTCAAGCTCACTGCAGTAATCTAGGGAAGGCTCGGAAAGTCAATAGTTTTAGATACTCATAAAACTTCCTGAGAATATAAATCAAAATCCATTTGTAGCTGGCGGATCTGAATTGGGGTTGATTAGTTTGTTTATAAATATAACTTTATTTTTAAAATGTTCATCTAAATATACAAAGGTCTGAAGATAACAACAGCCAAAGTTATACATAGCTCTGGCCTTCCTTTAATTTGTCCTTATCATTTGTCCACAACAGCCACTACCTGTGGCTGGTCACAGAGCTCACCAAAGAAGTTCTGCTGAGATTGCAAGGCAGGCTTGCCTGAATTAATTGGATTTTCAAGGTTAATAAAGCCTACCTGATGAGGTTTTACAGCGTGTGCAAGCTGGGGAGCCAGGAAAATATCCTCCTCATTTGGTGGATGATTGATGTTGACAATGACTTGCCCCAGAGCATCTGACTGATTTAAGGCATCATTCACATGAGAGCCACTGCTCTCTTCACTGCCATCATCCTCCCCTTCATTACTAGAGTCACTGCTGTCCACAATTTGGAGGGCATCATCCTCTCCAGAACTCAGCTCAATCACTTCTGTAAAGTGACCAAAACAGGAGAGAATAAGGGCAAAGGTTAACTTGAAGGGTTTATCACATATGGGGGTGGGGGTGGGGAAATCATATTAGGAAAATAAGGCTACCCCATTTTGCAATTCCACACTGGCCTAATGAGCTATTCTGAACAAGCAGACACAACACAGGCACACATCAAGCCCCTCAGACCAGGATATAAAAGCATAAATTTCCCTGAGTTGCCCCATCTTTCAGAGAACATTAATTTGGGCTGATCCAAACAGAACATGAGACAGTTTCTGTAAGTTTTATGTTCTCCTCCATATGTCTTCTTAATTCCCAAACCCGGACATGCATTTTCTGTGTTGATACAATGCCTAAGGACCACTAAGGAAATCAGGCAGAAGTACTCTACTGGCGTGGTATAAAGGCGTCAGGTTAGATCCATTTGGGACAGGGGACACAAAACCCAGTTTCAGTTACAGGTCTGAATACTCAGATGCTCCTTTTATACACAACAGATGACACCACATCTCATGTAAGCATTCTTCAGCAGAGCACTGAGCAAATTTAAGTGCATTTATAAAGCAGAAATAACCGCAAGTTCGCAGGAGCATCTGATAGGCCAGGTTATAAATGTCAGTTTAGGACTCAAAGGTCAGAACTGGCCATATATTTGGAAACCAATATGTCTACAAAAATCCGAAGTTATTCACTACTGGAGCATCTGACTAGATGAAAACAGGAAGCTTGTGGCTAAACAAACAGCATATTGTGAGAAGACCATGCTGAGGCAATTGGTCACTTACCATCTTTAATGCTATTTTTTCCTTTAGCATCATCTTCACTGCCACTGCTGGTACTGTCCAGGCAGATCACTTCCTCAGCCAGGACCTGAGAGGGGAGCTGGGTAGCCTCTGCTGTTCTGAAAACGATGTCCTCTACAAACATAAATTACAAACAATAAGTAATTCATAATAATGGGGAAGGAGACAAAACTGTTCAGAAACCAGACAGTATTTCCTTCCACTTTTGCTCCAATAACTTATCCCTGGAATTTTCCATAACAGACTCTCACTGTCTACAATACTGCTATGACTCAGCTTCCTTGGGTCACAATCTCCTTGCTCAATATGCCAAAACAATAGCCCACTGCTGATGGCACCCTCTCTTTTGCGTGTCCTGCTGGGGCACACTGACCATGCAACACGCTCAAGTCTTTTTTTTTTT
>VXBL01002077.1:944394-965034 GCA_013400195.1 Aramus guarauna | reverse complement strand
TTTTTTTTTTTTTTTTTCCCCTTGGGTCTCAGAAGTAAAAGCTCTTTTGATCCAGCAGAGAAAGTACCAACTGCTGAAGGGACGATAACTGTTCTTTGTTAGTAGGGACACCGTAATAATTATTTCCCATACATCATACACGACTTTTGCTGTTCAATACCATGTTTAAGAACTGCCATGTGGGGAGAGAGGCTAGCTAACAGGGCCAAACAAGCACCGCTGCAGTGACTCAGCATGCAACAATGCTCTGCTGGGGCTGCAACTGACTCCGCAACAGTTGAAGTGCTTTTAGCAGTTCTTATTCCTTCCCCCCATGTAAAAACATTTTGAACACTTGCACTTAAGGGAGAATATACATTTTCTCAAGAGGTAAAGTCAACTCAAGAACTCCTTACCCCCGACACAACTTCCAACTGCACTTCTCTGCCCTTTACACCAGTCTGAGAGGCTGTGCTATAAACTAGATCACTGAAATGATCCACGTTAGAAGACAATGCAAGATGACATATTCACCATTTATACTGCCTGCTATGTCACTGCTTGCTGAAACATGCAAGAAAGGACAAGCTTAAGTCATGAATATATGTGCACTCAGTCTATCGTTCCACTATCCCTAGTACCAGACCCATGCATTACCACACCATTCACAGTACAAATCTGATCTGGACCAAGGACATGGCATTTCTGTCAAGTCCATTTGTTTAAGCTTCCATACTTAGTTGGAAAGACAAGAGAGACCAGTTCAAGCACCCTGCTTACACACAATTAACTTCTCAAAATATCTTCAACAAAAGTTACCTGGCACCTTTCACCATGCAGCCACAGCACCTTGATTCAGAACTAGCTCAGAAGTGGAACTGACTATGCTGAACTTAATGGTTTGGAATTGTTGTTTCAAGAGTTTATACTTGGACTTTCAAGTGCAACATAGAATCATAGAACGGTTTGGGTTGGAAGGGACCTTTAAAGGTCATCTAGTCCAACCCCCCTGCAATGACAGGGACATCTTCAGCTAGATCAGGTTGCTCAGAGCCCCATCCAATCTGACCTTGAATGTTTCCAGGGATGGGCCATCTGCCACCCCTCTGGGCAACCTGTGCCAGTGTTTCACCTCCCTCGTTGTAAAAAATTTCTTCCTTATATCTAGTCTGAATCTACCTTCTTTTAGTTTAAAACCATTACCCCTTGTCTTGTCATGGACAAGCATGCACTACCTTCTTCATTCAGCTTCTACCCTTAAAAAAAAAAATAAAAAAATCTTGCTTCAGGTGGTATCTCCCACTGCTTACCAGGAAGAAACTCTAGGGGTACGGTTGGGATAGTGGCTGGATAATTCTTCCGCTGCTGCTCTAGCCGTTTCCTTCTCTCCAACTCTTCCTGCTGGGCTGCTTTTGTCACGGCTTCCAGTTGGTCCTCACGCAACAGCTTTCTGAACACAGGAGCAAACAGAGAAACATGATTTAGTTAGATTCAGACAATTTCTTCCAAAAACCTGAATGGCTGTACAGATGGCTCAAAAGATGACTGACAAGCTCCAGGTAGCCTGTCAGCTACACAGACTAGGAACGTCATCGCCAAAAGCTATAACCAAATTCTACAGCTATTTCAAGACTGTCCTTCTGAACTACAGGTAATGCTACTATTACTCACAGAAAAGAAAAAAGTTTGACAGAAGCAAAATAATGAAAGGAGGAAAGATGTGAGTGGGTAAGTATATACTTAGTCTAGGTTATCATAGACTATTTCTTCTATCTGAAAGGATGTTATTTATTGCTATGCAGTTTATAAACAGAAAATGCACAAAGTCATGCAAAGAAGATATATGGGACGAAAAGGCATCAATTCCCCCACAAAAAGTCATACCCCTGATTCTCCTCTGACATAGTATTTTCAGGAACTAGGACCTCTAAGGGTTTTAACAATTGTTTCAAAGGGTGCTGTCAAAGCACCTTACTTTTACAGGTAACTTTTGATACTTCAAAAGTTTATTTTCCTCCGCTTCACTTTCACATGTGCAGCCCTGGAAACGAAGGCTCTTTTGCCAGAGGAGAGGTGCAGTACAAGCAGTGGTAAAATCCAGCTCCTTCAAACTAGCCTTTAAATCCACCCAACCCCTGTCCCTCACTGCAGGGACATCTCCTCCATCCTAATGAAGTCTCAATTTCCAAAGTATAGTCAATGCTCGTTCCTTCAGCTTTAAGAAAATCCATCTGGTTCATATTTATGCTTGTGCAAAGACCACCAGCATGTTACACACATGGCAAAAGAGCCACTTGCTGCCACAGGAGTTCCTGCTCCATTATGACTCCTCTGAGCATTTTAAATCCCCTTGAACAAAATTTCATAACAAATGACCACCTCACAACCTGTCCCAGAATATATGTGGTGACTTACACAAATGAACAATTACTGCTTTACAAAATTCAGGTGAAATTGTTTTCCAACATTTCAGTCACCAGTCACAGCATCAGCACTCCTGCCAATAAGTACACAGGATAGTACAGGGAAGGACTATATTTTAGGCTGTTTGCAACAGGATCCATCAACAGATATCTGAAACTGGGTATTTATTTAATGGTGGTGCTGTTTTTCAACTACACGTCTTAAAAGCCAGCAGCAAGAACCCAATTTTTGTAATATATTCCATAACCAAATACTCATTTTTCTGAAATACCAAACAAGTCTGCACTCACATGCAGCACTCCACTCTGAGATCATACTACTCCCACTGGTGAAATCCTAAGGTTTTGGAAAAGAAAAGCCATCTGGTTTGCCAACAGTGGCAAAATGTAGCTCAGAAGCAAAGTCCAGTGATTTTGTTTTTACCCAAAAGACTATACAGGACCACAGGTCTTTCTGTCCTGCTGCTGCTTACCTTATGTTCCTCCGCATGTGAGACGGTTTCTGAGCCCTCTTCTTTTTGGTGTCCTCAGAGGCCAGGCTCTTGTGCTGGTTCTGCAAGAGTCGCTCTGCCCGCTCACTCTGAGATGAGGTAGTTGAAGTAGAGCGCTGCCATTCTCCATCCTCCGCCTCTTCAACATGGTCACCGCTGAACACGGCTTCCTGGGGTTGGTCTGAAAAGACAAGGAGGTAATGACATGAGAACAACCAGGCTGGTAGCTGGCTTTTATACAAGCCTTCATCAGCCAACAATCCCTATTCTCACTTGTTTGCAAGCGTGTTTCTCTGAGGGTCAAAACTGGGGTCCTTTCCGACAGTGCCACTCAAAGAGTGTTAAAAAGTTTGACAGTGAAGGGTCCATTCCCAGTGAAAGCCAAGACTAACACCACTTAACACAGCCCAAAAGCGCCCTGACAAGAAAACAAGGCAAAATTATTTCAGTCCACGTAGAGCACTTGCTGTCCCCTAAGGGCCTGTTTTCCTACAGGGGCCCGATGAGCTCCAATTAAAACAAGGAACTGAAATCTTTTTGTTTCACAACATTCAAGTGAGGCAGAAATTTCCATTTATATGACACCAGTGTAACCATCTTCCAAGTTAACAGAACATACCATGCAAGAGGTTATCTGGTTCAAACACTGGGTCATGGCTTAGCAGGCAGCTCAGTGGTTTTATCACCAGGCTCCACTCTCATCATTTAAATGGTAACTTCTGGCAAGCTTTTTTAAAAACGAAAAGTGGCAATACCATTTCCACACTATAAACCATATATGCACTCCTTTTTCTCTACATTCTCCTATTTTCAGACTTGCATTAATGGCTGATTTCAGACTTAAAGCGCTATGTGAAATGACACCTTGTTCTATACGACATTTTGCTCTTCAACAGGCTGCCAGTGACCAAGCTAACGCTTGCACAGCACAGAAAGGAAATGTTTCTGTTCAAAAGCTTCCCTTGAAGTAAACTGTTTCTGACAAGCCTTGTAATAGCTTCTTTGAAGCATCTTGTCCCCTTCTGTCAGGCAAAGAGATACCCTGAACTTCATCTCATAATCAGCTTTCTTGCTTATACTGTGTATGTGAGCTAATGACTGAACTGAAATGACACTTAGACAGAACTTTGAAGGAAAGAAGACATCAGCACAGAAGAATGTGGCAGATGAAGTAATACAGAACCAACAAGCACCACATTGTGACTCCGTGGGATCTGGACACAAAGAATATCCTTTCCCAAAAAGCTGTGAGCTTAAATGAAGGATGCTTCAGAACAGCACGTTGCATGTACAGGCACCTCTACAACTGCCATGTTAATATGCCTATTAAACTTACCACCAATATCACCTCTTAAAATTGAGATGACAAGAACTGGATTCACACCTTGGTCAAAAACACCAACTTTGTAAGCTTTCTCTCTGGACATCCCACCAGACCTGCCCCAGCATTTGCTCATAGCCTGTATCAGAATCCATTTAGGACTTCGGGCCTCAGCCCACCATGACCCAATACCAGCAGAGCAGCTCAAACAGTTCTGTGAACATCAGCCCCAGCAAGTCTTACACATACTAGAAAAACAGGTACCCACAACTTATGTGATGAAACAGAGCTCATGATGAATGCAGGAAAGAGTTACGTTGCACATGAAGACAATGGCAAAGTTGTTTGCTGTTACAGTCACGGTAGTTGTCCTACCACAGCCTACCATGTCTCCTTAAACTTACAAGCTCAGACATCACACATCACATTCACTTGCAGACAGAGAACTGTGCTGGGAATAAACCCAGTTTCCCAGACTTCCCAGACAACAGCTCTGCTATTTGAGCTACAGACACATTTTGGTCATATTACCTGCAATTCTTCAGCGCCGTTTCCTCCCCCTCCCACCCCTCTTGACTCCTGGTTATATAACTAGATCAAAAGATTGGATGAAATAGGGCAAAGGGAAGCAGGGAGGCTGCACACGTGATCACATTCTCCGGGATGAGTCATTAAACCAGTGACTATCCCGGAGACAAACACTGCCATGGTTACACTGCTGCCATCTCGCCCTGGGCACAGGGGACCTTGACAAGGCATCAGAGAGCACAAAGTCATGCTTGTTTGGCAGAGGAAGCACTTCTCCCCCTTGCCCCCCAGCAATTACTCACGTCACCTCCTTTGGCAGCGACTCTGCCACTTGCACCGTGCCGGAAAAGGGTGCCTTCAGGATGAGGGTGATGCTAACAAAATCCAAAGGCTCAGCACCCCAAAGGTGAGGCCATGATGCGTCTCCTCTGTATGGTTTCATATTTGTTGTGCAATCCCCAAATACTCATTCATTCCACCTCTGTGTTTTACTTTTCTTTCCTCTTAATCATGTGTAATACAAGCTCTGGTGAAACATACACACAGCTCCATCAGACAGCTATATTTAAAAGATAATTCTCATCTGAACAGGAGTCTGAAACCTAAAATCTGATGATAAATTTGGCCCTGCACAGAGTACAGGCCCTCATCCACCACAGCCATGTCTGCTCAGGCTGGTGTTTGTCCTGCCAATACAAGTTCTGAGGTGAGGAACACAATCTGTGCCTCAGCCCACATTCCTGACACGTACACATCTAGACACCGAGATCTCTTCCACACTAGCGGCAGTACCAAACATCACGCTGATTCAGCTGCAATGGGATTCAGAGGACAGCCGGCTTCCTGAGGCTGGCCTTATCCTTGCCACTGCAATGAATAAAGCTACTTTTCACAAAGCTTCACTAAAACAATGATAAAGTCACAAGCAACAGCTCCCACCACACCTGTGACACAAGCTGGAAGTTACTAGCAGGAATCGTTTTGTTGCTGTTTTGTATTAAACTCCTGATTGCATACGCAGCCTAAATCTTACTGCATCTGAAAAACGAGGCTCCCTGCTCCAGCACGGTGAGCTCCAAGCTGCAGTACTGGGACCCACACCAGGACAGAAACACATTCAGAAACAATAACTACATACACAAAAACCTATTTTGTACAAGAACGGGTTTGGTCTTTGGGTTGGAGGGAGTGTGGGAACAGCCTCGTTGAACAGGTCCCATCAGGTAATCAATAGAATAATTCCTGCCCCAATTTTGCCAAGCCTACATCTACACCAGAAATGCAATTATGGTTTTGTAACAGAAGCCCAACATGCTACTCTGACATGGTTATACAAGCAGCTTTTTACACAACACAAAAATTCATCAGCTGTGTTTGCACGTTGACAACTGCCTGATCATGCCTAAGCTGTTAGCGCACTCTAGGAAGACCTGGGCAGTTATCCCCATTGCCTCAACGAGAAAAGCATTGCCACCAGCCCACGGGTAACAACCCAGCACAGCCTTGCACAGGGAGATCAGCCACATATGCCCAAGCGCAGCTCAGCAGAAGACAGCCGTGGATCAATTGTGGTCACCGATGAGAATGTAAACCCATCTTACACACTGTGGGTGTTGAGAATCACCTGGAAGGCCAACTGCTGGGTTCACACCAGCTCTGTTGTGTTTTGCACTGTGGTCACCAGAACAGGCACCAGATCTAGAAGGAGGGTGTCCTGAGAGTAGTGGTGAGAGCATCAATGCAGACAGGGAGCTTGTCAAGCAGCTGCTCCTTCAGGTGGTTACAGCTCTCTGGCTGACAGGTCCCCAACCAGTTATGGACACCTGCACACACCCAGGCACTGTGTCCTGCAAGGTACCCTGAACGCCAAGAGGTGCACAACTATCCTTTCTCAGGCACTTTAGACATTTAAAATGTGCCTGAACTATCAAAACTCAACAGACCGGATTACAGCACGGCTCTGGTTTGTGCTGCAGACCAGGGGTTGCCAGTTTTCTTTGCTCACCAAGCAGCAGCAACCACCGCCCCCAGCTGTACATACAAGCAGGGGGAGGTGTTCAGCTTCTCGACCGACACTTGTGTATGACAGTTTAGAAGTCTCTGTAAGAAAAAGTGTCATGACTGCTCTGTATAACTCAGATGCTCCCTGTGGTGTGGCTGCCAGAGCTGCCCCTAAACACCACACGCAGGTGTGACTCACCGTGCATAACACAGCCAAGATTTGTCCCACAGTGGAGTACTTCCTACTGCACCCACGCTTATAAAACTCACCTCATCACCTCCTTCTTGCAGAATACTCTCAAACTTCCCATAAACCAGCACAGGATGCAGCCTGGAGAATATTCTTGAGCATCTTTGATTCAGCAGTGAATTGCTCTCAACATGTACAGCCTGCTCTGCAAGGGGGCTCAGGTTGCTGCGAAGTGTCATGAAACTGCAGGTTTTGGGTTTTGTTGGTTTTTGTTGTTTTTTTGTGGTTTTTTTTTTTTGAGGTGTGAGATTTCTGTAACTAACATAGTCTTCTCCTGACACAGAGGTGTGTGAGAAACAGTGTTATATTATAGCTGCGTCCAATCTCCGTGCTCCAGGGCAAACCTTGATAAGTCCAAGTGTCCCTGCACACACAAATAAACATCCTTGGCTCTAGCAACACACTCTCTTACGAGTACAAAAATTGCCATTCAGGATAAGACCAAAGGGTCCCCCTACCTGAGGCTGCCACACAAGAAGGTGCAAAAGACCCTCAGTGGACAAAGCACTGTGTAAGATGATTACTTCCTTGCCTCCTGTTACTAGCCAGCTAACGCAGCTAGCGCTAGAGGTACATCCTCCTCCTGGGAGGCCAACTTCTCTGCCAAGAGAACTCCAATGACTCCAGGGAAGGCACACCACTGAAAACCAGACACTTGTTTATTTCTAAAATAATTTCACTATGGAAACTCAGGATGCTGAATAGCACTATTTTGCTGAGTCTTTGGCCATTATTTCCTACCCTAAGGACAGGGATGTGCATGCATGGTGAGGAAGGTGGCTGCATGCAGAGCATCAAGGAGTTAATTCTTGCTTTGGGAGCTCTCTTTTGTCCTGCACGAAGAGTAGAGAGCAGTTAAATATTATTGCTGGCGTTCTGGGAACTTCCATGCAGTTTGTGGGCAATAGCTTGTCAGAGACTAGCTAGTACTAGCTGGTACTACTACAGCCGGTACTGAGCTGTCAAAGCAAGAATGGGAGGAGCACTGAGGGATGGCACAAGGAAAACTAATTGCATGGCTCCAGCTGCAACACTCGCAGTCACTGACACACTGAACTACAACCGTCCCAAAGGCTAGAGAAGCGACTCCGCAGAACAAGCCCAACTGCAAGGGCTGTGACAGGCTGGGAGATGTTCTCTGAGGTTCTGTGACGTTTCCCCAGTGCACTGGGCACTGGAGAGGTGTGTAAGTGATGCCAGAGTTCAACTGTACGTGGCACCTGAAGAACAGCAGTTCTCTAACTGCAGCACAGCAATCAGCTCAGAAGCTGGCAACAGCCAGAGTGCTCTGGCTCATCCTGTATTCAGCTGTGGAATATAAACTATTTTCAGAATATTCTTTCTCTATATGCAACTGCTGCAGCTGTTGCATGGATGCCATGCAAGAAGGGAGGTGCTTGCATAGAGCACCCTCTCAGAGGCAGCATTACCAAAACACATGAGCACCCCAAGGCTGGAAGCAGGAATTTCCTTGTGGAACCCCTCAAGGAACATCCAGGAGAGACACAAAGCCCCCCTCCCGCGGCTTGACACACATCAATGCCCAGTTCCTTCCTCCCAAAGCGCGGGGAAAGCCACCCTGCAGTGGGGACGGAGGGGGACACAGTCCCTCCGGGGACTAAAGGCTGTGGCTACCCCCTGCAGCCACTATCAGGGCAGCTAATTAGCAACAAGACTTTGTTCTCCTCAGAAAATAATCAGGCTCAGTCTTCGGCAGCAGGACGCCCCTCCCAGCCACAACTGCTTAACAAAGCCCTAATTATGTAAGCATTATATAACCCAGCACACCTACCCCCCCGCGCCGCAGCACCCGCTTGGCCGCGCTCCCTGCCAGCACGCCGGGGCCCAGCGTGCCGGGTGCCTCTCGGTCCTCTCCAGCCGTGAGCAGCCGCCCACTCGCTGACCACACGAGAGCCAGCACCGAGGCAGGATCGGCCTTTTGTCTACACCAGTGGTTTCTCGCATGCATGGAGTACTCCTGTGCTCGTCTGGGTGCCCTTCGTGGGCGCCCTCTCCTCGCCAGGGCCACGGTCGCGGGGAGCTCCCAGGCCAGGCGTGCTACGCCTCGGCTAAGAGGGCAGCCATGCCATGTGCCTCCAGCAGTGGGACCTGCAGGTCCCAGCCCCTCTCTGCATGCTGGCTCCACTCAACTCCAGTGAAACGCAGCCCACCGATCTGAGAAATGACCGATTTCCACCATTGCCCTCACCCCGGCTCTGCTGCCAGCTGCCATGGTTGGTGTCCTGCTGAGTCACAGCCACGGTACTGCGAGACACAAAGGCATCTTTCCGGCTGAGCCTGCCCACCCCAAAGCTTTCCCACTCCCCGGGGAAGCTTCCCTCGCCTGTCAAACGGCACGAACATCTTCATTCCTCTGCTGATTTATCTAGGAGTTAACCACCTCAGGTCTGTCGTTCATACTTGTCACTGTAACCAGACACAGAGACTGTCATATTGGTATAACAAATAGCGCTGCTTGAAGTCTGAGTAACACATTTCTCATTTCTCTATGTATCTGTAAAGCAATCAGTCACTGTGGGTTCAAGACACCTACGTGAAATCTGCAGATTGTTGGTGAGAGATGGCAGGCTGCCTCCATCCCCAGCCCAGGACCAGAGGATGCAGGGGAGAGACGTGAAATGAGCTCTGAAGAAAACACCACCAGCGCAGGCTCCGCGCACCAGAGCGTGGGGAGGGAACCAGACCGGGAACACACAAAAGCCAAGCCCATCTCCAGACTCCTGCTTGGGCAGGAAGTAAGCCCCAATTGATGGAAACTTTAAAAGATAAACTATAAGGCAGCGCTACCCTTCTTTTTTTCCTTCAGAGGTCTTTCAGCATATCAGTTACTGATGAGGTTATGCTGCAGAATAAAACTCCTTTCCTGGCCTGAAGGAATCCTTCAGGAACAAAAGGCAGCAGAATTGAAGGGCAGGAGCAAGGAAGATACCACCCAAAAACCAAAGGGAAAGGAAGCAGCCAAGAAGGGACGAGAGGCAAACTGGAACATCAAACAGCCAACTTTGGTGACAGACAATATATCTTCTAGCCTGGGATTATGCAAGCAGGACCAGGCCCCAAATACCCAAGAGCTCTTGTTCTGGCCGGGCCTCAATGCTGCGGACGCTGAGACCCGGGTTACATAAACACCAAAGAGCACTTATATAACTGTTGTATGGCACAGGCTCGCAGCCACCGGCACCCCGCGCCACCGGAGCGCGGCAGGTAGCCGCTTCGGCCAGCCCCGTGCCGGGGCAGCTGTGCCCAGCCCCTCCGGGACCTCGCTCCCATCCCTGCACAAGCCCCCGAAACGCAGCCCAGGTGGGGAGCTCGTCAGGTTCTCCCTCTCGCAGGCACCAAGTAGGAAAAGTTGATGGTTACTCAGGAGCACTGGGCAATTTCATGTCCATTTCCAGCTCCAAGGAGGGTTGTGAAGTTTCAAACCAAACATTTTCATAGTGCTTTAAGATGGCAAGAACTAGGGAAATGCAGAATGCTGCTACCTGGCATCCCTCTTCCACAAATATAATCAAAATTACTTTTCCCAATAAAAGTCCTCAAACCTAAAATGTAAACTGCCTCCTCCTCACGAGCCCCCCTCTCTCGTGCATTAGTCAAGATGGGGAGACAAAGCCAGGAAACGCACCGTTAGGGGAGCAAGCGAAGCAGGGATGGGTTACATTCGTCCTTTAGCTGGGGGGGTGTGAGAGCAACCGAGTTACATAAAACTGCTGCACCGGAGTCAGGAAGTGTTTCAGGCTCAAGTGCTGGGAAGTTTTCAACAAGCTGCATGCAGGAGGGAACCGAAAGCTCCCCTTTCTCATTATCCCAGTTAACTAGTAACCCAGAATATAGTTTTGCCAAGCCAGATTACAAAAATTACCATAGGGATCTAAACCACAAGTAACTAGATTTATCCATCGGACCTTATCTTCACAATAGTTCAAAACTTTAAAAAAAAAAATAAAAATTTGCTTTATTCTATTAAGGTGGATAAATACAGATTAGGTATCAAAGATAAATTTCCCCTCCCACCTTCAGAAAATAAATGCATAAGGGGGCTTGACATGTTACCGGCACAGTGAATCCAGCTGGCTGCTACCATGACTCTTCTACGGATAAATTTCAGGAACTAAGAAAAGAGGACGAGTAGGGGAACAAGCATTCTGCATTATGCAATGATTACATAAGCATTAGTTTACACTAGGTAGCTGGGAGTTGTGCTATTAGCTTTATACCAGGATACCCTCAGAGCAACAAGAAATAATAAAGAAGGGATTATTGCTGCCACACACTTCCAAGGCCACCAAAATGGCAAACAAACAATGAGCACAAGCCGAACTTTAATCTTTGCCTCGAGCCCTCACCATAGCTTTGTTCAGGATCTGTTAACAGGGAGGGAGGGAGAAGACATCTGATACTCACTCATAATTTAAAAGAGTGGCGTGGGAAATAATCCCAGCGTAAAGCATCCTTCAGCATCTGAGTGCTCCTTCGTTGTTGCTCATGATGGCAATGGTATAAGAGAGAAGAGATTTCAAAATAATAAGACTTGGCATTTGCACTCTAGTTTAGTGTCAAAGGAGTTCATAAGCTGACATGGTCCTCACAATAACCCTCATATGTCCATCTTGCAGAGGCAGAAACTAAGGCAAAGAAATTAGGTAGGCATCAGTGCTGAGTAACTCCCAAGTTGTTGGCTCCCTATGCTCCGACCAACGGAGTCTCTTTCTTTAAATGTAATTTCCTACTTGGAAAAACAAAACATAGTTGTGGATTTTTTTAGAACTGTAACAAAGCACAAAACTTCAGCTGCATTCCCTTTCTCTGCTTCAGACTCTAAAATAATTTCAGAGGAATTTTTAAGGACTTTGTTTAATGAGGGAGGCATCACTTGGGAGAAAAATGCAAATTGCTGAGTTTGAGCCTGTGTGCCACCGCATTCCACTGGCACTTCTCCCATCAAGTGCAGCCAAAAAAGTGACCGAGAGCACTGGAGAAAGCTAATAAGACCAGATGAAACACCGCCACTCAAAGAACAATCTGTTTCTAGTTTTCCTTTTCAAAATATTGGTGCTGCTTTGTGCGTTGCTTAAGCTATTTGACAAAGGGCTGCAAAGTTGTGCGTGGCAATCAGACTCACACAAATTGAAGCTACAATGTCACAAAGACACCCCCATCCAAAATATCTAACCCCAAAGGCTAAGCCCATTACAGCCTGGAAAAAAAAGACAAGCACTGGTGCCTTCAGAAGGTTGCTAAAATTACAACTACCTCTATGGTAAAAAAAATAAGCATATGTGTATTTGGGGAAGAAACAGGACAGATTAAATAAGAGACTGTTTAAATAAGAGACCGGCAGGGCAACAGCCTCTTTTCAAAAAGGAGGTAAGTAGTGGGCTGCAACAACCCTTGATTTATGGTAGCACCCACCAGCTAGTAAAAATAATTAAAATCCTCTCTAACTTTCCACAAACATTTATAAAATAATAAATGGATAGCACAGCACTGTATATACAAGTGCTTGCTACTTTGAACACCCCAAAGAAGCGTTCAGGCACCTAGAGTGAGAAAAAGCCACATATCCCAGAGAGGAGAAGAAATACTGACCAGTGGTTGAAGCACAGAGGCAGTGAAGAAGACAATGCTTCAGTTCTGCCCTAGACTCACTCTGTGACCTTGTCCTATCTGAGGACAAGGCAGCTATGGAGAAGTGGGACAGAGACCCTCCTGGATCCACCAGCCAGAGCACAACCATGTTAGACCAGTTATAAATGCTTCCTCAAACGGAGGTAATTTCCCACTGGTAGAGCAGACTGACATAAACCTTGCCCCAGACTTTATAACTTGACGACCAGTGCAGTACAAAGAGGAGTTCATTTGCACTCTTGCTCTCTTATGCTTGTACAAATGACCCCAAAATACCTTTCCACCCCAAAATTTTGGGAGGCCTCTAACCTTGCATTCTCCCTCCATCTATGACCTACAGTCTCATTTCCAAAAGCACCTTCCCCTCCCCTGTCTTCTCTTTTTATACCTACTATCTAGACTGAGTTACATAAGCCACTTGTATCACCCAGATTCCTCATTTATCCAAACTCATTTTGAATTGTAATTCCTTTCTCTTCTCAGTTCACACTTTCCCAGAATTAGCTTCTCTGTCCTGCCACCATAACCAGAGAACTAAGAAAGCAAGAAAAGATGGATTTCCACCCCCCACCCAGAATCTACCCATCCCACGAATGGACAAATACCGCATGGCTTATTTCTGTAAAAACTCCTTATGAAGACCACACTGCACTGGATTCCTATAATAGGATCCCAGCGCTGGAACTCCCAGGCACCATTTTTGACCAGCCTATTAAGTTCATAGCATGAACTTCAGAGGTATTTGCCACACGAATGAGGTGGAAGAAGCTTGGTGTCCCTGAGTACCTGACCTCAAAGTAACAAGTTATATTATAAATTTAGAAAGTTTTTCAAATCTGAACAAAGTTTTTATCCAAGAGACAATGTCCTCCCACCAGCAAGCAAAGTGGCAGCCATGCCAGAACTGTAAACTCATGTTAGGGTTTCACCAGAATCAAAACCCTTCTGATGGCGGTGGGGGGGAAAGACTAATAGACTAAATTAGGCACCAATTAGGGGATCTGGAGTGAGCACCAACAGCTCTGCCTGGTGCCCAGACTGCTGCCTGGTCAGCAAGTCACCAGATATTTCACTGACAAAAGCAGCTCTCAAAACTCTTATGCTGGGGGAAAGTATACACAAAAAGTTGAAGGGGGTGGAGGAGAGGACACTGGATCTAAAATCACACTTATATGAACAGCTGCCTCCTCTCTTACTAAAAATTACTTTTGTAGCATTACGACAGCAGCAAAAACAATAACAGCCGGACCCAGAATGTCACATCACCAAAGTCTTCAGAATTAAAAGCACAAAGAAAGAAAGAGCTCCCTTCGCACATCCCCTCCAGCAAACCAACAAGCACTGCAAGACTCTGAAAAGTCAACCATTGCCATCCCTGCCAGGCAAGTAGCAAATTAAAATCTGAGCCCCTGAGTTTCAGTTCCCGATGCACTTTGCTAGCCACTGAGTAGGGTGCTCCTGCACAGGGGTGGGAGAATGAATGGTCTGTACCAGGAAAGCAGAAGGGAACAGAAAATGGGAGAAAAAGCCGAACCAAAACAAAAACCCATAAAACCCCCCTGTGTCCTACCTGGAAACTGCTGAGACTCATCCAAGAGTAACATGCTGCTCAGTGCACTGAGGCAAGACCTCTGCCCCAACACTTGTTCAGTGTGGCCGCACGCTCTCAGCCCTTCTGCTATTCTTGTCTCAGGGTCTTCAGGACAAAAGTTTCCACTCACTCCTGACAACTCGTTATCTCTGCCCACAGCCCAGCGAGCACTAAATCCACTCTCACTGGCTGTTTAGTTCACAAGCGGGAAATGCCTCCTGATAAAACAGTCCAGGGTACAGGCAGGGAAACCTGCACTTAAGGTTTCTGAAAATAACTTTGGTAAATAGCTCCTAGTGCTTGAATCCACCCAGCCGGTGTGACGGGAATCAGGACGCATATATCCTCCCTGCACCCAGCCGCGACGGACCAGGGTCACCGTTATATAACTAGTTAAATATGCCTCGTGTTCAGCCTAAATAAAAATTGTCACTATCTCCTCCCCTGCTTGGAGAGTCAAACAACACAGCCCTGCCCGAGGTAGCGGCTGCTCCCACCGGGGACCGATGTCTGGAGCTGCGCTGCCCAACCGGTTTGGCTTTGATACGTGTTCCTGATCAGGGCGAGCAACCTCAGTTACGCCTGGGAAAAGAGTTTTAAAAGAGAGAAGAGCAGGGAGGCTGAGTGGGTGTGTACAGGGGAGGTCCCTCTCCTCAGATCCCATTCACTCAGCCTGTGATCCTGTTCAACTAGTGGCAGAGACCAAGACTGAGAATAAAATAAAAATCCTTACATAACTATTCAGGCGCCGGCGGGGCCCCAGGCAAGGGGAATCCCAACAGACAACTGGACGATCAGAGCAGGGGACACGCAGGACCATAACCCTTCTTCCAAGTTTCACAGCACAAAAGGAAAAGGCAGGGGGAATGAGTTGCAAATAGTAGTACAGCCTTTTTGGCTTTGAAAACGATCCTGGTATCTATGATTTTATGAGCTATTTGCATGGTGCCTGCTAACTTCCAAGGAACCCGGACAACCGAGGCTGAAACCTGAGATGTTCGTCAGGAGTTGGTACCTGTTCGCACAATAATAGGCGAAAGAGCATCCTGTTCGCTTTGTTAAATCAGCAACTTGTACAGCACCACTAGTCTGCAGAAGGCTCACAGTGCAGCAAATGGACTGCAAATGAAAGTTCCCAGTTTTTAGGAAACAACCTTTCAGAATCTGTGGAGCGCAAGCTTATTCTAAGCAAGCCTTCCTCCTCTATCTGCACCAGAAGGATGGGTACAGGAGAGAATAGGTACTTTAAAGCTGTGATTGAACCTTTTCCATACCCGATTCCCTTCACAGGCATACCCAGTGCCAGTAACAGACAGCAAATCTGGGCTGATAGACACATAACGAAATCAGCTCGCTCCTAGTGAGCATTTGTCCAAGTAATGAAGTCAGCTCTTTGCTTCAAACAATAGGCAAGTGAGAGTCGGGAAAACCATGATGGGCACAAGAAGCTCAAAGCTGGCTGTGTCTGACCAGCCCTGGCAAAGACCTGCAGGGCTCCAGCCTGGTTGATCTAGGGGTCTGTAAACGCAGTCAGGGCAGAATCCACATACCCTTTGTGTGACTCCAGCCTTTTTTCTTAGACCTTTTGTTCAGGAGGGTGGCAGAGCACAGTGAATGCTTGCTACCATCAAAATATCTGTGTTGCTTCAGGGTACATCACAACTTTGAAAAAAAACCCAAGGTGCTATCTACATAATTAGAGCCGTATAAATTTTACCAAAGAAAAGATGAACTGTATTAAAATTAAGAGGCTTGGTAACAAGATAGCCTTTCACCTATGTCACAGATTCAAATAGCCTGGCTGGTACACAAGAACATACAGTGTTTATCAAAAGGAAAAAGAGGGACAAATATATTACGGGAAGTACACAGCCAAGGATCTTGCAGCAAGCCTTATAAGGACTTTGTAGGGTTGGAATAAATAACCAAACATGACCTCAGCATCTGACCTAACAGATTTATGAAACTGGGAAGCAAGATTTAAAGACAAGTATTTGTGTAAATAAAACTGGGTACTTCCCAAATCATGCTGATTACAGCTACCAAACACAAGGAAAATGGCAGTTCAATACACTGGGAGAAACAGGCGACCCAGACCTGTCCTTCTGCGTGCAGCAATAAAAAGGGAATTTCCTTCTTCATCTTAGCGTGCAAAATGGAAAGGAACTTTTCTACCTTTTCTGCTCAAAAGAGCCTACTAGTGAGGCCATCACTGCTAGCTATGATAAATACGTATTCACACAGCCAAGAATTAGATCTGCCAGAAACAGTCAGTTTATAAAATGATCTCCTCATGGAAGGTAATCTTGTTATAGATAAGCCCATTTACTGAATAGCTTTTCTGTGAGGCCCGTCTTGCCAGTAAGGAAGAATGTTCTCCCTCCTTCCTCTACAGGGTCTGAAATCTTACCTAGCTATCATACCTCACCTCCTTCATGCTCAAACCACAAGCTCTTTGCAATTGTATGACTGTACTATACATCAGAAGCAGCTTCTCAAGAAACCGTTGTCACTCGAGAGGTTCCTTTGCAAACAACACAGGAGATTTCCCTGTTAAAAAAAAATCACAGGTATCATAGAATATCAAGATAAAGACCCTTCAGAACATGGTTTTTATTCATCTGACAAGGCTTTTCAGCAGCAATGTCAGCATCCCTGAGCACTGCAAATTCACAAGGGTTAAAACTTACACCTAAATCTGTCCACAGACACAAGAAGCTCGATTAGAAGGTTTTTGAGGACACTGGCTCCCCTGTATAGCAGAGAACATCAGAGATAGGGGAGAAATCAAACTAAACTCAGTTCAACTAAAAAGTTTCAATGAAATATCCCAAACCATATCACAAATGACTTCCTTGTCAGGAGATTTCCCTGTTAATATCTCCTTCCCTCCAAGCTGGAGTAGCTCCTTCCCCATCCTTATGCCTGTTCTCTACCTTGAACCTGGTTCTCCCAACCCACTACCCCCCTTGCTGAGCTCTGCAGGCTCAGCAGCTCTTGGATTGCTCAACATTGACCTGCTCTGAGTCCTCCAAGTCACAGCGCAGGTAAGAAGCACTGGATTCATAATGCGCCACCATACTCTTGGTCCCTGCAAGCCAGGGTGGGTGATTCCTGCCTCTCCAATGACTGCCCTGTGTGCTGTTCACCCTCATTGCCACCCTGCAGAACAGAAGAGACCTTCCTTGCCCATCCTCGACTGCTCCGCACTGGCTGTGCAGTCCCTTCGCCATCCCACAGCCTTCTCACAGGCGTGCTCCACATCCACCAGCTGCTTCTGCTTACTGCTCACCAGCAAGTAGAGAAGCTGCCCACACATCTGAATTGTTTGTAAGTTATTAAACACAGACAAGGCTTAACAGCCAAATTTCACTCTTGATTATCAGCTGATAGTCGCACATCCAAATATCATTAAGGTCACTTTCCCTGTACTGTTTTCCATGTTGTTTTAGCAACATGGAAACAGACAAGAATATCAGGTTTGAGTTGGTTACGGTATAAGGTGGTGTTTATCAACCTGAAACAGTTCAGACAGAATCAGACTCCAACTCCACAACACTATTTGTTGGCAACTGAGTATTGGCTGGGCTTTGAGAAGCATTTGCTTTTTAAACAAACACTGCACTGCCAATAAAACCTTTTTGAGTAGATCTAAACCAACCATGAAAAACCGGAGGAGTCTTTCCATTGACTTTAGTGAGTTTTGGACCAAACCTTAAGGCATAAAATTTGATCAATCTGTTTTTTCTCATTTTATTTGTATTCATATAAATCTTGGTTTATTTTTTTTCCCCACACTCATCTAAATCATACCCGGGGTGGGGAGGGGGAAGTTGTACATAACATAACAAAAAATCTAATCACACAAAACGCAGGGGGTTTTTGAGATGAAACGCGGTGTCTTCTGCAGATGCTTTTCAGACTGTCACTGTGGCAAAACGTACACTGCTTGAGACTTCAGTCCCAGGCTTTCAAAGATTCTTTAAAGGCACTGAAGAAAACAAGCTGTAATGATTTTAAGTTGAAGGATTTATATCATAGATATTTAGATATCCATTGACTTACAATCCCAGTTATATTCAAGAAAGTGATTCTCCTCTGTTCCTATAACTTGCTACAGTTCAGCTGCCGAAGATGACACAATGTATTTGTCATTTTGTACAACTTTCATTCCAGTTTTCATCTAAGTGCAAATTTGACATAAATCACAAGCTAAGAGTACACAAAAGTGCCATTTTAAATTGCTTCTAATAGTTCAAGTATTTAAATATTTTACATAGATGAAGATTACCTACAGATGTTTTAATTGCAAAGTTTGTTTTGACAGAGATTTAAACTAGAAGTTTCTGTTCACCTAGCCCAAAAAGATTTTATCTAGTAGCTTTCTCCTGTCTCATTCCTATTTGCATATTTGCAAGTGAAAATAATGTCTTCTGACTGCTACTTAGAATTTTTTTGAGACTGAGTCAGTGAACTGCATGTTGAAGAAAATGTGAACAAGATATTTTCAACATTTGTAGTACAAACTACTGTTACTACAATAAAAACCAGGTAGTGCACCAAAAAACTTTGATCCAAATGATGAGCCAGACACTGCTATAAAGCCTAAGCAGGAAATTAAAAAGACAAATAAAGCAAATATCTGTGATGTGATACTGTGGTTTAAAATCTGAAGAATACTTCTAATTTAGTTAAAATAGTTCCCCCTCTTTCCAAACTTGCTCCTGTTTCTTGGCTAAAAATATTATACTTGTACAACATATAGCTACATGCACATTTTATTTAACCAGTCATTAAAACCATCACAATAACAGATAAATTAAGGAAAAACAAACATTATGAACCCTTGTGTAGTTTAAACTCAAATGCAAAACAGAGAAGCATTTTATCTGGTACATCTGAAAATAATAGGAGTGCTGCCTAAAATGTAAAGCAGAGGATTTTGACTTTGGCTTCATCACACTCATCAGGCGACCTTGGCAAAGTCGCTTTGCCACTCCTTACCTGTTCAAGAGGGAAAATACCACGTTACAAATTTGCTAATTAGTTTCCTTGTGATTTCATCATGGTTTCAGAAATTGCAGATAGCGTACGGTATCTATTAGCAATGACTGGGTGCGGTACAAAGCTGAATATTGAAAATGTACATGGGGAAAAAGGTACCAAATGTGACAGTGAAGGAAGCGTGCCTGTCCTTCGTTAGGGATTCTCTGGCTGCTTTGTGAAAAGAGAAAAGCAAGTTTTTGGCCGATAAAGCACAGCCACCTGTATCCTACAAAGCCTAGCAGAAAAGCAGGAAGAAACAATATACCTGTCCTCCCCGGGGAAGTCTTGGAGCAATTCTTTGTTCAGCTAATAACCGCTCGCTCATTGACCCTGCTCCCCAGGCAGTCATGCTACTCTCATGTTTGTGGCAGCTTTAAGAAAAGAGAGCATGTAGGTACAGGTAAAAAAACAATTGAAAAAATACATATATACAGAAAGTGCAGAGCCATGGACGTGGGCTGTTCTTGAACCAAATAGAAAGATTTCTATTTTGTATGCCATCATATACAATAGATCAAAGGAAAGGAGGAAGAAAAGAGGGGGGAAAAGCGTAGCTAGTTATAATACCACATCATTTCACGAGATCAGCCAGTCCCCGCGCCCAATCGGCGAGTCTGAAGGAAGCAGAGCTCTGGCGTCATCACCTCCTTTTAAAGAAGTAAAGCAAGTCATTACTCCACGTTATATAACACTCAGGCTATGTCAGACTTTGTGCCGCGCTCTCAAAAAGGAAGCTGCTGTCGGAGAGCCTGGGAGGGGGGCAGAGGAGTCACGAATGTTTTCATTCGGAGCTTCCCCCTGCTTAGGATGAGCAGGGGAGACTGAGAAAGAACCCGCACTTTCAGACTGAGGCTGATGGCGAAAGGCTCGGCGACTGACCTGCAACATCGTCAGTCTGTAATTCCCTGCGAAGGGGGCTGGGGGACAGCACTGTCAGGATCTCATCCTTCCTTCCCACAGCAGCCCTCAAGCCACACCTCACCCACTGAGAATAACCTAATTCACAGGGATAAAATGCTGGAATCAGTCAATGAACCCCCACAAACCCCAGGTGCCACTCCTCCCACACTTCATTCCTGTTACCTTCCCCTACTCCTCCCAGATTTATGGGCAAAGAGCCCGGAGACAAGGGACATCTACCTGCCTCTATCACCTTCCGACCAAAACTACCCCAACTCAAACAAAATGCCTGGCAAGGCGATCTGCAGCTTCAGGTTTGGCAGGATCACGGAATAGTTTGGGTTGGAAGGGACCTTTAAAGGTCACCTAGTCCAACCCCCCTGCAACGAGAGCTAACAGAAAGGGAGCTAACAAAACCTACGGTACTGGCTGTTCCCAGCAAAGCACCCAAGAGGATTTTT
>VXBL01002077.1:926310-943701 GCA_013400195.1 Aramus guarauna | reverse complement strand
CCCAGAGGGTTTTTTTTTTTTTTTTTTTTAATGTTACCATTTAGTGAGTCCAGTAAAGCCACTTCAAGGGAGCTGGGTGCCTGCCACAGGGTCTGCACGGGCATTAGCAGCTCCCATATAACGTGCTGGGTACACAGACAGACACTTGCTAGCCGAACAGGTCCAAACCCCTCAGACTGCACACAGAAACACCATTTGTTCTGAAAGACACATTGTACCACAGGGAAACTGCCAGAATAAAAATAGTGGGTAAAACATGCAGCCTTCTGAACAAAGCAAAGTTCCCAGAGACATCAGTGGGGCTTTTGCCTAAATATGAGAGGCAAACCTTCTTCCCTGCAATTTCAATGTAACCTTTCTGCACTACTCAGTAACCAGGATTGCTAAATCTGCAAATGCTAGTATACAGTCTTTTTTTCATCTTTGATACTAACTATATCTTTTGTCTTTTATTCAGCTGGATTGTGGAAACATAGAAGACAGTCAGCTCCTAGCTGTCTGGGTCTTAGGAAACCAACACAAGTCTCCAATGTAAGATTTGCGGAGGTGGAGAGCGTATGCTTAACAGACACAAAGCAACTTCAGAGATGCTCTTATCCCTTTCAGGAACTGAGAAAAAAATAAAACCACCTCAACTTCTTAGCTATAGCAAGCCAGCTGAGAAATGCATCCAGTATCTGCAGTTAGACACCGGTTTGCCAAGTCATCCACAACCTGCTGACCTGAGGTTGAGCCCCACAGCCTGCACCCGTATGATGAAGCGTATTTAAACACTCGGATCCACAAGGATCATTTTCTAGGGTAATGCAGTTTCCCATAAAATTTGATAGATTTTAAACACATGCCAATATGCAGGATATTAATTCACAATATTCTTGCACATATAGCAATTACTTTTGTATCTCTGTGATACCACATGTGCCATTCTCTTTGCATGCAACTGTTGGTTTAGAAAACAGTCTATGAAAAGTCACTATAAGCATTAAAATCTACCTGGTTGTTTAAGAACAGCAAAGTGCACAGCGGTACACAGAAATTCAGGTTTGGTTTCCCAGGCTTGCAGAGATCAGGGCTATTGTGGAGGCAACAAACGTAGGGTTGAGAAGAGACTTGCTTCCCCCAGGATATGCCCTTCTAGCTTCTTCAGAAATAGAACTCGTGGACTCTAGAGGAAGTTGCATCCAGCCACAAGCAATCAAAATAAAAGAATCAAGACAGGAAAGTCCATCAAGAAGGAAAAAATGGAAATATGTCAATCACCACTCTTCCCCCCCACAAGAAATCCACCTTGTGCTCTGCAAACAGTAACTTGCAGATTAAATTAGAGGATTATTACTTACTGGCACCCACCACTGTGGCATACATACACACTGACTACAGCAGAGCTTAGAATTAAAGGAACCCTCCTGACAGTCTTCAGTGGTTTTCTAGATTTAGGGAAGTCCTGACTTTTGTTTCTTTCCGTATGTTTTTCCCTGATTCATCCACTTTCAATTAACAAAAAGAGCCTCCTCTCCACTCCAAGCTTCCTCCGACAGGCCTGCACCTTTCCTTAGCCCCTGCCACCAGCCTCCAGCTAAGTGACAAGCACAAGCGATCAAAGCACACGTATCGCCAGTCTCAGGCAGAAAGCAAGAAGCAATCAAGTCCACTGTGCTCATGTACTGCAGCAGACAGAAGGATCTCATTAAAAGGTTCCTCAAAGAGCAGCTACAGTCTTGGAGGCTGCCTCGACCTTGGGATGCCCATCTACCCTTGACAGCACCTGAAGACACAGCTATGAAAAGCTGCTTTCTAAAAGGAATTGAGAGAGTAAAGAAATAAGTATGTATTTGCTCCTCCTCTTCATGAATGCATTTCATTTTCTAGTAGATAGGGAGGACAGCTTAAAGCCAGTTAAATGGTGTGCAGTCAGGCCAAAAGTAGAAGGCAAAGAGATTTCAGGTTGCTAAGACTCAAGTCCATTTACCCATACAAGTAGAACGATCCAGTTCAAGTAAAAAGTGCAGATAAATTACTTTCTAATAGCAGCTCCCACCCCCCTTTTTCTTCTTTTTTTCCTCAAGCAGTATGGACGTTTCTAAATCTGGATATAAAATTATAAAGAATAGGATATCATTTAGCAGGGTATTATTCAGGAGACTGACTCCACACTCTGCCTCTCAGTTTCATACAGGTGAGTATAACATGACCTAATTTATAAGAATAACTTCAGACGAAAAGCAAAAACTCGTGTACATGAGCACGAGGAGCCTGCTAAATGAACAGATTTATACCAAAGACTTTTCTCTCTACCCCTGTAAGGACAGAAATTTGCTCTATTCCCAACCCCACACATCCAGCTGGGGACTCCCACACATGCCACAGTTTTGTTTTGTTCCAGCACTTTGTTGGGGAGAAGAAAAGATGGAATGACTTAGGGGTGGGAGGCACATGAATAACACGATCTCCCAAGATGAGCAGCAGCTCCCTGTACCTCAAGGAAGCATTCACGTATCATTCAAAAATATTAACCCACACTTCCACATGACTTTCAAAATGGGTTTCCAAAATAATTTCAGCTTTAATAACTGCAGGTGCTAATGAACTTACTAGTAAGTATGGCGTTAACTACTGATTTTTTCCCCCCAAGTTAGACAAGGAAATTATCCAGGCAGCTACGAATCTATTTCACTTTCAATGTCATCGCACCCCTTGCTGCACGCACCATGATGACGGGCCACAAAGGAACATCACATTAAACAAAATCCATTCGTGCTATAATTCCATGCCAACATTTTTTTCCCCAACCACAAAGTGAAAATTGTATGCAAAGCTGATCTAGCAGTACCCCTTTAACTAAACATGCTTTCCTCTAGCAAGAGTTCAAGGAAAGCAAAGATCTTTTCAAATCTGAATCAACAGTGACTGTCATTTGAAGTCAAGTACTCCTTCCTTGGTATCTTGGAAAACTCAAAACTGTGGGTACCAAGTGGCACACTGAGGTTCAAATAAAAACCAGCCACTGAAATACATCCTGGATCATACTCCAGAAACAAGAAGTAACTGTTTGAATCTGTCATGATGCTATCAAATGTCATAGACAGGGATGACCACAGTTTTAAGAGGAAAGGGTGAGGAAAAGGGTCTGTCTTTCCCCTCACTAACCTCCTGTGCCAGTCTTTCAGAGATTGCGAGACTTGGCCCCGGTGCCTTCACCTTACTAAGAAGCTGCAGTACAAAAGAGCACAGGCACCTGCGTGTCCTCCACTGTCCTGGGACTTGTGATTCTGTACCACCAACACAACCGTGCTCCTCATTCACTCCTCTCTTAGGGTCTATATGCCCACAGAAACCCCCCACAGAGCAGTTTTGTTTTGCTTCAGCACTTCATCAGGGAGGAGTAGAAACAGTATGAGTCTGAGGTGGGAAGAGGGAACACAGACTGCCTCCATCCTCTCCTGTTCTCCACAAACAGACGCCATGGAGCTGGCATGCCCCCAGCCCTGGGAGAAGAAAGAGGGGATGGGACAGGAGAAAACAGGCAAAGTGGACAACACAGCACTCAAGACAAGGCTAATTGTGTGGGGATTGTCATATCACAGTAGCATGTAATACGCTCTTATTTGGTGTTACCTGGTACAGCTGTACATTAAGAATTGCAGTACTACCGTGGTACTGGAAAATTGTCCACTGCTATAATCCCTGTCTGCTGTACCACACACCCTGTAATGCAAACACAACTTGGAGCCTCTGAGAACAGTGTCTGAACACCTGCACTCATTAGGGCATCTTTCAGAGAACTGAGACAACCAGCTCTTTACACTTTCACCTGAGTCACACTTTAAAAAAAAAAAAAAAGCACTTAACCCATATACTCAGAGGTAAGAAAGTAAACAACTTGCCATCACTATCAACAGCAGAATGACAGTAATATGAGTAAGAGACAATGAATTCCAGATACTTCAATCAGAATAATCCAAAGACTTTCAGAACGTGAAAAAAACGGCATGACGGATTCATTCACTCAACAGCTTTTCCTTGGGAAAGCTCTGAGGTATGAATAGTCCCCGCATTTGAAATGATCTGTAAAATCTATATTGGAAGTTTGTTTCCTCTTTGCTCAAATTAGCTTTTATTCCTATGGACTTCTACACAGCCCTGAGCAACTACCAGGATCAGAGAAAAAGTGCAGGACTTGAAACAGCCCTTTATCTCTACAGTCATCAGTACATAACATTTCTAGTGAAAGGGATTTAGGGAGTTAACTAAAGAAGTTCTTAGCAGTCACACACCGGTATCACAAAATCAAACATGATAAAACAAGTGCTGCTACCCACAAGTGATTAGAAAACAGATGCAGTGGGTAGGGATGACAAGGCTGGGAAAGCAGTGGAAGCCTCCAGCTAGGATTGGAGCGTGCTGCTAGGATGGGTGTGCAGTCTGGCAGCCACTAGGAAAAAGGGGTTGCAAGTGTCAGGGGAGGTATGTCCTGGAAGAAGTGCTCTAGAAAAAAAAAAAGGTAAAGCTATATGATCTCCTCCTACACATGATGCTAAGGTTCAATAACTGACCACCACTGAAGAAATGTACAAGGGATGTAAGCTATGTGGTTATTAACTCTCACTTACTTAGAAATATTCAGAAAACTAGCCTTCTGTGCTCTTTTTCTTCCTTGGGGGCAGAGAGAGAAGGTTTAAGAACTGCTTTCATCAAGACTGAAAGTTTGTACCATCAACATCCGAACTAAAGTAAACTCCAGACCATCTATGGACAGCGTATACTAAACGCAAACGAAACTTCAGGGTCTTAGAGCAGAAAGGAGAAAAACTGCACCAAAACTGAAGATAGCACTCAATTACCAGAATGTAGAAGAACACAAAGAAAATTCTGAAACTGAAACCACCACAAGTATTAACTCCATACACAACATGTATCAAAAAGATGAAAACAGGTTAAATGTGCAAAACACAAGTCACTGCTAAGTCTGAGACCAGGCTATCCATCCCCATTTACAAGTGTGGATAATATTACATTAACCCTGGAAGGTTCATAAGCAATCCGAGTCACCATCAAAACATGGAAAACCTCTGTTCTCAAAACAAAGCCACTATTTTGCAAGCAAGCAGTAAAAACGTGAGTTTTATAATTGTTATAATCACTATTATTTAAAACAAGTAAACAGTTTCGGTTTGGAGAAAACATATATGCAGCCTGTCGCCCTTCCAAGGAAATAACTATGAAAGATTAATAATATTCTAAATTTTGTAGTGCTAGAAATATGCACAAGGGAAGGATCGCCCCAGGATCCCCAATGGAACAACCACAACATCAGGAGGGGAGGAGAACAGCACCGCTGGGAACAAGGAGAACAAAATTTTAACAGAAATTATTAAAATTAAGCTTTTACAAAGCTTTCTAGTGTAAACATTAGAGCTTGCACTTCCTTCTTGTGAATAAAAGTAACCATCTGTTCCTAAGAGGATTTTTATGAAGGAGGGTCATCTACAAAGAGACAGGACTATAAACATCAGATGAGCAAAATAAAATGATCCTCTTAATTCTGAAGTTAGCTATATTTCATAGGCCAAATAGCAGGAGACTGGTTTTCTATTAGATCTAAGGTAATATAGATGTCAAATGACATTTCTGAGGCAGTATGTAGCTGTGAAGAGATATCAGGAAAAGCAGAGTGGACACCTCCGCAGAAAACAATACTTACACAGCTAAGCACACAGAAAGCATCCTGATCTTCTGGCAGACAGAATTCAAACTGAAACAATCTGAAACCTCAGAAGTAATCTGTCTTTGCTCTGATTATGACAGAGAGACTTTCCTGTACCTAATAAACAACTTTAAAAACATTTTATGTTAGTTATATACATAAATTGTCTTATTATTCTTCCTCATTATTTCCTACATTTGTTAAAATTTATTTTTATTAGTCACTAAAGAAATATAAAGCATAAATGTTTTTCTAGTGTTTTAAGATGAAAATAAAAAACTGTCATTAACAGTTAGCAATATTCTGATATACCTACATTAATTTTGTTTGCTTTGGAAAGAATAATCCTGACAAATGATTATGAGTATTCAGCCACAATAATACAGATGTAGATGATAAAATACATAGGTCTATGATAAAATAACCATGGACAATGACCCACTTGGACACAACATACAGCCACTCCTCTCTGTTAATAAAAGTTTGTCTACCATGTCATGCTTCCTATCGCTCAGCTGGGTGCAGGTTCCTGTGAACCAAGTAATCTGTGGCCCTATAGCTCTATTTCCTGGGAATTCCTTTGCATCTCACCTCAGCTAACACTTCCATTTCTGCTGCTTTCTCATTAGAAAAAGTCATCACGTAAATAAAACCAGAAGAATAAAATTAATTTGTGTAAACATTTTATAAGCATTTTAAAGCAAAACAGCATCTTCAAGTAGCACGTGGCTGAAAGAATATAAAAACCGAACAACACTTGAGGACAATAAGGTACTTTGAAACCAAAAATACTTTAGTAACTAGAAAAAGAGAGAAGTATCTAACACATTCTACACTAAGGAAGACTATTTGCAGTAAGCTGAAGTAGGTGCATTCAAAAATCTGCACACAATTTGAAATTATTAAAACTTACAATTCTAAAAGGAAGCAAATACAGCATCCCCCTTAGGCTCGGGCTGCAGTTTTATCATACAAGGAGTCTGGAGGCAAATACAGCACAGGGAATTCCCACCTGAGCCATGCACTCCTGTGCCTTAGAATATCAGCCCTTCTGCTGGACCAACATATTTCTAGGATGACACCATGAACCAGAACCATTACCTAATCTTGCTTAACTGGAACCCGCACAGCACAGGTCCACAAACAGCTATACTGGTCCCAACTGAAGAGGTGAGACAGGCAGTTACAACTGGGTGAGGATAGAAGGTGACAACATACTTAGTCTGCACTGTCACCTTTCATATTGTAAAACAAGCAAACAAAAAAATCCCAGCCTGTATGCTGTCAGAAAAGAACATCTTCCAGTTGTTAAAGATGATTATTGTAAGTGAGCAATAATTGTCCATAGCATCTATTGAATTGTTTACCTATGGGCAAGCCAGTGATGTAAATATATTTAATTTCACCAGATCCTTTTAATAATACAAGTAATTGTAAACTGATTTATTTACTTCTTTATATAATTGCTTCCCCAGAATCTGTAGCTATTTTAAACATTCTATCATCCTTACAATTTATGCCTGTTGCTTGTTTACATGATGGAAATATTTTTTTGGCCAGGAGTCCAAATTTAACCTACATTAAATCCCTATTTAAACTAAACACCCACATAAGCACACTTCTCCCTACCAAGCGCTGGACAAACCCTAACCCTTACGCTATCTATCAAGGTATCACTCACCAAAATTAGTAATGCCAGCTTTGTACAACATATGTACACAGAGATTTGCAACCCCATTCACTTACCACTCTCATCAAGTAAGTCCTCCTCATCATCCCCATCATTGTCCTCCTCCATCGCCTCTTCCTCATCTTCCTCCTCCTCCTCTTCCATATCCTCCTGCTCCAAGTCCGGGTCCAGGTCCGGATCACTCCCTGAGATTGACTCGTCTGACATGATTCCCAGTGGTGCTCCTTGTGCATTACCTGCTCATGTTCTACCGTGAGGCAGCCCTGCGAGAAAAGAAAAGAGGTACGTAATGAGCCCGGTAAAGCCCAACCTTTGAGCCTCAAGGCTTAAAAACACAGCAGGATTACTGCACATAAAAACACAAATCTGCCATCAGTCTTTTAAATAACAGTTATATCAGACTGTGCACAAAATCCTGCGTAGAAAATGGATGCCAAAAGCAATGTATCATAATGATATAGGCCCAGCATTGGAGAATCAATATCAGAACCAATATATTAACTAATCACTCAAAACAACACCTCTTTCTTAGTATCCTTGACAAGTACACAGCAGAAAGATCCCTAGTATTGATATCTCATCATACAAAGATGCAAAAATAAATAAATAGTGTGAACAATTTAAGAACATTACCATCCAAACACGAAGCATAGAAAAAAAAGGATCAGTCCATATGGATACCTGTTACCCTGATCCCCAAGCACTGAAAACATCATCACAGTATGCAGACTGTGGGTCACAGACAGAAACCACCCTCCTGACTTAGCTGTACCTGCTGCGAAGGTCACCCAGCTACTCATCACAGCCTGCCTGAAGTCTTCATTTCAACCAACGGAATGGAGACAGCATTACTTTAACAGTACGGACAGAAGACAACGAAGATCCAATTTTTGAAGGTTGTATGTCCCTTTGTAAAGCAGGGTTAGAAGAAAAGTCAGCACAAAGGAAGGATGGATCAGAGGGAATTTGCATTTCCTTTCTCTAAGGAACAAGAGCCGAATCTGACTGTGCAGAACTCCTCCGTTACGCTACTCCAGTGCATCACAGCAGAAATTATGGTACAAAACAACAACAAAGCCTTAAGAGAGGGTCAGGGCAATCACAAAACCACAAGGTTATCTGTTCAGATCATCCACTGTCACTTCTGGACAGTGACAGGTACTCCTGGGTACTCACATCCTCTTCCTCACACAAAGAATTTTCATAAAGGAGCTGTGTAAGATGGATGAAAAGAAAGAAACACAATCAAGAAAGGAAAATAAAGAAGGCATCATGATCTCAAGGAACAGAAAGCAAAAGATGTGTTCAATCAAGCCTCAGAAGAATTACTATACACACATTCCCCAGAAAGTTTTAAAGAAAGATGAGGGAAATCTTCCTTCGTCACTCATTTTCTGCTCATTTTCTGCTGCTCCCTACTTACACCACATTTCCAGTGCAAACTATGAAATGTTTGAGAACTAATCAGCCACTTTAAAAAACACCCCCCCCCCCCAAAACCACAAAGGAAACTTCTAAGATGATATGGCAGCATACATATCTACAAACACTTCAAGAAACAGAAAAAAATCATTTTCAGCTGCGTTTCAGCAGTAACTAGATGAGCTCAGAAACTTGAAGGTTAAAGACACAACTCAACACCTCTGTAGTAGGACGGAAAATCTAACTGTCAAGCATGCTGAATTATTCCAGCTGAAGTCATCAGTTCCCGCTTTGCCTCTCTCAGCTCCTCAGTAACATTGAAGAGTGTCTGAAAGAAAATAAATACAAGGGAAGAACAGCCTTTGTGGAGATTGGTACTGGAAGCGGAAGGATTTCACCACTACATCCCAGAAGCGCTTTACCACGAGGCAGAGACAACTGAAGTCCCTACATTATTACGCGTATCACACGAAATAAGTTGGCTTAGTCAAGCAGATGGCAGAAAAGGCCAAAAAATCTAAATTAGCTCAAGTGGAACCGTGCCAGTTTCCACAAGCCAAACAGCTTCATCCGGCTTCTGTGAACCGCTGGTAGGCAGGTACTGAGCCCTGCTGCAATACCGTGACCCCTGGGCACTGCGAGGTCCAGCACCACGTACTTTCTGACATCTGGTGACTTCAGTCAAGGACTGCAGACACAAAGCAATCTCTTATCAGAAGTTTTTACTGACAAATGCTGTGCTAAAGCCTAAGTGTATTTCAAAACAGGGCTTATTTTTACTTTTAAACAGCAACTCTGTTTCCTTCTAGCCCTAAAGAAAACAAACATTGTTTTACTCTTTACAGGTTATACTCAGGCCCCTAACTGTAAAGCTGCATGTGTTTCCTTACATTTCAGGAGATGGTCAGTAATGTTACCTTTGTGAGTCTCTGCTGGTCACCTGGGATTTCAAGGGGATTTATTTATTCCCATGTTGTCCATACTGTGCTAATAAAGCACCTTGCACGCTATCTGCTGGAAACCATATCAAGAGAAGCATATGAAAAAATTTCCATGTTTTTACTATCCCAGTAAACAAAGCACCAACACAAAAAAAATCCCCAAAAAACAAACAAAAAACCCCACCAAAAGGAAAAAAAAAAAAAAAAAGGAAATACAAATACTGCTAAAATGGCAGGAATGGATTCTCATCTACAAATGGGAAAAGCAGAAGTGCTGTCATGCCACTAAATGCTCCAGGTCAAAGAATGACACATGATACAGCTTCTCCCATCAGTATCCGCCTGTGTATCATCTCTCACGTTTCACTGTTTGTTGCAGAACCTTAAAAAAACCCACCAGAAAACACTTTCTGAAAATTGTTTAAAGGATATGAGTCCTTGTATTTCTATAAATAAAATCAAGCCCAGTGGAGAGCGGCTATCTCTCAGACTGGAGTACAAAAGGGCTCTAATCTAAGCTTTGTTTTTGTTTAGCAGGAAGTACATGTTCTTTATAAGCTAACTCTTGACATTCGTTCAGCAGCCCCAGCCATATGCAGGAGAGTTAAACAGAAGCTTTCAAAAAGACTTAATTAAATCTTGCAGAAGGTGGGTGAAACAAAGACGGTTAACTCCTCCGTGCCTATTGTCACGCTGCCGTCTGCCTTCCTCCTTCCCATCCTCCTCCTCGGCTCTGGCAGCTCCGCAGCCGCTCTCCATTGTGTAAGCCTCGGGTCTCGGGAGGGCTCCCACCCTGCCTGGTGGCACCGGGAGCACGCAGCGGGGACACGGCACGAAGGCAGGTAGGCATTATACAGCCATGAGACCGCCCTCGTTTCTCACACCGATCTGACCCAGTTCGGAGCCTTCCACCAAGGGGAATTACACAACAGGGCCAGATTGTAGCTGCCACTACTGTTTTATGGCTGAGTTATTCCAACCTGCCCCATCTCTTGCCTTTGCACACACAGGCGCGCCATGCTCAACATTTAATCGCTGTAGGAAGGGCACTTTGTGAGAGATAAACAGATTACCTTCAACTAATCAAAGTTACCATTTGTCTGGACTTTCCAGCTGTCCCACATTAGATCAACCCCCGAGCCTCCTGCCCTGCTGCGAAAAGGGAAGCCGCACCCCGAGCGGCACGCCGTAAGGAGGGTTATCACCACCAAGAACTACAAACCAAAACTGCTGCACCTCAGTTTACAACAGAAGGCCAGAGGTCTGTGCGGTGCAGTGCCCAGTTCAATACCTGGTGAAGCTGCTGAGAAAATGGGGTGGGGTATTAGATGAAAACACTTTGAAAAATTCCTCTTGCTTACTCAGGGAGGAGAAAAGAGCTGTCATGTTTATCCTACCCAGGAAGTTAAACCCTGCAATCAACTGCACATCAAATTAACATCCAAGACAGCATCTCTCATGTATTATGTCCTGTCTTTCAACAAAGATAAAAATAGTTTTGAAGTTTTTTGGGCTTTGCTTTTTTAAGGTAGAACATTTCAGATAGTAAATGCCATGTGGTGATGACTGCCGCCTCCTCAGCCTGCACAGAAAGGAGGCCCAGTTCTGAAGTAGGAAACTTCAAGGGCTTGCAAATGTGGACACATTTCTGTTGTCCTCGTGTTTTTCTTTCACTCTGCAAAGGTTTAAAAATCACCGTTTCTTCTTACGTATGAAGTTGAGAGAGAAATATGAAAGCACACTTCTTTTCCTTTCTAAGTGATAGTCTTTCACCACAGGGTCACAAATGCCATGAGCCAAACTATTAAGTGAAACAGCAAACATCATGGGATCTGGTGACTTTGCCCATTTCTGTACATCATCACTTTCATCACAGGACTCCTCAGCAGTATAAAAATTAAACCACTATTTAATTAGCTATTACAAATAGAAACAGGTAAAAAGGAAGGATGTAGGACTGGAGTCCTTCCCCACCTGAGCAAGGAGGGAGCAGGATTCCCCTGGACCTCCAGGAACCACAGAAGCCTACGTGGCTTTACAGAAGCTCTTTTCCTGCTCCAACACAAGTGAGCTAGGCACAGGACATGCTCGTTCCCAAGTACACACCCATCCCATACAAATCCCTTCAGAAAGGGCAGGTTTAACACTAATGCTACTGTGGTGCTGAACAGTAAAGAGGATTCCATCACCTCCCAAACCTCCAGCCAAGCCCAGTATCTGGGACTCATCAAGATTTGTCCCTTAAAGCCTGTTTTGTAACCAAGACTTCACACTGGTCACTGTGGTGCCTGGCCATAGAAACAGGATCAAGCACACTGGCAAATCACAAGAGGATTTGCACAGATCGTTTAATAAAGCCAGGTATTTCAAAGACAGTGCTGCATAACGCTCTTCAGTTCCTGCTATATGGTCATGTTTTATGATAATAATAATAATAATTTCCTTTATCTTTTGTTTGTTTGGCAGCAAAACAGCAAAATGGTTGGTTGGGGCCATAAGATTTCTCTCACACGCTCAGCTCACACACAAACACTTCAGACTGGATGTGTACAAATGTAACTGCTGGCTCCTCGGGAGCAATCTCATCTTTTTGCCAGATCGCATGCTAGCACAGCTCTGGTACCGTACAGGTAGCCTTCAGTAACTAATGCAAAATTATTATAAAGCATACAGATGGCTCACTAAAGGACTCATGAGCTTAAGCTTCTCTAAGATGAAAAAATCTTGTAAGAGTTTGCAAGCAATAACTTGCAATATTATTGCAAAATGGTAGTGAATACTTTTCTGTCCAATTTAAACATCTAATAAGAAATAAATGTGAGGTCAGTGGGTTTGGACAGTTCGATTCTAACATATATTAGAACTTCTCCAATTTACTTTATGTAACATATTAACCTCTCTATTTTATATTATCATGTAAAAAACTGGAAGGGTGGAAAAATCACTTAAAAGGATAAATATTTTCTCAAGAAAGAGCCAACAGCATTACTGACCAATATTAGTCTAGCTGATCCCCTTTATTATTTTAAACAAAGCAAACTTAAATGTTTACCGAAAAAATCAACAGCAATTTCTTTCCCCCAGTGATAACCCCCACAAATTGCATTTAAAGCCATCCTTAATTGGTTACTTTATGATTTAAATCTCTCTTTCCTTTGCAGTCTGAGACTGTTAAGACTCAAGCAATACAGTTTTTTCAGCTGCGACTCAGGGATAACTGGTGGCCACACACTGCTAGCTGAGAAGGAAGAATACAAGTCTCCTTCATTTCCTCTCATTCAAATTGCAACAAAACTAAGTGCCATTGATCCCCGAAGTGATGTGTTTACTACAGGAGTATTAAACTGAAGAAAGGGAAAAGCAGCAGCCTGTCAAATCCTAAATTGCAGAGCATCTGCTTGCCCTGGACCACCCTTCTGAGAAAGGCAAGTGTGCTTCTCCCTACCCCATGTAAACATAGGCACATCTAGTCTTCGCCTACATTTGATGCTGGTATTAAGGAGCCCACTGTGATTTGTGGGGAGAAAGAATTGAGAGAAAAAAAATAAACAACAGAGTGCTTTAAAAACCACTTCCATATACCAGTTTTAGGAGAGTTGCAGGACCTGCTCTTCTAATCTCTCTAGGTTAACAATCTCTTTCCTAAAAGGCACCACAATACTAAGAACAGCCTGAAACTGGTTGTTCCCTGACAACAAAAACAACAAAAGCTGCTGCAAGAAGTGGGAGAAAGCAAAAAAACCCACCAGCCCCCAAAACCAACCCATAAAGAAAGAAAAGGGAGAGCTAATCCTTCCCCTCTGCTGACACGACAGTACTGGAACGGAGAATGTGACAATGAACATTACATAAGGCCTGGCTCCCACCGCGATCCCCAACAAAAAGAGCTGGTGCGAGTCAATGGCAGCATCTGCAGATCATTACACAACTCAGACTGGTGGCAGCAGCACACATCAGCATCATCCATCAACTGCTGCGAGGATCTCCTGCCACAGGGTCCTTGTTCTCCTGCGTTTCAGAAGGGATGCAGGTACCACCCTACTGCCAAGAGTGTCAACACTTCGTAACCTCTAAAGAAAAAAACTGAATGTTCTTAAGATACCAGTGCTCACTTCCACACGGACTTCATAAGGTGCTGATAAACTCTTTATATCTGGGCAGAGCCAGCAGAAATGGGCAAACTATCTTTGTGTTTGTATATAGGTATATAATTATGTGCCTAAACAATGTCGCATTGCTTTTAAAAGCAATTTTATTTAATCACATTAAAGTAGAAACTGGCGTCCTATAAATCAACTCTAGAAGAGCCGTTTGTTTTGCACTGATAAAATTTCAGGCTGAGGTAAGAAGCACGTGATTGGTTTTGCTTCCAGTAATTACCGATACTCATCTGGATTAACACCATGAAAAATGATCAGAAAATTTCTCTCTTACTTCACAGAATCCCCATTTATGTTTTTAGCTCTGGCAACTTCTGTATAAAGGGCACTTGCATTCCCTGCTAAAGAAAATGTTGAGAAAAAGAAACTTTCCTTCCCTGATCACCATTTCTGCTTTCAAAGCAAATAGCATTTCAACCTAAAAGCCACTTTCAAGTGTGCTTTCACAGGTTTTGCTCCTGGTGCTATAGCTATAGAAAAACAACCAGTACCTGTGAGAGGAGTAAAATCCCAAGAAAATATTTCAAATGCTGGGGAAGACTCCACAGTAGGGCACAGCATGTCAGGATTCCAAATTATATTCAATACATTTTATATAGCAGATTAATTTGGGGCAAATTCACCTACTCTGCATTAATGATAACCATTCTTAAAATCTATCTTTTGGAATTTGAAAGTCAGCTCATGGGAGAGGTATGCCAAGCCTTTGTGAGTACCCAAACTATGGCAAGAGGTGAGCCAATTCCCACAAGCAAGGAAGACCCAGATAACTGAAAGATCCCTCTAGGAGTTTAAGCTCTCATTATACACAGGTGCCAGAGAAGAAGTTATGTAATAAATCAAGAATAAATTACATAAACAGAAGCAGTGGAACAGAGAGGAGTGACAAGGCAAAGAGCTAATCCCCTCCCAAGGAAAGATCAGTCACTGTCACTCTATGCAGACAAGCTATGGCTTTGGTCACTGAGATATGCTAACATTATGGCTTACCTCCTTGAAGAGTATCCCACAGAAATAGACTGATATAGCTCATAAACAACACTTTCATCTTTCAGAATGAGAAAATCGCATGTCTTCCCAATGCTGAAAGGCCTAGTTGATCTATACTGTTTTGTCAGTACCGCCCCATCCAGACGCTGTTCTTTCTTTGCCTCCCAGAGAAGCACATTTCATTATGGGCAAATGATTCGCCACCTTTGACTGTGTCTCTGCTCAGGAAACAAGCTTTCTCATCAGCAGTGGTCCAGGGCAACCCACCATCACCTATGAGACAGACGCCAGTCACATTGCACGC
Organism: Aramus guarauna; assembly: GCA_013400195.1. NCBI lineage: Eukaryota > Metazoa > Chordata > Aves > Gruiformes > Aramidae > Aramus > Aramus guarauna. The sequence goes on along the minus strand of VXBL01002077.1, from coordinate 928,490 downwards.
TGTCATCAACAGATCACAGAGTAAACACAACTCAACTCTTCCTTTGGTCACACGTCTGCATTTCACAAAGAAATGTAGAGGACTGGGAGTTTGTTTTCAATGCCTCATCTTTCTTCCTTTTCAGAACTGGACTTAAAACCTGAGGTTTTGGTTTCTGCAGTTTTTAGAAAAAGGAAGAATTCAACACATTTTTGTTCCTCTTTATTCCCTACCCCACCTCCAGCAATGATAATTACACTAGTGATGAGAAAGCATTACTTATGCCACCTACAGTTTACCAAAGAAACTCAAAGACAAGTAAAAAAAGAAAGAAAACCAAAAAATCCTGAAGTAGGAGGAAATAGAAATAAACAGTTTTGAACTTGCATGATATGAAGATGACAATTAGCATATGTTAGACCCAAGTTGCTCCAGTCTGTCAAGCAATCAGACATTAAACTAATTTTTATTGGATTCCACTGTAGATTAAAAATCCATTAAAGGATTAAAAACTGTCAGAAACTTGGGTTTCTTTCAGAGTCATTCCCTCCAACATAACATTCTACTTGCACAGTGCTGGAAAAATTTACAGTAAATGCCACTTACAAAGGTCACTTTTCTGCTGGTTTTGAGAACAAAGTCACCAAAACCTGTTGATCTTTGCCCTTCCCACTAATCAGGTCAAAATAAACCTGTCACACTGATCCTTATCTATCCTGCACAAATACATTTATTTGATAACACTTAGGATTGACACTACAGGCAGCTCACATGGAAAGCAACTGGATGAAATAGTCTCCCGTGGTTTTGTCCTTAGCAATGGAATCGCCACTTTGGTTGCATTTCGCTGGCTCAAAACCTCCCAATGGTTTGGACAGGCCTGCAAGGGAAAAGAATGCAGCTTACTGCCTCTCACCGTACAGCACAAACAATCCAACACTCTGTTTAGGGGATCATTTGCATACACACAAAAAAACCCACCCCAGTTAGAGATAATAGGTATTCTTTCACAAAAGAAACTGAGCTACAAGTCTCATGATATACATTATTACATTGTTAGCTTACCAAATTGTGAGTATCTGACTCTACATTCTTGAGCTTACTTTCGAAAGAGCTTTAAAAACAGCACAATGCAAGTTTGGCTAAGGAGATAGGCAAATATTAACAGAAAGTTAATATACCCTGCGGGTCACCATACCCTTTTGGTAAACATACCCAACTGTCCAGTCCCAACATATGTTAAACAGGACATTAATTACCCTTATGAATGGGCACAAGCACATCCCCAATGCTAAGACAGGAAGGTGCCATTGAAAAGGGATATATTAGCAAATTATTAAAAAACACAGCATGGTGAATAAGCACCACAACAGTCATGGACAGAAGTACCTGCTGGCTACTAGACACAACTTTTTTTTAGAGTAAAACTGTCACTATGTCCCAAATTCATAAATTCACTTAACTTTCATAAATGCTAGGAATGCCTTTTGGAATACTTGCTCTTACTGAACAGACAATACTGTATAGATATTCATAACCATGCAGAATCCAAATGTTATGTTTCCAAGTTTCAGAAGCAGAACGATAAAGAACATTCAACTGTGATCTTCAAAAAAACCCATACCCTTTGGGGTATTCTTTCTCTCAAAGTTAAGTGCAAGTTTCAGTCAACTGCTTTCCCCAAGTGACCACTTTTTCTATCAAAGCTCATTTAACGTTCGCAAATGCTGCTTGACTGGCAGCCATACTCAGCAAGCAAGTACAGAAGGAACTGCAGGCAAGCCAGTTCTTCTAGTGTCCTGTTGACATGTTACCATCCCAAGCAAAGGGGACCATACGTTGTAAGAAATCAACATCCCTACACTCAGCTGCTGGTATCTCCCAAAAATATAACAGGAAGGGAATTTATTGTCCCACCTCTATTTTTCCTCCCCTCCTCTTGAACCCAGGTTGCCAAGTCATTTTCTTCAAGCTACCCGTTTGTCTACTTGTAGGAACGCTTGACCCCATGTGAACTGGATGAAGTTCAACAAAGCCAAGTGCAAGGTCCTGCACATGGGTCAGGGCAATGCCAAGCACAACTATAAGCTGGGTGGGGAATAGATAGAAAGCAGCCCTGAGGAGAAGGACTTGGGGGGTGTTGATTGATGAAAAGCTCAACATGAGCCAGCAATGTGCGCTTGCAGCCCAGAAAGCCAGCC
>VXBL01002077.1:913628-926193 GCA_013400195.1 Aramus guarauna | reverse complement strand
TCCCTGCCCATGGCAGGGGGTTGGAACTAGATAATCTTTGAGGTCCCTTCCAACCCAAACCATTCTATGATTCTATGATTACTGATTTGGGCTGAACTCAGAAATCTGAATAGTAAGTACAACTTTTCTTTTGATGGGAATTCTTGGGTACAATTATTGTCATTGTTTAACAGAGAAAACTAGTTACATGGCACTTCCGGAGCAGATTTACTGGCAATGCAGTAAAGCCTCACTCCATTCATAGGTTCTTCTCTGTTAGGGATGAAGGAGGCAAATAGCAAAAATTAAAGATCATCTGGAGGATGCACCTCTGGATGCACTCATAAATGTGTGTATATATATTCACAAAAAAGTTCCACACCAGCAGCAGAAGCTAACAGCTCTATCTCGTTCTGTTAAAATAAGCATTTCACTGACCAGAAATATTGATTTAGTTGGAATATAAGATCTCCTCTCTTCCTTGTTTTTCAAGAGTGCTACGGTAAGTACAGGAGGAAGAAAAAAGGCACCTCTAATATTTTGTTTGGGTTTTTTTTAAGGAAGAGTCAGAAAAAAAGAATTTCTTACAGAGTCTGCATGACTAAGCAGATCACCCATTTCCTCAATGTCGTGTACTCATTACCTGGGTCTTACTTATCTCAAGTAGATAACTATTGTCATTATAGAACAAACAAATTCAGATCACATAATAAAGGCCTTAGTTACTTATCCTTGGAGTACAGGATGTGAAGTTACGGTGGACCAAAACTTAAAAATGCTGGCTAGGATAAATCTTACTATGTATTGTCCAGAGTTAAGAGCTTACACACACAAAAAAAAAACCCAACCCAACTTCCCCAGGAAATTCTCCTCCAGAGATAACAGGACCACATCTCAGGATTGAGGGAAAATCAGAAACCAGTCTCTTCTGGGATAACAGATTTTCCCCAAATATCTCATCTCAAAAGCATCTAACTTCTTCAACCCCAAGTCTTTGCTATTCTATGCAATAGTCATCTTGCCGTCCAGTTTTCAAGGCAATTGCTTTACCCTGTTTAGAGCTTGCAGTATACTTCATACACTACGTGTTGAAAGGCACTGATTTTTTAAGGTTTATTTTTTTGGTCCTGTTCCCTCAATTTGTTGACACCTATTGACAAGAAACTTAAAACCCAACTGATGACACCACTCCTACAACAAATTCTTGATTTAAGAAAATATTCTTTGTTCCTGCTATCTCACTTTTATTTCCTATGTCCGTAAGTTTGTGTTTGGTTGCTGAGGTGCACTCCATAATCTTGACACTTTTTGCTAAAGAAGGAATATACAACTCTTGCACTACTCCTGGAAAGGAGAAGCCACAGCCAGCCACCTTTTCACACAAGTGTTAAGTAGTGATGCTGAAAGAGTAACGTAAGCCTCTGGACAGTTGCATTACACTATGAATGCTGTTTCTTTCTCTTTCGTCAGCGAGTGATGCAGATAATAAATGCAAAGACTAAATAAAAAAGAGCGATAAACAGAAGATGGCAACCAAAACCTGAAACCAAAACCTCACCACTTAGAGACAGTGACATGGCCCTGACATTGACAGACAGTTTTCAGATTTCACAGGCACCAGAAGGGTAATAAACATTTGGCCTTGATCGAATTACCCATTTTCCCTCTTGCTGATTGCAGCTTCTCAGGCCTCGGACACACGCTGCAGCAGCTGCACTCTCCCACCAGCGCACCACTCCCGTATTGTGCCAGCACAACTGTCTGTGCGGCTGGACAGCAAACTGATTCAGCTGGAAAATAACCCAGAAGCAAAATTTGGTTCCCAAATGTAATTTACTACAAAGTCGCATGAACAGCTGTGCAGGCATGAAGGAAAAAACAGTCAAGAGTGGGAACAAGCAGCTCTGGGTACAGCCAGAGCCGGCATCGCTGTCCACAGGGCCGTGGTCTTAGCAGTCAGAATGCTGCTCCACGTGCAGGGGACAGAGAGCATTTTGATTTGAGAAACTGAAATAGTCTTTGTGACAAAACTTCCTTACCTTCGCTACAAACACTGATCAAAGGGATGGTGCATGTATCTGAGGTGAGACATGAACATTCTCATATTTAATCCTCTCCTTCTTTAAATAGTCATGGCATCATTATGTGGTTTGTGTGGAGAGGTAGCTATTTCTGAAGTTCATTTTGTTCACTTTTTTTTTAATTGAAAAATCAATTCAATTGCCACTCAAAGGGCAAAAGTACCATAAATGATATCATACAGTTAGAGACCCTCACTGTGCACTGTTAACATCTCTCTCCCATAGCAAATACCTTTGAACTGCCCAGAGCTCAAAGCAAAATACTGATAGACCTCCTCATGTAAGTCCTTAACATTTAACATATTTAACGATAGCCTCTGTGAACAGGTCCTTGCAGTTACACGTGGGTACATTAAAGGGGCAAAGAAAGGATAAGGCTCTGTTCCAGGGAATGGGAAGATAAGCTGCCCTGACCTAGAGAAACGGTCACTAGCACTAACAGAAATTTCTCCGGGTCAGGGCAGGTCCTCCTCTAAATGCACTCTTGTGAAAGGAACACCTCTGCATGGTGACAAGAAGTGATGCAATCTGCACCATGAGAACAAATGGGTAATTTCATTAACCTCATAGAGAGGAATTTGCTTTGGCCATGATGTCCTTGCCTGAGATCAAGGGCTAATTTTTAGTACCCAAATAAGAGAAAAATCACTTGCTTCAGCCCTCTACCTTTCTTTGTTTTCATGTTATGTCTTATTATGTCTGGGATAAGTAGATATTCCTGGGCTGTCCTAGAACATAGACCTTTCCCCGAGATCTTCAGGAAATCAGTATTTTATTTTTTTCCTGATCTCAGAAACCTTTGCTTTGCTCCCAATCTACACTACACTTTGCTGCCTGCTTAAAAAGCACGGTTCCTGGCACGAACTGCTTTCTACCCATGCGGGCTAACCTTCCCACAGGAGCTGAGCCCCCCAGCCCATCCTATGCAGCCAAGGGCCAACGTGGAGTTCTGGCCATAAATACACACTGGTATACATAGCCTCTCCTACACATTCTCTGCTTGCTTTGTGCTTGTTTCACTCAGCATTTGAACTTCTCGCAAGCTGCTCAAGGAGGCATAACCACCTTTGCCATGAAGTCCTAAGAGCCTTCTCTCATCCTTTCTCCTGCTAGGAATGAAGTTGCCACTCCAGAAACTGCTGCTCTTGGTCTTCATTTTCTGACGCAGGCCACAGGTAACCCCTTCCACATTTTACAACCTAACACTAAACAATGTCCCAGACAAGCAAAGATACAGGTGAGGAGGAAAGAGACAGGTCCCGTCAGCAGCCACAAGAAAGACACTTGTCTGGTACAGGATCTAGGAAGAGTTACAGCACAGTGAGATAAAACAAAGAAAAAACTAAAATCCTTATCTCCCGAGTTCTACAATCCTTCCCCCATCCCCAAACTCATTCAAACTCCTGGACAATTAACTCTGCTCCTCTTCAATTTTCTCTGCCATAAATAATGAGAAGTGGAGTTAGCTGATAATACTGATGGGGAGTAGCAGCATGAAACTAATGGGATTTCACAGAGGAACAACCAAAAATTGTTTGCCCCATCCTTTTTTATTGTGCTTTTTTATTTCCTAAGACACTAAACGTAGCTCAAAAAGCCACCCATGAAGAAATCAGAAACTAGAATCTTCAAGAGTTCTAAAAGCCCATTAAAGAGTAGGCTTGAGTTTCTTTTGGCTAGCATATAACAAATACAACCTAGCTAACCTGAAACCTAAAGACAGTAAAAAAAATGAAGGTGAGAGTACAATATTATTTTTATTGAAGGAAAAGACATCAGAAATTTGAACTTTCAAATCCATTTTCTGTAAGGTAAAAGTGAGGGGGGGTTTATTAAGTTGAAAAAATAAATACAAGTTGAAGTCTAAAAAGAAGATTCATTATTTCTGGAAACCTACAAAGAGCATCTGTATTCAAAGTTGGGTTTTGATTTTTTTTTTTTAATTATTATTTTTTATTATTTATTTTTTTGTGTGTACCAGCTTGGAGTTTCCTTAAGGGAATCAGGAAAGAATGTTAGTTAAATTGCAGCTTCTTCATTTTAATCTCTCACTCTCCTCCAGTTCTTATGGTGCAATTTTTCCACAATAATAACAACAGTTGTAGTTAAAGCTTGAAAAACTAGAGTATTCCATTAAAAGTACATAACAGTATATCTTGAGGAAAACTATATTCCAAAATATTTAAAAACTGAAAGAGACCAGCAACAGATTTAGAAATAGAAGGATCATTACTTTCAGAACCATTCTAGTTCACAATGATCACCTTTAAGAGAAGGAGGAAAAAAAAAAAAAAAAAAAAAAGAGAGAGAGAGAGAAGTCTCAAGTTTAAGCTTTGTACCCTCCCAAGTCTTGTCTGCTGTGGAGGCTGACAGTCCTCCAGAATGACATACAGAGCTCAAAAATGTTGTCTAGACTATGATTATAACTCATCAGTGCTGCCTTGCTCTTGCCAATCACCAAAATCTCAGGGCTACACAATGAGTGGTATTAACTCTCCAAAGCTTGCATTGAGGCATGACACCCTGGGCCAGCTGCAAGATGCCACCAGCCCTTCAGTGATGCCTACAACAGCTACAGGCAAGGAGAAAAATGCACACATGGGGAAGGACTTTAACTTAAAACACTCCTAGAGCAGAAACAACTGTAAATAGAAACCAGAAGAGCACTTTTTTTTTTTTTTTATTTAAGACTGCAAGTAAAGAAACTCATCACTTAGATCACTCTCTCTTTACTGCCTTCTCTTTGTCAGCAAAATGGGACAGACAAGATAACAGTACGATAACAAAAGGAGACACACACACCCTGCAAGAGGCAAGGAAATTCAAAGATTAAAATATAAAGAGCTTCCCTCAATGAAAGGATTTAATCTCTAAGTCTTCCTGCATAGGACAGTCCAAGAGTCCAAAGAAAAGAATACGAGACCTCGCCTGTCTTGATGAGATAATAATATAAGCAATAGAGGGGGAAAGGTAGCACTTGGCTGGAAAATGCTTTGAGGAGGTGACTTTTTCCAGCAGGACAGTCTCTTTCAGTGATAAGAAAGTGATTTGCTAGAGCACCTGCCCCTCCTCAAAACCAGAGCTACTGAACATACATATTACATCTGATGTTTGCTGGAAACATCTTTCCCGCACAAGAGCTCTTCGAGGGAGCGCCTGGGGAAAAGGCCATCTAGCAGCAATCTGCCCCAAGCAAAGCACCCAGCTCCCACAGGCTGTATTTCCCGCAGCCCTTCCTCCGTTCACATGACTGGCATACACTCATCCTGTGATGAGGGAAAGATCAAGTCGTCTGGAACGGTGCCTACCAGGAGTAAGCTGCTATCACAACTGGACTAGTTCCCATCACACTTCCAGAAGGGTTTAGGAGGACATCCCAAACTGATTGTCCTGATGGGCCACTGAGAACCCACAGGCAACCAACCATCTCTGTAACGGCCAAGGCAGAGGAGGACTTGTAGCTTTTTTCTTCTTCCCTACATCCTTCACCACTTTGGCAGATAGGACACAACAGAAACTATCCCTTTTGGAGGGCAAGAAACACGCTGATTTCATACTGACAGAGAAACTCAAGACGCTGCATCCTTATGCATTCACACTCAAAACTGCCGCTGCCACCATGAGCACATGCAATTTCTTCCCCTAATTTAAAAGTAATTTTTACAGAATGTAATGACTTCGCCCCCAAACACTGACAATATAAAGCTTACCTCTCACTACTGGTGAGTAGACTTCTTAAGAGTATGCCATCAGACTTTTGAGGAAAAAGTCTGGGGCACATATTCCAGTTTGTTCAGGAAATGAAACAGCCAGCCCTGTCCAGCCCCTTCCTTTCCCCATCCTCAAAAATGACAATGCTTCCCAGAAAAAAAAAAAAAAAAGAGATCACAAAAATTCAATTTCATTTAAGTACAAGGTTCATAAAAGCACATTTATTCCCTTGACAGAAAATGTATACTTAATAGATTTAAAGGAGTGCTATAAATGAACAACTATCATCATCAGATCATCTGACTAACTCCAGTTGGGGCGAGAAGAGAGACCTAGTCCGAACAAGACTGGGTGACATCTGTTTGGCATGTGCCAATACTCCTGTACTTGTGTGGTGGCATGTGCAATTGGGCATTTACAAGTACACGTACAGTGTACGTGTGCAAATACTCCTCCTGCATATCTTTCAAATGATATTTCACCCTGACTTGATGACTTCAAGAGATGGAGACATCCTAATTTCCCTTAACAGTTAGAAGCACCTTCCTAATGCCTTCACTGGTTAATCACATTCATTGTTAACAATCTCTGCCTTTTTCCTAATTTGAAATAATCTTTTTAACTTCCAGACACTGGCTGCTATCATATCTTTTTCCACTAAATTAAGGAGCCCATTGGTACACAGCCTATTTTGCCCAAAGAAAATTGAGAAACTTTTAAATACGTCATGATAAGCTAAACCAATTGAGCACTTCAAGAAAAATTTTTACGAGTGACTTAATCACCCAAGCAGCATTGAATACTACAAAATCTTTGTTGCTTTTGAACATCTCTTTAAAAACACTAATGTTAAACCTGGTCAAAATATTCCCAAACTGATTTCACCTCAGTACTCATTCAGTATTTCCTCTTATTATGGATGCACATTAGTATTAAAAAAGTATTGAGCTTATTTTAGTTGCCCTCATATCTACAGTGTTGCTCTGAGGACTCGCATATAGCCATGTATCTGCTACGCTCCTGCCATCCTTTCCAAGGTCACTGGTTTCTGGAAGTACAATTCTTTATTCTAGACCTACAGCCTCCAGTCTCTCCCACAACGTGCGTAACTTTGTGCTCCAGCTCTATTAAAAAAAACATATTTGGCCATATTAGACCCAGTTACCCAAACAATTCAGAGGACACTGCACAGCTGCCATTCCTTCTTCATGCTTGACCACTCAGCACAACCTTTAAATAACCCACAAGTTTGATCAGCTCTAATTTCATGTTTTCTTCCAGACCACTGATCAAAACACTGCAAAGCACTAGACTACTATAAATCCCTGAAAAATCCTCCATTCATATTCCATTTCCCACATCTACTATTTTTAATCTAGGTTTTGACTCACTGACCATACATGAAACCATATCTATCAAACAAGATTCACTTTTCAACAATACCCTTGTTGATTAGTATTAGAGGAGGAATGGGAATATAATTATCAAACATATATGCAAGTATATGTTTGATACAAGAGCTTTAATTATAATTTTCTTTTTCAGAGCATTGACATTCACCAGTCATGCAGTAGTTTCCTTTACTTCACTGATTTTGAGTAAATCCTACCACCAGCACTCTGTAATCGATTCCTTTTTAAGTAACATCCCATTTTCCAAACTGGCTCAGCAGGCTGTGTGAGCATCTCCACCCCACAATCCCTTTCCAGGCTTTTTCAAGTTCATAGATTTTGTTTGTTTTGGGGTTTGCTTGGTTGGTTGGTGTTGTATCAGCCTTTGGGTGCAACATACAGCTACAGCGATTCACGTGAAATCAATACACTTAGCCTATTTATTCCAGATTCAACAACTCCAAATATAACAACTCACACTTAATTGATGGTGATACTCTGGATAAGACTTGAGTTTCTCAGCGACTGGAGAAAATCTTTGATGAATTATCATGTCTCTAAAACATTAATTCCACAGTTCTGATGGGCTAGAAAAGCTTTCTTCACAAGCAAGAATTTTAGGTAAAATTTTTCATTGTCAGGGGAAGAAAGTACAAGTCAAGATTACGGCACAGGTTGCCCAGAGAAGTGGTAGATGCCCCATCCCTGGAAACTTTCAAGGTCAGGTTGGAGAGGGCCTTGAGTAACCTGATCTAGCTGAAGATGTCCCTGCTCATTGCAGAGGGGTTGGACTAAATGATCTTTGGAGGTACCTTCCAACCCAAACTCTTCCATGATTCTGTATTACCTCCACCACATTTCAATTATTTCCTGTACTGCGCTTGCCCTACAAACTCTTTGTACCTGATCAGTCATATTGGCTAAGTAACAGAAAGGTTCTGTAGTTTCTGTTAATCAATTCTGCCCTTGTATAGCTCCAGTTCTTTGTTAATTAGATCAAGCTAGCTTTCCACAGAGAACGTCAGAGTAAAGTTATCTGCCTGTAATCTGCCAAATCACTATAAAAGCAATTAAAGAGGTTTTGTAAGTTTAGTGCCTCTCTTAAGACTTGTTATGTAAAGTGCATTGTTTTCCATGTTAGGCCTCGATCAAAGTCCTTCTCACGTTCAGCATCAGTTTCGATGTATTTGTAACACAAGAAAGTATGTGGGTACACTGAGATTTTCCAACTTTGATTTTTCTACTTATCTGCGTGCAAAAGTCTACCAGCATAGAACCAATTACAGTGGCAGAAGAGAGCTTCTGTTAATTTATGCTTAATCCTTGGCTAGAAATTTCAGTTATAGCAGCAGAAAGTGTTTTGTACCAGTGTTTTGCATCTACTAAAGCTTCTACCAGTACCACTGCATGCGCACACGTAGAGGAGGAGGACAGTCACATCAAGTCCTATCAGCAAGAAGCTGGTTCGTCTCATCAACTTTCCTTCTTTTCAAACAGGTATTCAAGAAGCTAAAGGCAACTTTACTTTGCAGCTCAAAAACCCCTCCTAGGATTTCGGACAGTAGCAGGAGGCACTGTTTATAAGGTTTGAACACTGTACTCTGTATTTATACTACAAACCACACTGATAACATCTAATATTTCTTCAGCCTTGTTTTGAAGCAACTGGCTAAAAGTCTTCCCCTTAGAATATCTGCACCCTTGAATGAGACCTTCAGTCGTGAAGTTATTCAGCACTTCTCTCAAGCACAGAATCAATACTTCCTCCAGGCAGATGCATACCAGCCTTTACATCTTTTCTGATATTTGAATAACCAACTCTCACTAATACCTAAGTTAGTCCATTCTTTCTTTGTTTCTGCATTCAAACTTGCAGAATAGCAGCTTTGGGACAACCTGACAGGCCGCCACAGAGTGCTTCAAATCACTGCTCCTACTTATACATTTTAGAGCATGCTGAAAATGCTGTTATTAAATTTAAGTGATGTAATACTTCCCCCTCGCATTCAAGTTTAGTTACCTTCAAAATGCACAAGACTTTTGGAGATGTCAGACTGACCCCAACTCCAGCATTACCACTGAACAAGATTTAAATTATCACAGCTGCTGTGAGATTACAATAGCACTGAATCAGTCTCGCTTGCAGGACTAAACTGACATTCTGCTATTCCACTTCAGACATAAAATTGAATCAATGGCACGTCTGACCTTCAAGAATTTCTAAAAGCCTATTTTCTACACTTTGAGGTATTTTTCAATGCAAAAAGTTTTGATAATTTGTATATCTGCATGACTGAAAGCAATATATACTTTTTCACACACACACCTTTCCCCTTCCCCCCCCAAAACTTGTTTCAACTTCAGATATACTGTTAGGTAATATGTACCATTAGCTTTAGCTGGTTACCACATATGAAATATTGATCAGCAACTTTCTTAGTGTTACTTAGGATGAGAAGTCACCAGCTAACTAGCTTAAAAGAAAGATGGCTTAAAAAACACAAAACACCACTACCGCATTCTCAAAAGTCCAACCAGCTTCTAATGGTGCCTATTCAACAATTTTTCTCATCTCATGGCTACCTGTAATTCCACCTTCTTCCTTCTCACAGTGTGTAATGACACCTGATTTCATCAACTAATTCTGCCCCTTTCTCAAACAACTTCCCCTTCATCCTTAAGATTCTGTTTCTTAATAAGCATAAAACCCTAGAAACTAAACTTAAGGTTTCTAAAAGTTAACAAGAAATGAAATTTTCATTCATTGTTTCAATCTACCTAAATATCAGATTTTACACATGCTATCGTAGAAGTTTGAACCCAAATATTGGTTTCTTCTACTTCTATGTTGGTGCAAGTACTTAATAAGCACCGATTTGGGGGGCAGGGGGAAACCACAGCTCTCTATAAATTCTTATTTTCATACAGCTAAAAATGTTGCTTAATCACAACAAATTCCTGTCTTGCAATGAGCATTCTCTAAAACAAACCCAGCTGTAATTAACTCAACCGACTTGACAATCAGGAAAATATTATGTAGAAATTATTGTATGTAAACAGAAAACACACGTCTATATTATATCTGTACCAAGTATCTAGGAATATCAAACAGTATTTAACCTCTGCAGGAACTAAGTTCTCCAGAATTAAGTTTAAAATAAGAAACTTTGTTAACAGAGAATATTTATCCTACAGGGTATTATCTCCCAAAAACTTCTAAGCACCTGAAGGAAACAAGTTCAAAGAAATTACACTAACATAATTGCACTGCAACTAGCTGCATTCTTAGAAATATTGCATCTAAATGTTTCATTTAACTCACGCCCATAAACAACACTACCTGAAAACACACTTTCTATGTTATTAAATTCTGGATTTGAATTTGATCAAATGCGATTTAACTCAGTCCTCATGGGAAAAGTCTCGCTCCGCTGCCACTCCCTTCTTAGCCTAGTAACCTGATACATCTCAAAGAGGTATTTGAAACAACGCAATTTGGAGAAACAAAGTCAAGGCAACACAGCACGCAGACCTCTGGCTGGGAGAGACAACCAGTCAGGGGATGCGTGACAGCAGAAGAGGTAGGAAAGGCCAGGTAGTCAACAGTCACCACGAGCAACTACTGGAATGCCCGGGAAAGGATGGAAAAACTACCGCTCAGCACTGCAGAAGGTGCAATTTGAGGCAAACACACTTATATGTGCACACATACACATTAACAAGGCTCTTTTCAGAGATGCACGCAGGAGGATGACAGACAACGGTTGCGTGCATGTGTATACAAATACATACATGCACATACATGCAGATGCACACAGAAACACAAAACGTAACACATGGTGGACAGCAAGCTAAACATGAGTCAGCAGTGCGCCCTGGCAGTGATGCAAGCTAACAGCACGCCGGGCTGTATCAGCAGGAGCATAGCCTGCCTAAGGGAAGCGAGCACTCCCTTTCTCTTGGCACTTTGCAGACCCATCTGAAACACCACGTGCAGTTTTGGACACCCCCAGTACAAGACAGATACAGATAAACCAGAGTGAGTTCAGTGGAGGGCTACCAAGATGCTCAGGGGGATAGAGCACTTGCTGTGCGAAGAGAGGTTGTGAGAGCTGAGATTGTCCAGACTGGAGAAGATAAGGCTCTGGGGAGCGGAGAGCAGATCACCCACACCCACTCAGAGGTTATCAAGGAGACGGAAGGCTGTGCCCAGGCTCCGCACAGAGGTGTGCCGCAGGAGGACACGAGACATAAACTGCAACAGCGGAGGCTGTGACCTGACATAAAGAAAAGGGTTTTCCCTGTGAGGACAGCCAAGCACTGGAACAGGGACGCAGAGACTGATGAATCTTTGTCTTTGGAAGGTTTAAGACCTGAGTGAACAAAGCCCTGATCTGAACTTGGTGTTGATCCCACTTTGAGCAGCAGGTTGGACTAGAACCTCCTGAGGCCCTTTCCAACCTGAATTATTCTCTGACATTAACTTGCACGCCAGAGAACACTATAATGGCCTGTTACAATTTTCTACGCCAGATTATACCTTTCAAATCTTCGCTAAAATGCGACCATTACTGGAGTTTCAAGAGTCTTTAGGGAGGCAGAAGTTACCAGTTACCCAAGTGCAGTACAAGTGGAACACAGTGGCTAAACATTCAGTTTTGTTTTGTTTTGTTTTTTGGGTGGGTGGGAGCAGTATTCAGTCTGAGGCAGTGTTAACCCATAAAACGTCACACATCCACAACAGCTCTTCCTTAAAGCAGCAACTACATTTTCCTTGGGAATTTCACATTCAGCACCTACCGTTAATGAACAACCCCTATATTCTAAGGCTGATAAGGTCACAGGATAAGAAGGTACACCGTTGGTGCTGTATATTCAGGATGTATAGCTTCACACCTGGGGAGGGAAGCCTCACTTAGCAAACCAATGCCACATCAGAGCTCCCATCAAAAGCACCTGCAGTGGTCTAAGTGGGCTGTTTTGTTTTCATCCCTCTGCTGGGTGCTACTGCCCCTAGAGCAGAACTACCAAAACAAAGGCTGTTTATTCTAAACTAATTGATTTTGCATTGAAGCAGACAGAGAGTGCTCACAAGGTCCATTACTCTAAGTCAGGGAAGGGAGTTACCACCTTCGACCAGGCAGCAGGAACATCTTCAACCAATACAGAAGTTTCTGCAGCGATTTCCTATGGGCGAAGTGATTATTCACTAGGCACGATGCTTGGATAACCGTACAAAACATATCCAACAAAGAATATCCAACATTAAAGTTAAAAAGACAAGAAAATGTGATCATTAGCATCTTATTAGCACAAGAAAGGAAAAAAGAGCTCCATTATTTCCTTTTAAAGATTTTTTTTTTCAATTAAAAATTCCCCACCGCATATAAAGTGATGGACTAA
>VXBL01002077.1:874292-893079 GCA_013400195.1 Aramus guarauna | reverse complement strand
CCCCCCCACCCCCTTTGCTAACGTTTCAACCTTCGGTTCGACCGGGCGGCGCCGGCGGTTGCTGTCGTTGGGTACCGGCGAACAGCCTGCTCCCGCAAGGCGCCCCGCGGCCAGTGCCTGCGCGCTGGGGGCGTGCTGCCGTGTTAGAGCCCGTAAGAGCTGTCATGAGCTGCACGCTTCGCTTGCTAGCTCGAGTCTTAGAGCTCCTCTGGGGAGGTGGGGTCCTCATGGCTCTCTTTCCAGCTGCGTAAAGAGGAGTTGATGTTGAAACGGAGCGTTGTTGTTTTTCACCTTCCTTTATAGACAACAGAAGTTTGTTCCTGTTTTTTTGTGCTTGTCCTGGCAGATCAGCGCCTAGGTCCAGGTTTGTTTTGTAAAAGCACAAATTCCAGGAAACTAAATAACGTTGTGGTTTTACCTGGCCTTAAAAATAGTCTAACTGTAGAAATGTATGGATTTTTTTAAACAAATATTTAAAGCAATATTGGGAATCTGTTCTGTAGTAATGGCCAAATTGGAGTTCTGTTAGGGGTTAAAGTAGGAAGTCAAACAAACAAGGACTTCACTCACATACGATAACAAAACATGATTTTATTCTCCATAGATTGTGAAGGTTGTGTTAATTTGTGACATACTTTCCTCCGCAAGTGAACTTCAGTGTTGACAGTTCATTATGCTTCAGCATTAGCTTTAGCATGGTTGTTTCAGACTCAACAGGTTTAGGCAAATAGCTGTCTGGCATCTCATCCATTTAAAGGATAAATGTGTGAGAGGGAGATTTTCTTTAAAAAGTAAAGAATTCTTTGTGTTAAAACATAAATATGGAAGAACACACAGATTTCCTGATGTGCTTGCTATGTATTTAACTAGATTCTAACTCATAAGCTCCTAATTTTCCCTCATGGGGGTTATATTATTATGTTAAAACTTCTCATCTACATTATGTCCTCAGCCATGCTTAGAATCATGTTTAGGAGCCATATGAAACTTGGTTATTTAAGCTAGATCAAAGTATAGTTATTAGAATTTGAGCTGGATATGGATTTAGAAATCCTCTTGTAATTTTTGTCCACATATGAATTTAAATATGCAATCTTTCTACAAAGTTGATTAAAATTGATTCTTTTTTTCCCCTAAGGTATGATTTTTGTTATGTGGCTCTATAATTTTCCATTAAAACTGTTAAGGTATGGATTTTGTGTTTGTTTCCCAAGTAACCAAATTGTTGGTTTTCAAATTTTATGAACAGATTTATTTTCGCCTATTTCATACTTCAAAATGTGTATCTGTATTGAAGTCAGTGTGTTTGGAACCTCATAATCCTTTTCATAAACACAACACAAAATCAGTAAGTAAATGGCCTGTAGTAGTGTTGCAGTTTGCGTGACGCTTACATATGTCAAGGAACGAAAGGGTGCACTGTGCTGTGCACTTATCAAGGTTGCAGTTAGAGGTCAGCGGGACTTTTACTTCTTCATTATTTAGAGAGGTCTGACTAAGTGGCTGAAGCAGTAAGGTGTCTGAGATTTCAAAACCATGGGAGTACTTCTAGGTATCTCTGTCTGAATACTGCTTTGGGTTTTGCTTTCCTGTCAAATTCTTACATCTAAGTTCAGAAGACTAAAATGCTCACAAAACCTTTGCTGTGATATTGGAATACTAAGTAGCGTTTAATATTAAAGCAATACTGTGTGCACCACTGTGCCGAAACATGCATATGTGAATTTTCAGTAGGAGTGATTACAGTGAGTGATAGCTAAGGTTGTAAATATTTGATTTGTCAAATATTTTGAGTAAGTGCTTTATGTTTTGTTTGTATCAGTTCTGTTGATTCTAATTATGATATTTTGACAACAGTGGTGTGGGGGAAAAATATTCCATTCCTTAGCTTATTGGGTATTAAAATTGAAATCTGTATTAGGCCATGACTTTCAAAACTGATTTAAAAAAAAAAATACACACGCATACCCCCTGGGTTTAAATTTACAGTGAGATAGCTCTCTGTTCTGCTAGTTCCTGGACAGCAATTGAAGATTGAATTTGTTCACCAGCTTGTCCAAGGGAAGTGGTGAAAGTCAGAGTTGCTCTCACCGGCTCTCCTCTCCAAGAGGATGAGTATATTTCTGACGCTTACAGTTTAGTTCACACCACTTATGGTCTGCCTTTTCTGCTGAGTTCTTTGCTTTAAGATGGAATCCTTGTAAAAAGTGAGCACAGTAGGAATTGCTTTGGTTCTTTTATTTGAAAAGTCATTCACCTGCTATGATATTCCATACATATATTTTACTGCTAACATGCATCAATACGAGAACTGTGGAAGTAGATGCTTTGAGGTAATTTGTGTTGTTGCTCTTTGCAGTGCCATGTAGAGTAGTCAAATTTATTTGAATAGGTTGGAAGGGATGAGCGTTCAGAATAGATGAGATGCCTTGGAGAGGCATTTGATTTCATTGCCTATAGAACCTAGTACCTATAGAAGGGGTGGCATTTTTATGTTTTAACTTTATTCTAGGAAAATAGTTGTGTGTTGGCACCAGTTATTCAGATTATTCAGATCTATAATGCACTTTAATTGAGGGAGTACTCCAGGTTTTAGGGGCAGCTGTGGTGTGGTGGTGTGTTGTTTTGTTGTTTTTTTTTCCCACTTTGTTATGAAGCATTGGGTATCCCAGAGGACAGTGTGAGTAGTTCCTGTGGTCTTCCTGACTGGAACTTTGTTGACCTGTTGCAGGTATTGCTGGACCTTTCTTATTTTCTAGCTGGAACAACTAAGGGGTTGTTAGGGGACGTAAACCATTTTCCAGATCACAGTAGAGCCTGTACAGGCCTTATACAAGCTCTGGGGTCGCAAGGCGCTGTTTTCTGTATCCCTTGGGTATAGAATGAAGGTGGAGATGCCCAAAATGGTTGAATGCAGATACCGTTACAGCACTTGCATTCTGAGGCTCAGTGTAGATTTGTCTGAATGTTTATCTGTGATATTTAAAAGCTCAGAAGTGCTGCTGGCAAGTGTTGTTCAGTCAATGAGAAAGGGAATGGAGCTTTATGAGCTTGGAGTAGTTTTCCTTTTCAAAGGTGTTTGGGGGGTGCATGTATGTACAATCTTATTATGTTTTGTTGTCTGCATTTTGGTAGTGTTTTTTCCAAAACGATTTATGCGTTTGCATCAAATTTCCCAGTCTAATTCTGTGATGAATGAATAATGAATGCTCTAGATAAAATCATAATTACTTGTCATCTAGAAAACATTATCTTTCTTTATGCTTAGGTAGATTTTTTGTTATCATACGCTCATTTCATACAGTACTTATCACAATGGTGTTCTTCAGACTGGCTGTCTTGTAGTCACAGGTTTATTTGTCCGTAGTCTTTGGGCGATGATTTTTGGGCAGTTTCTGGCAGTTTCATCTTCAGCTGAGTGATCTTCACTTGTAGTCTCCCATTTAACTAACTGGTCACAATACATTAAATTCGGAAGCACCTTTGAGATGGGAGGTAGAGCTGTAGGGTTGTTCGTCCATTCACCGAATGAGAAAAGGGTTTAAGCAAATTAGAGGTATCCAGCACTCGGTTAAACATGGCAATGTTTTCATAATGAACTTGAGCTATAAAGGCTTATGTAATCTATGCCGACCTATGGCTTCCTTTATAGTCTGTCATTTGACCAATTCCTGAATATGTATTTCAGGATTTGATGTGTATGTCGCTGTCTTAAACATATCCATATTTAATAGTGTTTTGGAAAGTTCTTTCTCTGGGTCAGTTATGACAGATACTTAATCTCCTGGCAGATGGATATTGACCATGCTATGGCTAATGAAATGCTGGAAATTTGTGTGCATTTTTGGATATGAAGGAATTTATTCTTTTTCGATTTCTACACACACACACACCATCTCCAATACAAGGTCAAGTTATAAATTGTGATTGAGTGTTCCTTTCTCCAGAAGTTACATCTCTTCACAGCAATCACAACCTGTCAGATTGGAAACTAAGGGCTTGGCAGTGTTTTGAGACAGATTGTGTTCTAGTTTGGTCTGTTAGTATTTCTAGTAGATCGTTATCAGACTGACAAAAACTGACTCCTGGAAGTTTAGAGGCTTAAACAGAATCTAGAGTGATAGTTCCCTTCATTAAATGGTACCTTAACAAGTCACTCAGTACTGTGGGGAGATCTCACTTTTGAGGATGGCAAGATAAATCTTCTGTCAGCTACTGTCTGGCAAGTAAAGGCTGATAAACCTGAAGTAATGGCTCCCGTGCTCCCTCTTACGATCATTCTTCCCTTTTACTAGAGCCACTGACTGTTCCTGGAAACCTTGAACAAGTAGGGATGTGGTGACCTGCTCGGTCTCCCAACTACCACTCTTGGTGCTCCTTCCGCTGCCCCAGCTGCTCAGTGCCGCCTTCTGCCTCCTTGGCAGTGTGAATCTGATTCTTGGCACTTTCACTGCTGTCTGGAGGGTGTTAAACTGGAATAGTGACACTGATCATAATCTCGCTGCCCTGGCTTTGTTGTTTCTTGAGTAAATCCCTGAGCAACAGCAAAGGACTAACTCAGGTCTGCTCAAGGAATTGAGGTAGAGCTTTAAAAGGTTCCAACACTGAACACACTTGTGGTTAGGTGTGCATGCTTCCCATCGTGATCAGGGTTGTCGTATACCAGTTAAGACTTGTGTTCAAAGTGTGCGCATGTTCTTTATTCTTCAGGCAAAGGACCAAAAAGAAAATTCCAGCTTTTAAAGTGAGTTCAGCAGTGTTCTGACACTTCTCTTTCTCACTCTGTGTTGCTGAGTATTTGCTTCCCTCTTCCAAATGACTTGTAATCTTGGATTTTAGATTATTTCAATGAATATAGCACAACTGTCTGGGATTTCTTGCTCATTTTTCTACTTTTTTTTTTATTCCCCTGCTTTTTTTTTTTTTTTTTTTAACCTCTGCCTTAGGCTAAGCCATGACTTCAGGATCTGGGCATGTGGACTCCAAGGCTGAGCTCACTGCTTTGCTTGAGCAATGGGAGAAAGAACATGGCAGCGGGCAAGACATGGTCCCTATTCTTACCAGGTAAGATCTATTAAATAAATTCCTAAGTCGGAATACACTTGATAGCAGATTTTTACCATGTTTTTGCTTGAGGTTTTTACATACCTGATTACCTGTTGGTAATTAATTATCTTAGTCTGGAAGTTGAACTATACTACTGAATACACGCGATTTTTGGTAAGAAATTACTATTGCAAAGATCTTATGCAGACTGTCTCTAAAACATGAATTTAATTCTCTGAAATAATAGCAGTCAGAGGAATCATTAAATAGTTGAAATAAGTTTGGTATCTTTACCTGATGCTTGTAAAATGTTAATCAAGTTCAAAAGCTATGAGAATATTGTTCCATCAGAGTGGTGGTGTGGGGTTTGTGGTTGTAGTAACATTAGTCAGATTAAATGAAAGGATGAGAGCAACGCCTTGGATTAATCAAGGGAATTATATTGAGAAGATGCTATTGAAGCTCATAGGGCATGTTTAAAGTGAAATTTTAAAACTGGATTATTATTTTTTTTTTTTTTAACTGGACATTGATTGACTGGCATTGTATTATGTGTGTGACGAAAATATTCCCTGGACCAATAAATAATTTTTAGGACATGTGTAGGTACTGGTAACACCATTAATTATAAGACATCTTCTATTACAGGAGAAACATTGGGATTATCAATTGCATTTGTGGTTTACTAAGCCAGGCCTCTCTTGGGTAAACTGATACTACTCTTGCTTTAACAGAAGATTCACAGAAATCCCACCCAGTTCCTCCTTGTGCCTCTGCTGGCAGACCTGTGGCCTGCCTAGTACATGCGGAAGGACTTACTGCACTTGTACATTAAGAGCAAACCAGGTTTCTGTACTGCACTGCTCTGCATTGTTGGGTCAGACAAGTCAGTGCACGGATTCTGAGCTGGCACTGGGTGGAAATAACAGGAATCTGGTGGAGCTTCTTTGCACAGATCTGTGCCGTGCCTCGCCTAGTGGGCACAACTTTTTTGCTGTTCTTACTATTTTTTAAAAATAGCAGCACGGAAAAGGGAGATGAGCAGCAGAAAGCAAATCCTAAGCACTTAAAATTAGTAGGTCTTTCAAAAATCATGAGATGTGTTTTGGTGTATCTTTGTGTATTGTCTGATTTGTGTCTTGAAGGAAACATATGTGCTTTTTCATGCAGGGATAAACAGCAGAGATTTACTATATTCTAAGAAATTTAAAGAAATTTGAATTAAACATGTCTTTTCTTGTGTTTATAGCAGTCTGGTGCTTCTTGCTCCCCCTCAGCTTGCGTTCCCTACATTATTTATGCCCAGACAAGTCTGATAACTCTCTTTTCATTCTCTAAGGTATCTGTGCAGCAGGCAGAGCAGTTATGGATGGTGAAAGCTTGGGTATTTTGGCTTAGTGGAGATAATACAGATTTATTTAGCAAGGGGATCTACTGGCTCTGGCAGAAGTTGGATTTAGAGTGCTTCAGGTATCAATGAAAGGCATTTGTCTGTCTGGACTAGAGGGTTTTAGGTACAGCATGGGTTTAAAAGAATTTGCTGGAGGAGATGCTAGGAATCCTCACCGACTGGAGTTTGTGTTAGCCAATGTCCTGAGGCAGAGTACTACCCTTGCATATATTTTTAGACTTAAGGCAGAGGAAACTGTGGTCATGCTTGTTGGTGAGTGACGTTTTTCTACTTCCTTCTGAGCTAAATGGAAGAAAACCTCCCTGTGTGGATGGGGGCCCGTTAAATGTGATGTCGAGGCAGCATGTGTGAGAGTGTAGTAATGAGTGTTTCAACAGTAATAGGACAAGAATAGCAACAGTGTGGCTTATAGGCCACAGCTGAATTGTCACTTCTAAATAAGCTAGTTTTCTGGATTCATGAACTCCGGAGTGTCAGAAGTTATGAATTTAAGAAATTGCCTGGAAAGTGTGGCAGCAAACAACAGATAGTTAATATATATAGTTTAAAAAAAAAAATTGTAAATTGAAATGATCCTGCAAGAGCATTAGTTCATAGTCTGGATGCAAGTCATGTTCAATCATTCTGGCAAATCGTGGGAGTCGGATCTTCACTGCATCTCAAGAGCCTCTTTCATAAAGGGAATAAATCAACAGCTCAACATCATACTTCATCTCCACAAACCAAGTGTGTTGTGGTATGGGATCCTAGAGCATCTTACGCTATTGCAATCTGTTGTAAAGGTTCGGGAGCGATATTAGGATGGCTTTATGTTATGCCATCTAGGTCAATGGGAGTCTTGCAAAGTTGACATACTTTTATGTATGCCGCTGCCCCTTGCTTACCTACCCCCAAGGTGATCTCAGTTTGTGGCAAGTGAAAATGAGGATCTGACTTAACTTGACAAAGATGGTCACAAAGACAGTTGTAAAGAGGGAAAAGGAAATTAGTCAGAATTGGGGGAAAGAACTGCTACCCCCCATGTAAAACCTAGATCTTGTTGGCAAACTCTGAAGTGGCTAGAAAACCAACATAATGCCAAGTGAACAAAAGAAATCTCGAAACCTGGAAGAAGTACTGTGTTTTTGTGAATTGGTTTTTGTTAAAGCCCTGGGTAGCACGTGCCTATGTTATGAGGCAGGAGTGAGCTTTGTTAGTTATTTGACTCTCCTGTTCCTTCAACTGAGAAGTGACAAAGCTGTTGATCTAGATAGGTTCATCCAAGTCACTTCATAAACCACTTTTGTATGCATTGGTTAAAAGAAGGGTATTATAAGCAAGCTTGACTTTCTTTTTTTTCCCTTTTTGAAAGTCAGTTTTAAAGAGGCAGTGCTTTTTTGTTTTGGTCAAACAATTGTGACTAATTGTCTCAAAAAAACCCCCTGTAATTGATGATTCACATGCCTGTTTCATCTAGGCTGTGATAATGTCGTCCCTGAAACCACTTGACAGCTTCAGCTGGCATGCTGTTTGGCTGCCTACCTAAACAGGATGCACTGATGAGAATGTTATGCTCACTTTCCGTGCTTGCTTGTCAGTCCTTTCTGGCATACAGTCAAAATGCTGATTATCACCTAAAAAGACCTGACAAGTCTAGGGTGCAGCTTCTCAACTCCCCATTTGTCCCAGTTGTCTGTCAGCAGGCACCCCTCAAGCTATTAGTTCTCATGGGAAAAAATAATGAGGAGCTAGCAGTGGAATATTTAAGTAACTTGCTTTTGCCAGAAATTCATGAGAGCTCAAGCTGTGCCACCTGTTAGCAAGGGACACAATTTGCATCTCTTCACATTCAGGCTTACTAAAAGTAAATATTAGAACCCCACAGGATAAACAGTTTGCTGAAAGGTAATTGTCAGATCAGAAACAAGCAGGAAAGTTCTCTGCGCATTCCTGATAAGTTGCTGTTCCTGCAATCTGGGCAGGCTTCGTAACATCATCCTCTGTCATACTGGCACGTCAGTGTAGTTCACAGAGGCAGGATTAAGTACGTTTTTACCTTTAATTGTCCCTGGGAACACAGGCTGTATTCTGGAAATTAACAGGAATGGAGTAGAAGTCAGTGGCATTCTGTAAGGGAAATCCCCTGTGAAAGGCAAATATTTTTCCAGGGATTACTGCAGCCTTCCAGCAGTTTTCCCTCCCCTGTAATAAACTCTGCCTAGATCACTATCCTGAGGTATTAAGACCTTGTTTTAAAATGCTGTGCTGCACATAGATTCTGCACCCTGCTCTAGATCTCAGAGAAGGGAGGAAATGAGGTTTTGTTCCAAGGAAATAAGATTTAATTTGCTAATGTTTTTTGAATACTGCTCTTTATTTCACCTCAGACTGCATATATTTCTGCTGTAACACTTCGTGGAGAAAGACAGTGGATGACTGTGGAATTATTTATTGCTTGACTGTGAGATAGTCTCCCTCTTCTTGATTTTTTTTTTTTTTTTTTTAATAAAAATAATAATTCAATCCCTTACTGCTCATTCTAAATGAATTAAAGCATAGGATTCTTGTGTCTGCTGAGGCTGCTTCTTAGTTTAGAGGAAGGCATAACTTCAAAACAGCCTTCAGTTTTTGTCTGATACTGAGGAACGTTTAATATATTTTGAAGGCCTATGAATAGGGAGCTGGCTGAATTTCTCTTTGTCTTAACCATTGCAGTAACTGACACGTGCTAAAAAGTTGAGCTTCAATAAGCTGAATAGAGATTACATGATACTTTATTAAATATTAAATACTTTTATTAAAAAAAAAACCACCAAAAATTGCGTGGGCAGTTTGAGCGGCTGCCTCTGCACAGACTGAATAGGAAGGAGGGCTAAGTCACCTATTCAGGACTTGCTCTACTGCAAAAGAAAGACTATGTGTGGTGAGCAGTACTACTCAAGCCCTTTATTTATTCTAATTCTCTACCCTATGTGTCATAGAACATCACTTGGACTATAACATGAGTAAATAAAAGGTCCCATCTAGAGTGTCATGTTTGTGCATCACTGGGATGTTGATATGGGTTTGGCATGTTTTGGAGCATGGTGTGTGGGGGTGAGATATTAGAGGCAAGTCTCTTTTCTCACCCATCTATTGTAAAGTCTGAAATCCTCTGGTGGCACTGAATACTGTTCAAATGAAAGTTGATGAGCTGTTTTATAGTACTTTGACAGACAGGCTATTGTGAGGAGCTGTGTACTAGGAGAAAAGCCAGTGTGAATTCTGCTCATTTGTTGTCATTCCTTCTGCAGAATGTCCGAGCTGATTGAGAAGGAGACCGAAGAATACCGCAAAGGAGATCCAGACCCATTTGATGACCGACACCCAGGTAAGATATCCTTGAATGGTTTTGGCAGCACTGACTCTGTTGCAACGAATACCTGCTAATTCATATTTAGGAGTAACCGACTTTTAGCCTACATATGCCCAGTGCTGATCAAGGACAGATTCTACTTTTGCAGTGGGTAATTGTGCTCAGTAGTGCTGATATCTGACTGTTTTGATGTTTTCTGCAAGATTTGGAGGCCCTGGGTAGAGTTTTGGAAGAATGTTTCAGAGGCTGATTTATGACATAAGGGTATGAGCATCTTAAGTTGTAGTTAATGTGAGTAGTAGGTGTTAGATGGACAGAGAAGACTGTCTCAGATTATCTTGAATTTGCTGTTGAGTAAGTGCAGTACTTTAGAATAGTTATGTACAGCCACTGATGCTTTTTATCTTGTTATCCTTAGATTATTTTTTTTTTTTGGAGATGACTTAGGTGACTTATTTCCAAGTTACTGGAACAGTTTGTTTGGTGTCTGCATCTTCACTGTCTACAAAAATGACAGTTCAATACTATTGAACCACTAATATGTGTTGTGCTTTGACTGGTAGGAATTCTAGGGAGGTAATGCCTACTAGAAAAAAGGTTAAGTCTGTGAATAATTTCTTCTGTAATTTTCCTTCTGAGAGAGGTCCTGGTAACTAGAGTATTCCACAATCAGTTTGAAGATAGCAGTTCAGTATTAATCTTGACATCTTCACGTAGGTAGGTAAGTCTTTTCCTGTTTCTCCCCCAGGTCGAGCAGACCCAGAGTGCATGCTTGGTCACCTACTGAGGATACTTTTCAAGAATGATGATTTCATGAATGCGGTAGGTTTGTGCTGAGAACTGTGTCTGTCAATTCCTGACTCATTCTTATGTTTTGTTGTTTACTCTGTGCTGGTTGACTTCAGTACTTGTTTAAATTTTTTTTTTATTTATTTTTTTTGGTACTGGTGTAGGGACTATGTTTTCCATAGCAGTGGTTTTTAAAATGCTTTTAAGTGTGACTCATTTGCCACTGTTAAGGTGACTCAAGGAAAAGGGAGTTCATGAGCTGTTCAAGAGTGCTGCAAAGTGTGTAGTAACAATTGAATTAGTTCTTCTCAAGTTTTATCAGTCTCTTTAAAGAAAATGTAGTTCCTCTAATACAAGTTTAAAAGCATAATTAATTTCTGTAATGGAAATTATTACTACTAATTCCAGTGCATTGTCTCCGACTACTTTGAAATGCTGGGCTGCCTGTAGCAGCAGAGGAGTATGTAAGCTCTAGAAGACTCAGGCAGAGGATTAAGAGGCAAGAGTCTGGCTTTCCTCTTGCATTGCTATACTCTAACATGAGTTAAGAGCTAGACTTTTTGTTACCCTCACCTCCCTGCAAGCACCTGTATCAGTACACATTGCTGTAAGGATTCTGACAGATGGCTTGCATGTAGCTTTCTGTCTTAAACTGCAAGAGATAAGCAAACATAGATGCCATTTAAAATGTGCGTTTTTATGTTAATTTTTTCAGCTATTACCTTTTCATATTTACACTGTTACTGAAGTGTATTTTTTTTTTTTAGGCATTTATCTTTACAAATCAGTTCCAGATAGATACTTAGTCAGTGAACAGCAGATCAGAGGAGAATTCTGTTTCTCTGAGAAGTAATTTCAACTTCTTAGGCACTGTAGGGAGCGGGTTAAAGGCTAGTCATCTTTAGATCCAGGGCTTACATACTGACACTTCTTACTTTCTGGTTTTGCTGTTGTGGGAGTTGTAAGGCTTTCACTGCACTAGGTTTGGTCAGAGTTGAATTTCAAACCAATGCTGTTCCTGTTCTTCTCTAGCTAGTGAATGCTTATGTGATGACAAGCAGAGAACCTCCATTAAACACTGCTGCCTGCCGACTTCTTCTGGATATCATGCCGGGACTGGAAACAGCCGTTGTCTTTCAGGAAAAGGTATCGTCTATATTAAGACTTGGTTTTTAAGCTTGGTTTATTATATACTCCAACAGTTCTTCCCACAGGAGAAACCAGCAAAAAGCCATATTGAAGTCCTGTCTCTGGAAGACAATCTGTTCAATCTCACTAATAGTTTGGGGCTTTTTGATGTTGTCTTGTTCAACTGATCAAATCTTGGGTATTTAGCAGCTTGTGAGGTATAACGGGACTGATTCAAACAGAGGAGCTGGAACTTAGTGTAATGTTTTGGGAAATGTTATACTTTGAATTGTTATTTCATAGGCCTGTGAATGGAGCAGGCTGTATAGAATGTGCAGACTTGCTGTAGGAGTCTTGCCCAGTAATCCCTGGCACAGCGATAGCGTTATTAGAGTGAAGTGATAAGGAAGTCATACTTTAAATAAGCAGTCTAAAATCCATGTGCTTTGTGGAGATTATCTGGAACCGTGATAGACAGCTGAATCAGACTTCTGTATGTTGACAAATGTGGTTTTCTGAAGGAATGCACAGAGGGTTGAAAGTGATGAGAAAGCTGATTTCACTCCTGAGCCCCAGTTTCCTCATCAGAAAAATACTACATTAATTTTTGCAGAAGTACTTTATATAAAAGTTCCAAATTAGTTTCTTTACTATTGGAAATAGAGATATGAACTCTGAAGCATGATAAAAAGAAAGAATGTGCTTCCTTTGTGAAGGATTGAATTTGAGATCTTTGTGATCTGTCCAAAGGGTAAGACTGTGAGCCTTTGATTGAAAAAAATTAAAAGCAAAACAATAGTTCCCTATTTGTGGAGGATATAGCTGCTTCCCTGTGTCGTCCCCCCCCCCGGAGACTAAATATCTCTGCAAATTGAAATTAAATTTTTAAGTTAAGTTTTGCACTTAAGGACTTTCTTCTTTTGACTTGAGAATATATAGGGTTCTGTTATGGCACTTTGGGTTCCTGTATGTAGGAGGCTTTAGAGTAGCTCACAAATTGGTTTGAAGAGGGTACTGCTTTGGTCATAAAGAGGTCCTCTAGCAGCCATGGTATTTCATATCTCATCAATTTTATTTTTTTTAATAACATAAGAGCGTTTGAATAATAATGCAATTTTCTGTAAATATATCACAGGCAACTTTTTAAAAATCTGTAAGCTGAGAGTTCTCATTGAAATGTAGGTCTATTTATTACTTTTAACTGATCTTTTATTGTATTGTACCTATGATTGAAATTATGTACAAGATTCCTGTCACAATAATGATGTGGTGTTGTATGATGTTTCAAAATCCAGTAGTGATCTATAGTAAAAAAAAAAAAAAATTAATCTTTCATTCTAAACTATTGTCTTTTAATTGACTGTTTTAGTTTTCATTAACACTTATCCAGCCTTAAGAAAAGTTGCCTAGCAGGCTGTGATCAAACACTGCTGACTTTGTTACTACTAAAATATATTAACCATATGTAACATTAAGATTTTTCTTATGTATGGATTGGTTTACTTGCATGCAGTTCTCTCTTCTCCAAACATTATGGATTTCTGACTATGTTGAGAATTGTTCTTTTGGTTGGTGAGTAGTCGTTGAACATGAGTCAACAGTGTGCCCATGCTGCCAGGGAGGCCAACCGTATCCTGGGGTGCATCAAGCACGGCATTGCTAGCCGGTCTAGGGAAGGATTGCCGCACTCTATGCTGCACTGGTGCAGCCTCATCTTGAGTACTGCGTGCAGTTTTTTGGCACCACAGTACAAAAAGGACATAAAACTATTGGAGAGTGTCCAAAGGAGGGCAACAAAGATGGTGAAGGGTCTAGAGGGGAAGATGTATGAGGAGAGGCTGAAGTCTCTTGGTTTGCTCAGCCTAGAGAAGAGACTGAGGGGAGACTTCATCACGGCCTACAGCTTCCTCATGAGGGGGAGCGAAGGGCCAGGTGCTGATCTCCTCCCTCTGGTGACCGAGGGAACAGAATGAAGCTGTGACGGGGGAGGTTTAGGTTGGATATCAGGAAAAGGTTCTTCACCGAGAGGGTGGTCGGGCACTGGAACAGGCTCCCCAGGGAAGTGGTCACAGCACCCAGCTTGACTGAGTTCAGGAAGCGTCTGCATAATGCTCTCAGTCATGTGCTCTGATTTGGCTGGTCCTGTGCGGAGCCAGGAGTTGGACTTGATGATCCTTACGGGTCCCTTCCAACTCAGGATATTCTATGATTAGTGTAAAGAGTTCCTCTGGCACCAGGTAGCTTGCTTATTTGACTTTTCAATTTAGCCCAAGTAAGCTAAAATGTAAGAAATTCAGCCAAATTCCATTCTACTTGGTGTAAGTTCAACGCTGCTTCTTTGAAATTTTCTAAATTACTGGACATAGTGAAATTTGCTAAATGACTGGAGACAGTGAAACTGACAGGAGTTTGGGGCTTGTTTGTTTTGACTAATCAATTTATACCTCTAGTATTTTGCTACTGCCTAGGCAGTAGGTTGACTGGCTGTTCTGAAGACTTTTGCAGGTGTGAAAATCCTGATTCCAAGTACCTGATGCCTGGGGATAGTTTTATGCAGTTTAAAATGTTAGATTTATTTCTGGTTTTGGTTCCAGATACTTTTGATTTGTTACATGATTGGTAGGAAATCTAGCCTGGTCATTGCTAGAGATAGGGAGCATTGTTACCAACGATGCTTTCACTGAGACCGAGAAGTTAAAAATGAAATATAACTGTTGGAATTGCTTTCTTATTTTCTTCATTCTAGGAAGGCATAGTTGAAAATCTCTTTAAGTGGGCGCGAGAGGCTGATCAGCCACTAAGGACATATGCAACAGGACTATTAGGAGGAGCTATGGAAAACCAAGATATTGCAGCAAATTACAGGGATGAGAACTCGCAATTGGTAATGATCTCTTGATCACTTTCCTTTTTTAGAGGGCAGACACCTCTACCTCGTCTCAAGTTTTTGAATTTGTGGGGAGCTCACGTTCATGAGTTAATATATTGAGCCTTATAGTGGTTGTAATAATATCTGTAAGAGTCAGTAGCTCATGCTTTGCATCCTTTTCTGACTGTGCATTTGCTGGGACATGTTGCTTCATTATTCTGTTAGACCAATTGTGTTAAAAACTAAGAAGGCAAATACTGTACTTCTTAATGGGACTCATATTCATAGCTCCCTTAAAGAAAAATTCTCAGAAGCTTTACATCTGTAACTATCACGTGTTGTGATTTATATACTGGACAAGGATTTTAAAATGAAAGGTAAATCAATGTGGGGATGACTTAATATGAAATTGCATTCACTTCTGTTCTAAACCTTTCACCAGTTTAGTGCTGATTCTGTATGATGTTTATCAGCAAATGAGATGACTTTCAGAAAAAGGTAGGATAGGCAAATTTGTTTCCCAGGACGATATACAGTGTATTGAAGCATAGCTGAATTCTAATTCTTGCACAGATAAGGCCTTTAAAAGTAAAAGCATGACCTTAGGTTTTTATCAAAGCTGCTGCTTCCAAAGGAGATGTTGCCTTCATTCTAGGCTAGGCAGAGGTGATGGAAGAACGGTACAAGCTGGTGTGTGGTTCTCTTAGCACCAATATAGCTCATCTGCTCCTAATGGCTTTCAAGCCACTTCTTTCTCATGCAGGAGACTAGGTACTGACATTTTAGAATGAAGGTAGCTGTAGCAAAAAGGGTTGGAGTTTTCTTTCTCACTTTAAAATAATTCTTTCTCTGGGCAAATGTACACCACAGCATGCTTGACATTTTATGCTGTGGAGTTGGTTGTATGATAAGAACAAAAAATACGGCTGATGTGGTTACATGATCAAAGCAAGAAGTGTATTCTCATGTATTCTTGTCTGAAACAGGTGGCTTTGGTGCTTCGACGGCTACGAGAGTTACAGGTTACTGAAATGACTACGAAACAAGAAAACAAGCGTCCCAGTCCTCGGAAAGTGCCATCAGATCCTCTGCTGCCTCTAGATGAAGAGGCTGTGGATATGGATTATGGGGAGATGGCAGTAGATGGAGAGCAAGAGGAAGTTTCTGGGGATATGGAGATCTCCTTTCATCTTGATTCAAGTCACAAGACCAGTAGCAGAGTAAACTCTGCTGCAAAGCTAGATGATGGGGGACTGAGAAAAAGCAAATCAGGGAAACAGCATGAACGAGATGGCTTCCGAAAGGCCAAGCAAAAACTGGGCTTCTCCACTTCAGAACCAGAGCGGATGTTTGTTGAACTGTCCAACAGCAGCTGGTCAGAAATGTCCCCATGGGTGATTGGCACTAATTACACCCTTTACCCTTTGACTCCCGCCATAGAGCAGAGGCTAATTCTTCAGTACCTGACTCCCTTAGGGGAGTACCAAGAGGTGAGCACATGAAGGTGGGAGGAAGCACTCTGTGCTTGAATTCTCCTGATAAAACTGTGAGTGGTATTGTGGGGAAAAAATTGCAGAACTGTTACATCACACTCTGGTATTTCCTGATACAATTAAGATTGGTAACCTTTCCTGAGTTGTTGATGACTTTCAAATTGATGAAGTCATTAGTTTGAGTATTACCTGGTAGGTAATACTCGAACTTGAACCTAGCAGGTGTGTGGTCTAGCAGTTGGAGCATGGCACTAGGAATTTTATTCCTCGTTTCTATTAAATTTGGTGATTGTTTACATGATACAGGGCAAGTCACTTTGAAGAACAAACATTTTTCCTGTTTCTTCTGGAGGTTGTGACTTGCACAATTAAAAGTCTGAGGAAATAATGAACTTGAAATTCTAAATGAAATGGCTTGTGTAACCTCTGCAGTAATTCTGTTGAGAAATGGCAGTGCCCACATTATGCAGATGTTTGAAACCTGTTGTTACTTACATGAACAAAGTAGTTGGGCAGTGTCAGATTTACCAAAGTGTGTTTCCTATTTCCTTTTTTTATAACTGTAAAACTCAAGTTAGCATAGGTCTGCAGGCCACCTTATCTCTATTTAATCTTTTTTTTTTTTTAGGTGGTCTAACTTAATTTAAAATAGAACAAAGCAACAAAGTTTTGCTTTGTGATGTACGTTACGTGCATGTGCACGTGTGTGCCTTGCTTCTGTGAGAGCTAAATAAACCATTATCCCCCTAATGCCCTGCATGCTGACTGGATCATTTCATATGCCAGCTATAATAGGATATAAAAATAGGAATTAATACTATAAAGCTGTTACACAAAGAATTATGCAAAGGGTTTTGGTTTGTTGCCCTGCTCTCCTGTTTTTTCTGTTCAGTTGTTGGGTAGTTGTCTTTGCACAGATGGAAAGTGGAACCTATCGCCAGGGTGGTATCTGTGTGGACTTGCCATAGCCGCACTTGAAGGAGAGTCTTAAGATTTCCGTGTGGCAGCTGTCATGCACCTTGCTGCAGTCAGCAGATGTATTACAAGAGGTCTGTTAACCTTTATTGCTTCCTATGGATGGAGCTGGTTACCACTGACCTCTCATAACAGGTATCTGCCAATAGGGGAAAATTGGGGGTTTGAGAGAGTAAAAACCAAAACAGACCTTGTATTTCCTGTGAAACATTCAGCTAGTCTCCCATTTTTATTTCTCTCAGCTACTACCCATCTTTATGCAACTTGGATCAAGGGAGCTGATGATGTACTACATTGATTTGAAGCGAACCAACGATGTGCTGCTCACTTTTGAAGCCCTTAAGGTAAATTGCTTTCATAATGCAAAAAATGTACCTTAAACATTGTAAAAGCATTGAATGTATGTCTACTGCGTGCATCAAAGACACATGCTCACCTTCTTTAGGCCTGTGTATCTTGCAGGATTCCCTGGGATTGGAATTGGCTTTCACTCAACTTAAATGCATTGTGGTTTTGTTTTTATAACTTTCAAGTATTTAAAATTTAAAAAAAAGAGAGGAGGGGGTAAAAAGATCTTAATTTTACAGGAAGTACCATTAATTTAATCTGCTATCTGCCTATCTGAAGATGATAAAAACTCCTTTTTCTGTGAAACGCTTGTGTTCTTGCTGCCCTTAGATGGCATTCCTGAGTTGTTCCGCTGCCTGTCGTCTCAAGGGACATTTGTGAGGAATAAGAAGCACATGCGTCTTGCTGCTAGAAGCCCCAGCATGACATCTTTGAGCTTAATATTTGACATACAATAGTTTTGTGTGAGAAATCTTTAGGTTACCTCCCTGAGGTACAAAACCACACAAAATAACCACCTTCAAGCCAAACCTGCAGTGCAGCAGCACAAGTTACATTTTTCTGTACATTCTTTCCCTCTTTCACAGTAACTTCTCTGCTTCTGGTCTTCTAGTGTCATCTCTCTCCCTGTTTCATTGTCATTTGTCTGAGAATTTATTCCCAAGGAGCAGTGTTTCTACAAAAGGTGTAGGTTACCTCAGTTGGGAATTGAGTGGGGTTTACAACGGTTCTTACTATTTCCTCTTAAGGTGTTGGTAATACAGAAAAGAAAGTGTAGTAAACAGTGCAGCTGTAGACTTCAGTTTTAACAATAGCCTTTAAACTTAATTTTGTAAAATTCTTCTTTCCAGCAATATGACATATACAAAATGTGAATGCAAATTTAAATATTTCTTAGTGATACTAGGTAGTGAGTTTACATGAAAAGAAGAGGAAGACTTAGTGGCCTGTTGGATAATTTCTGAGTTGCTCTGCTTTTCTTGTATTTCTTTTGTAAGATGTGTAAAACAAAGTGATAGTGCCTTTTTGCTTTTGTCATTGGGATAAATACCACATTCTGCAGTTAAGTATAATGGGAGGAGGAAATAAGGTGGACAAAGCATGGAGTGCTTTTTTTTTTTCTTTTTTTCTTTTCTTTTTTCTGCCATCTGTTTTTCTATGGGACGGGGGATGGAATTGATGACAGTTTGAAGAATTCCAGTCTAATCTGCTTTTATCCTACCTTAGCATTTGGCATCATTGCTGCTGCACAACAAATTTGCAACGGAGTTTGTTGCTCATGGAGGAGTACAAAAGTTGCTGGAGATTCCTCGTCCTTCCATGGCAGCCACAGGGGTCTCCATGTGCTTGTATTATTTGTCTTACAATCAAGATGCCATGGAGAGGGTAAGAGG
>VXBL01002077.1:842177-874270 GCA_013400195.1 Aramus guarauna | reverse complement strand
TGGTTAGGGGCTTTTTTTTTTTTTTTTTTTTTTACTGTAGCTGCAGTGATTACCATGGTTTCTTACTGTTTCTACCTGTGCTCAAACACTGAATAAATAAGTCCTAAGCTAAAAAGCAAATATATATATATAGAAGACTTTGGTATGTGCAGAGGCAATAGAAAGTGTATAAATAATGATGTATTTGAGAGTTTTGTTTCAAGGGTGTGGATTTCAGTACCTAGGGAATTAACTGAAGGCTTCTGTCCTGTTGTCCTTGTCTCAGTACTTTCATCACCCTTTTCATCCTATTATTTCCACTTTCCCTCAGGGGGGGAAAAAGAAAGAAAGCCTCCTCCATTCTCCTTTGTCTTTCCTTTCCCATCTGTTCCAATGGACTCCTATACCAGAGATGGTTTTGGTTTTTTTTTTTTTTTCCAAGCACAGTCCCAGTGTGGATAGCTTTAGTGTTACACAGTACCTCAGTCAGATTCCCAGCAGCAGCACAACTTCTGTGGCAGTGTTAGAGTGCAGCAGAAGACTAATGCAGGTCTGCTCTGCATTGTGCAGAAGATCAAATTAAGTGACCCTAAGGGTTCTCTGCAGCCTGAGCTTATAAATGTTAAAACAGCTGATAATGAAGGTCAAGTTCCTCACCTCATATTTTAACACATAAAAGAATTCTTAAAAGAAATTCTCCTTGCAGTTCTGTAGTATTCCTCCAGCAAGCATCCCTTCAGGCAGGTTGATCAGCAGTCCGCCCTTAAGCTTCAGTTTCCCAGGTACTTTAAACACTGATTCTATTTCCTTTTTTATTTTTTGTACTGGCAGCAGCATGTGCGTGCTGAGCCAGATCTAAGAACTGATCCAGTTTATTCTAAAGTTGCTACCATGCCAAGAAAAAAGAAAAAAAGAACTTTCAGCTTGTGAGCATTATTATTGGCATATGGGAGCATCCTGCTGTAAGTGTCATTTAAAGCAACTACAATGTTGTAGCATTAAGCCTTCCAACTCTGCTCAGCTTCGAGTGATGGCTTTTGATTTCTGGCCTGTCTCTGGCATTGTTGAGGGTTTTTTTTTGGTTTTTTTTTCAGCTGAAAATGGAAGCAGTTAAATTAATAACTCTACATTTCTGCTTATTCTTTGCTAGTTTTTGATGCTGTCTGAATGTGTGCTGTGATTTTAACATCCTTAAGACACCTGAGCACGCAGAGGATGGACTGGTGGTGGTTGTTCCAGGCCACATCTGTATGGATTCTGCTGGCATTTGTGTTCTGTACACATTTGTAGGAGTGAGTTCAAAAATCTTTTGGTAATCATGGTTGATCAGGGCTGTCTGTGCCCTGCATTACATATCCCTAATGAGAGCAAGAAGGGTGAAAGGGGCATAATGTTCCCTCCACTTCTTTTTGCCCATTATGTCAGAAAGATGGACCCTGGCTGCATATGACCTGCTTTGGTGTTTCTCTGAACTTTGTCATGAGAAAACTCTCAATACTCCCTTTTTTTTCCTTCTTCCTGCCCTGATTCCATGTGCTGCTTGCATGGTTGTTGAAAACCAAAAGCTGTGGCAGGGTGCTGCATGAGGATTCCTTCTGCTTGACATCTTCAGGCTGTGTCATAAAACCATGCAGCTGTTTTGTAGTGACATGGTCTCATCTGCCAGATGTTATCCCCAATATCTACAGGTATCAGGTAGAGCAGGTTTCGGTGGTACATTCCTCTCTTGTCTGTAGATTTCAGAGGAAGCCATTTTCAAGGGACAGTCACTTGTCACTTGGCCCACGCAAAGGGTCTTGGGGTGGAAGCAAGGCTGGAGCTGTTAGCACTGTATTCTCTGAGTATGTCCAACACCAGCAGAGAAGAGATGAAAAAATCTGCTAACTTGGCATGTAGCAGCTGGTGTCAGTGCTTCAGCTCTGTGCTGTTGTTCTTGGCACTCACCCTTGCAGAGGGTTCAGAGTTCCTCATTGTTAGAACCTAACAGAAGTGCAGCTCTGAGCATGTGGTCTGCACATCTCGGAGGCAGGGTGTGAGAAAAGAAAAAGACCAAGTCAGCTGTCTATTTCCAGAGAAAGTCAAGCTTTATATTTGCACTTGATGATCATTATAGTTCCTCTAGACTTCAGTGCTACTAGAGTTTGCTAAGTTCAGCATAGCATAGGATACTGTTAGTCTGAGAAGAATTTTTGTTTCTTCAGTGGAAACTTCTTTTCCTTCTCTGCCTCTTTTGAAGCATTCTTTGAAGAGCTTGAAGTGGTATGGACGAGGACTCTCTGGAATTATACTACATTAAGACTGCTGTATTTATTGTTTTTATGTCTGGGAATGGACCAATTGCTAGTCCTACATTTGCCACATCATGGCCTTTCTTAGTCTCACTGTGACTTTCTTTTAATGGTCTGGAAATGGGACTTTTTATGTCATATCTCAGACATCCCAAGTCAAGCTGGAAGTAACTGATATTTGTTCTCTGTCTGTCCCTCAGAGAACCCTCATCCTCCTTGGACAAATTCTCTGTAGTGATTTGTTTGAAGTCCTTCTCAAGAATGTTCCTTTGCTTTCTAGGTGTGCATGCACCCGCATAATGTGCTTTCAGATGTAGTAAACTACACCTTATGGCTAATGGAGTGTTCCCACGCCTCAGGCTGCTGCCACGCTACCATGTTCTTCTCCATTTGCTTCTCCTTCCGTGCTGTCCTGGAGCTCTTTGACAGGCATGATGGTCTTCGACGTCTGGTTAACCTGGTAAGGCTTGTAGTTTTATGTGGTGAACACAGTTTTAGTGTCAGGTTTTGCATGCACCCTTTACAGTGCAGCTGTGGAGAATTCTGCTTGTGGGGTTTTTTTGTTTGTTGTTTGGATTATTTTTTTTCCTGCTAAATTATCAAGAGATGGAGAGGTGGAGTGAGTTTTCTAAGCAACAGACATGTGGATCCCTTAATCTGTATTTTTTTTATGATGATCATTGTCTAGAGACTTTCTACCCTTTGAGAGCTTTTTGGTGCAACTCAGGTTAAGCAGGACTTACCCAAACACTGATGGGTTAGTGGTAGTTAAAATGTTTCTCGCCATTCCACACACATGTGGTATTACCATGCACCCTTTTGGATGCAGATACGTTCAGCCTTGTTCCAGGGTAACGAGCACAAGGCTCTAATTTACAGTAAGGCAAGCAAGCCCCATGGCAAGCACAGGAGCCTGCCAGTTAATAGCTAAACAGCAATAACAGCTACATACCAATCAAATCTGTCATTATCTCGAACCCTTCAAGCCCCCACATTGGGTGACAAAAAGACTGTGGTGGTTTAACCCGGCAGACAGCTAAAAGAACCACACAGCTGCTCGCTCACTCCTCCCTGGTGGGATGGANCCAGCCAAAACCAGCGCAGAAGTACAGCTGTGTTTTGCGCTGTGGTTATTCCAGCACCTTATGAGCACAAANAGCACAAATCCAAACCATAACCCTCAGCTAGGTACTATTTAAAAAATTACCTTTATCCCAGCCAAAACCAGCGCAGAAGTACAGCTGTGTTTTGCGCTGTGGTTATTCCAGCACCTTATGAGCACAAATTACACTGTTCATGTATCAAAGCTACACTGTTCATGTATTAAAGCGGGTACGGCTGCATGGTATTGCTGTGCAGTCCTAACAGCTTGGGTTGGTACTGACTTGGGGACCACAGGGTGTAAGCACACTTTGTGTTGCATAATGTAACGCCTAATAGTATTAGGCACAACATTGTCTCCAGATCTGCATGGATTTAACTTCTGGATTTCTTTCTTCATAGATGGTTAAGGAGGGGGAATGGTTCTTTTTAGACTTAACTATTTATCCACACAGATAGCCTTTTCTGTTCAGACATCA
Source organism: Aramus guarauna (assembly GCA_013400195.1). Taxonomy (NCBI): domain Eukaryota; kingdom Metazoa; phylum Chordata; class Aves; order Gruiformes; family Aramidae; genus Aramus; species Aramus guarauna. The sequence goes on along the minus strand of VXBL01002077.1, from coordinate 870,423 downwards.
GCTCTCAGAGAGTGTGCATGTATGTCTTCTATAGCAAAGTAAGTCTGAGTTTAGTATAAGTGCACCTGAGAATTGCAGGTGCCTCTTTTCTTTTTTTTCCTTGAAGAGTGAGCTGATGAAACTTTTTCCCCCCACCCAACCTCTTTCTGAAGATAAGCACTCTTGAGATCTTAAACCTGGAAGACCAAGGAGCCCTCTTGAGTGATGATGAGATCTTTGCCAGTCGCCAGACTGGGAAACACACCTGCATGGCCTTGCGTAGATACTTTGAGGCGCACCTTGCTATCAAACTTGAACAGGTGAAGCAGTCACTCCAGCGCACTGAAGGTGGCATTCTTGTCCATCCGCAGCCCCCCTACAAGGTGAGCAGCATGTTGCAAGCTTTTAACACAGTCACCGCATTTTTCAAGCAAATCCAAGCTGGAGGAATATGTGGATGTCCATTGAAGCCAGTGGAATAACTAGGCAATGTGTAATTTATAGGCATAGGGATTTTTTATTTGTACTTTTTTCCTGCCTTGTGAAATAACCCTGCAATAGAACAATAGAGAAGAGCCTTTGAGGTTCATCTGAATTACATTTGATTAAGGTTCCTGCTCATTGCTGTGGTTCCCCTTCCATCTCTCAGAAACCTAAGTTAAAGGCAGGTTATTTTTGAACCTCATGGGCTTTTCTATGCTTTTAATCTCTGAAAGGACAGAACCTGTACATATAGAAACATTTGATAATGACAAGTGAATTGTCTTTTGGACACCATAGTTTTTAGGAATGAACTGGGAGATTCTTGTTGGCCATGATTTTTTTTTTTCCTACTTTCTCTCTGCCAAGTGATTTTTATTTTATTTTTTTTTTAAACTGAATTTTATGGCTGCTTTTTTTGAGGGAGCACATTCACGTGTGGCTTATGGTTTAATTTATGATGGTTTTCTAGAAGAGCTGAAATAAGAAAAAACAAGGATGTTTTTGCTTCTGCAAAAGTCACTTATTTTGAGTAATTAAAGAAATGTGTTTTAGCTGTTGCCCTCTTGTGTAATTTAAAAATAAATTTATTGAATGGCAATCTTGTTTGGAATTTCCTTTTTTCTTTATTTTTTGCAGTCACAACTTAGAAACTGTAATTGAATATTTTTTTGCAGCCTCTTTTAATACTTTAGCATAAATGTATTTTGAATGATGGTCTAGTAGCTACTAGATTAGTAGCTTAAAAGCAGAGAGGAATTTGAATTTAATGTAACTTTTTTTTTTTTTCTTAAATTGGCCTAAGTCTTCTAGGACTGCAAAGAAACTTAAAGGATATCATTCTTCAGCTTATTATTGTATATTATAGTGACAATTGCTGTATTCTTTTATAGTTGGGGAATAAACCAGAAAGTAAATACTTAATCTGCAAGAAACAGTGGTAGTCTGATCTTTGTGGATGCAGTTTTCAGTTAAATCCCAGCAGTAGGGGATGTGATGTGCAAGTTTGTGATCTCTTTGTAATGCTTCCAACTCACGTCCCTGCAGGCCTGTTCGTATACTCATGAGCAGATTGTAGAGATGATGGAGTTCCTCATTGAGTATGGTCCAGCACAGCTTTACTGGGAGCCAGCAGAGGTTTTTCTCAAATTGTCTTGTGTCCAACTCATGCTTCAGCTCATTTCAATAGCATGCAACTGGAAGACGTACTATGCAAGGTGAGCTGTTTGCTGTAGTACTGTATTTTAGTGCAGTAAGTCGGGACTCTTGGGCAGGACATGACATTTCTATATTTTCTACCCCTCTGATAGCATTTAAAACAGGCACACAGTGGTTAGTGCTGTTAGGGCCTGTGCTATGGCTGCATAGTGCTTATGAAGGTTAACACCGTGGAAACTGGAACTCAAATCTTGATGTAGAGAGAGGCATGTCGTGAGATTTCTGAAGAGCTAAAATGCCTCAGGCCTTTGATTTCAGAAGAATCAGCATCATAGTAGAGCTTAATCGCAATCCTCTGCCACTTTTCTGTCTCAAAATGTGTTTGCCTTTTTGTTAGAGAAAGGCTAGAAAACTTTCAAAGCAGAGGGTGAAATCAAGACATATCTTAATCGTGGAAAGAGGTGGAATATCTGTTTTGGATGTTAAGTTCAGCTGACACAAGAGAGGACACTGTGTATCACTCTGTTGATTTGTTGGTATGTGAAGTTTACTGAGCAGGTATAACTGTGCAAAGGAGTTGTGTGAATATGGAACAAGCCAGCATTTGAGAGAGGAAAAAGACTGAATTGTTGTAACTCATCGTTACTGTGCATTGCTCAGGTTCATGTCCCTAGATGATACACCACCAGCTGTTAAACTCAACGTGTTGGTAGAGGGGCTCACCAAGTGATGCCACTTTTAAGTTTTTTCCCTTGTCTTGGGCGCAGACAAGGTGTGGGGGCACCATGATATTCTGTTACTTTTCTGTGGCACATCTTCCCTCCACCTTCCCACCCCGCAAAAAAATCTGCAGCATCCTTACTGTTACAAAAGAAAGGGAACTGCCACCAGGCTCTGATAGGATACCATTAGGATCCTGTCAGCAGTTCAGATGGAGGATGGGTGCAGAGTTCCAGCCTGTTTATCCTAATGACCATCTGCTCCCCAGAGTGAAGCTGTAGTCCTCTCTAGAGATATGCTCACTGGTGAGTCACTATCTGCTATAACTAGATGTCAGCTGCTGTATTCTTGTCACCAGGACTCCCTCCTCCTTATTTCTCCTGCCTGCAGGAGCTCCTTGTCTAACTCAAAAGAACTTTGAAATCTGTTTTGCTTCTGCAATCCCTTGCCTCCCTTTCTCTCTCTCAGGTTGCACTCTCCTGGGTAGTTTCTGTTCTCCTGTTTCTTACCCTATGCAGCTGTTTCCTAATTGCTACCTTGGTTAACTCCTACCTTTCCATACAGGCTTACAAACTTTCCCCCTTTTTCTTGCCTTGTTCTGCTCTTCTACCTTTTGCTTAACAGACCTTTTCATCTTCCATACACCTCTGTCCCTGTGAAACTGGTGCCTGAGTTGATGCCTGTTTCCCTGTCACAATTATCTGTTTTACTTCAGAAAAACTTCCCTTCACTTCAGAAAAACTTCCCTTCTAGTTGACGAGTGACAGAGTATTTTAGACAATGGTATTTCCCAACTAAGATGTAGTGTTAGGTTGAGAAACTTAATTCCGAATGCTTTTGTGGATAAGTCTTTGCAATTCTTATCTTTATAAATACAAAATTACAATGCTTCTAGGAGCCTATGGGCAGGGTGGGATGAACTTTGACAGACTGCAGGCAGTGGTGTGAATGTGAGCACTGCCCTCTGTGGAGACCATTCTAAAATCAAAAGGCACCATCAAATACATCAGATGTGACTGATTTACTCCTATTTGTTGGAGTAGATTGAATGTTATTCTATGTTACTGAAACAACTCTGTACATATACCTCTAAGAAGTTCTTCTATTGTTGTCTTCCAGGAATGACACAGTACGATACGCTTTGGATGTACTAGCCATCCTGACTGTGGTCCCTAAAATCCAGTTGCAGCTGGCAGAACCTGTGGATGTGTTAGATGAAGCTGGATCTACTGTTTCCACTGTGGGTAAGCTGAATATGGTCCTGATGACTTACACGCTTACCACTTGTCTTCTGCTACATGGTTTTTCAGTTGGCTGTTTCTCACCTACAGTGAGACAAGGGTTAAAGTAATTCATGTGTTCGGAGTTATTGTCAGGGATGCAAATAAATGGGAGAGTAGACTGTGGTTAGATTTGTGCCATGATTAGCACTGCGGTTGGATTACAAATTTGAAGGCATGGTCTTTGACTCGCACTTGTTTTCAAGAGCTCATTAAATACAGATGGAGGCAAATCTACTTCTGTAATGGGACTATTAGGTTCCCTCAACTTCTCAGAAATTTCGGTCTGCTGGGAATATGGCATTTGAGAATATGGGAGAGGATCAGTTATTGCTATTTATTTGAGTTAAGCTCTAACTGGCTACCTGCATATTCTGTATGCAAATGAATAATAAGTGCCTGGATCAGATCTAAGGCTTACGCATTAAATGGGGAGAGACTTTTTTTTTTAAGAAAAGTTAAAAAGTGGGCAAAGTGCTAGACATAGACCAAAGACAATTTCTTTTGCACAAAACCTTTTTCTAGACAAAACATTAATTCTTTCATGAGTGAGGCTTTTGATCTGAAGCAGACATGAAGCTAACAGGAACTCTCTCTGGGGTGGAAAAACAAACATAAAGTTTCATTTTTGCCTGACACCTTTTGGAAGCTGTTATATGATTTATTTTTCTCCCTTCATATCACAGTCCCCTTCCTTCCTCTCTGTTTCCACCTTGTTAGTATTTGTACAAGAGAGTTGCTTTCTGCAGGAAGAATCAGAGGCATGCCTGTACATCATTGCCTGTGCCAGGTATCTCTAGAGTTGGCAATCCTGGGCCTTGCCTGATCACTTTCTCTGAGAGATTGTTTGATTTCTTAGTTACTGATGATGAAGTGGAAGAGCACCAGCGCAGGAAAACATTTTGCCAGGGAGGTCGAAGACTATGTCTTACGCTAGTTAGCAGAACTTTAGAAATTTGCAGAACGAAGAGAACTAATTATTTTCATCAAATTTGTTGAAGACTCCCTTACTTGTCTGATGAACTGTGTAAGATATACTTCAGAGTACTAAAGAAACTATTTCTTTCCCTCACTAGGTATTAGTATCATCCTTGGAGTTGCTGAGGGTGAGTTTTTCATCCATGATGCAGAGATTCAGAAATCAGCCCTTCAGATCATCATCAATTGTGTATGTGGCCCAGATAATCGGATCTCCAGTATTGGCAAATTCATCTCTGGAACTCCTCGGCGAAAGCTTCCTCAGGCCCCTAAGAGCAGTGAGCACACGTTAGCTAAGATGTGGAATGTGGTACAGTCCAACAATGGCATCAAAGTGCTGCTGTCATTGCTGTCTATAAAGATGCCGATCACAGATGCAGATCAGATCCGAGCATTAGCCTGCAAAGCCTTGGTGGGGCTCTCGCGCAGCAGTACTGTCCGGCAGATTATCAGCAAGCTCCCCCTCTTCAGCAGCTGTCAAATTCAGCAGCTGATGAAAGAGCCGGTGCTTCAGGACAAGCGCAGCGAGCATGTGAAGTTCTGCAAATATGCTGCTGAACTGATAGAGCGTGTCTCGGGGAAGCCTTTGCTGATTGGCACAGATGTCTCTCTGGCTCGGCTGCAGAAAGCGGATGTGGTGGCCCAGTCAAGGATCACATTTCCTGAGAAGGAGCTGCTGCTCCTGATTCGGAACCATCTCATCTCTAAGGGCCTAGGAGAAACCGCATCTGTCCTTACTAAAGAGGCTGACCTACCCATGACTGCAGCATCTCATTCATCTGCCTTCACCCCTGTTGCGGCTGCTGCCTCTCCTGTGACCCTGCCTCGCACTCCTCGCATAGCTAACGGCATCTCAGCCCGTTTGAGTAGCCACACTTCTGTAGGTTCCACCACCACCTCTGTCCATGCTCAGGCAAGGCCGTCTGCATCCCAAGGTCCACTTGCCCTTCCAGGCCCTTCTTATGCCAGCAACTCTCCTCTGATTGGCAGGATTAGCTTTGTCAGGGAGAGGCCATCTCCCTGTAACGGCAGAAAAATCAGAGTGTTGCGACAAAAATCGGACCATGGCGCCTACAGCCAGAGCCCAGCTATCAAAAAGCAGCTGGACAGACACCTTCCTTCCCCACCCACGCTGGACAGTATAATCACAGAGTACCTTAGGGAGCAGCATGCCCGCTGCAAGAACCCTGTTGCCACCTGTCCCCCTTTCTCTCTCTTTACTCCCCACCAGTGTCCTGAGCCAAAACAGAGGCGCCAAGCGCCAACTAACTTTACCTCACGGCTGACCCGCAGGGCAGCCTTTCCGAAGTACGGAGGGGTGGATGGTGGCTGCTTTGATAGACACCTTATATTTAGCAGGTAAGGAAGAAAAATGTTTCTCGATCCCTCTCAGGATGTACCCTGTGCCAAAAAGCCTTACCTGGATTCAGGCTGTGCAGTCCCACAGTGGAGTATGCTTGGAGAGAAAAGGGTTTTAATTCAACAGTGACAAGTGGGAGAGCCTTGAAAGGCATCTTTAGAAGTTGTTCTTATCCTCAGTACTGACCTTTAGTACATAACGCACACTTTACTTTCGGTATCGTGTTAATTCATTAGCGACATTGACTAATGAACTCATAGCTCTCTGTTCTCCTTTGGAAGGTACGTATGTAACACCAGTTTTACACAAGAGTGTAGCATAACCGTGAGCATGGTTGGCTGACAGAGGCAGGACTGCAGAATCCATATTTTGCTCTTGCACCTGAATCTGCAGCACCACAAATTGCTCGCCTTTTTGTGTGGCCTTTCTTTGCTGAGGTTAGATTGGAAGATGATGTAAAGTTTATAAAAATAAAGATGACACATAGATGAAAACATCTTCACAATGAAAGCAGTATCTCCTTGGGAAATTATGATGACAGGTGGTTATTTGGCTTATGTGCCACGCCTTCTCGTGTTGAGTGTTTCAGAACTGTTAGAAAATTTTTGCTAGCTGTCTGTACTTAGCCAGATGACGGCATTACAAGTTTTCCATCAATCCAACTTTGAAGGCAGACTCCAAAAGCTTCAACTTAATTATGTGCTTTAACAGAAGTACTTAATAACGCAAAACACACTGTGAAACGTTGCAAACGCTGTTGTAACATACTGACTTGAGTCTTACAATTGGCACTTAGCTTGTCCTAGAAGAAAGCTATAACTTGTACCTACGTGATTTTTTTAAGGACTGGATTTAATATTATCATGCAGCATTTCAATTTTGCTTTTCTTCTCTCTTTGGAGTGACCCTTGTATTTCTACCTTCTCTAGGTTCCGTCCGATTTCTGTGTTCAGGGAAGCAAATGAGGATGAGAGTGGCTTTACCTGTTGTGCGTTTTCTGCAAGAGAACGATTCTTAATGCTGGGTACTTGCACGGGGCAGTTGAAACTCTATAATGTATTCAGCGGGCAGGAAGAGGCCAGTTACAACTGTCATAACTCTGCCATCACACACCTTGAGCCATCCAGGGTAAGTAATCAAAGACCCGTTCTGAGGTTTAGAAGTTCTTACAGCCTAAGCCATGGTATGTTTTGGGCCCGTCTGGATATATACATCTAAAATGCACCTACAGGCTGGCTTGTGATGCCTGTCATTAAAGTACTTATAATAGTTACATACTCCCTCTCTGTGAGTTCTACAGTTATTTTTTTTTTCTTCCCAAGATAATAGAGAAGATGCACAGTGACTGTGTTGCTTGATAAGTAAGAAATATGTATGTCTGGAAGTGGAAATATGCTTAAACTGATGTATTTAAGATAAGTGTGAGATAAGATATTGGAGTTTATATAAACTCCCTTTGGAGAAAGAAATCTTCTGGGGATGATTCTAGGAAGACACAAAAGGTAACTGATTTATAAGCAGAATGAACTCCACTCACAGAGCATCAAAGTTCAGGCATGGATTATCCTGATTTTTTTCTGCTATTAACATCATAGATCATTCCCTTTGTTATCTGCAATGTTTTTCTTTGTCTGTGAAGGGCTCTTTATTTTACGCAGTATTAGATACCTAGACTTTATCCCCATAGGAGTAGTTTAGTAAGCACAAAATCTGCTGTAGTTCCTAAATGAATGTGGTAAATTAAAGTGTACAGGTAAAATGATAACCTCTGTTTTCCCTGGTATTCTTTTCCCTTCCTCCCCCTCCACTCCCATCTGGAAATACAGGATGGATCTTTATTGCTGACATCTGCTACATGGAGCCAACCTCTGTCTGCATTGTGGGGAATGAAGTCTGTCTTTGATATGAAGTAGGTATTCTCCGATCTATGTTGCAGTTAGAATAGCCATTCGATATAGGCAGAAACCCTGAGAACAGGCTCTGTGAAAGAACAGTGCAGCACAGCTCTCACCATATCTCTTGTGAAGAAATAAAAAGTACTCCCTTTCTTATGTTTAGTATCTTCCCTGTTTTATCGGGTACAGACAGCTTTGCTAAATTCTACCTATCTGAAGTTCTATTTAATGCCAGATAGATCGGTAAAATCATTGTTGGCCCCAAAGACAAAGAAATATGTTTGTGTGTTTATTCTCATGTTTGTAAATTATCTTGACAATCTTTCTGTAGCCAGTTACAGAATTTTACTAGCATGGCGACTTGCATGGTGAAATTTTCGGACCTGGAGTCAAGCTATTTCAGACCTGGATAAAGCTATTTAAAAATTATTTCAGTATTTACAATTGTTCCTTCCCTTAAAAAATGGGTAGAAGGCTCTTCATTTTTAAAAGGCTTGACTGTTTTCTATCTTAGTTGTAAGCAACAGTTTTGGTGTGACCTGTTTTAGGGCAGTGAGAGGGCATTCTTCAGATAAAAAGTTTAATGTGCTCAGGCCTGCATGTGCTCTTGAATGTTCATGATGCCATTCATTGCTTACTCCTCTAAACATTGTTATGTTTATGGCAGACCCTGCTACAGTAGTAATTTGACAAATCTGTGAATTTGCTTGTGTTGTGGGTTGTTTTTTTCTTGGTTTTTTTTGTTGTTTTTTTGTTTTGTTTTGTTTTTCCACTGGCCTGCTGTAAAGGCTGTGTCTGTAATAAATATTTTCCTGGAAATGCCAGTGGAGCATTTTAGTCTTGTAGTATGTCGCGGTCAATGGAGAAGGAAAGTTTTTCTTTTTTTCTTTTCTTTTTTTTTTTTTCCTACAGTTTTTAGTGTTCTGCATTGTTGAAACCTTTGCTGGAGGTGTTGGGGTAGTGTTTGGTTCACACTGGGGGTTTGAATCTGCAGTTCCTTGACTTTTTTACTGACTCTACTTACAGGCATTCCTTCCCTGATGACCACTATGTGGAGTTCAGCAAGCACTCTCAGGATAGAGTCATTGGCACAAAAGAAGACATTGCCCATGTAAGTACCAGTAAAGGTCATGGTTGTGAAGCTGTGACGAGAATGTAATTCTTCACAGGACATTTATTAACACATCTGGGTGCTATGATGCTCTGTGTAACTGGTAGACTTAAGAGGCTTTAAAGGAAAGCTTTGAAAGTGTCAGATAACTTCTCTCTGTGTCCAAGGGTATAAACTTGACCGTTCCAAACCAACTGTAGCACAAGCAGTGTGCAATATGCTGCCTCTGTGGTTAGTATTCTGGGCGATTGTAGAATCTGCCTAGGTTTGTTTGAGAGAGATTGTGCAGGATTTTTTTTTTAAATTTTTTTTTTTCCTTCCTGAAGTTGCCTCCTTTGCCTTATTTTTCAGTAATAGTAATAATAAAGTTCCACTGTAAACAGTAGCTCAATCCACAGGTCTGAGAAATGGCCTATTAAAAGTGTCCTTCTTAAAAATATCATCATTTTGCCCTCCTTGAATTTGCAGCTTGCTTTTGGATAATTTAATTGTACTGATATATTTTCAGAGAATGCTGTTGTAGTGTTTTGTATGAATACCTGCAAATTTGACAGACACAGGCTTCAGAGCCTTTCTGCTTTTTTCAGTGCTAATTTGCGTTCATAGGCACTCTTTTGAAAGAGTATTTGCATAAAAAAATTGTCATGAAACATAACTTAGTCAAATTATTTATGATTTTACTTACTGCTCTTGATTTGTTTAAGCAAACTATCCATTCCTGCCCAGATTTTAATTTGGATTTATCTGGAAGTCAGATCAGTTTTTGTATTGTGTTTATCTGGTAAACAGATCTGTTTCCTGGTTCTAGAGTATTTTTTCCTCTCTACGTTTGAACAAGAACTAGGCTCTGAGGGATGTTACCGATCAAATTTATCTGAGAAAACAGTCATAAACCCTTTGTACTCCTTAAAGCCCTTCTTATCTCCCAACAGGTTGGGGCAAAGCTCAAAGTTGCCCTTCCATGTAAATGCCAGGAATTAAAACTCATTTTCTGTAGCTTCTGGCTTTTTTTCCCCTCACTGCGTGCTTTGGAGTTATGTTTATAAATACCATCTGCTCTGAAAGGAGATCTGTTTCTGAAACAGTTTTTGGCTAAGTGGTACCTTGTGACAGCAGCTTTGTAGCCCACTTTTCATAATGGGGTTAGTTTCTTTGGAACTAATTCTGATTGTGTTGAAATATATCTGTGAACCTGCAGTAAGCTAAGTACTGGCCAAAACTTTTTTTGAGACTTGGTTCCAGCTGTGAAAAACTATTGAAGGACTGGCAGGAAGGGTTATCTTTAGAATGCTCTCACTTGAAATGAAAAAGCAAAATGGGAAATGGGGAAACACTCTAGAAGGGACAACATGGGGTGATCTTAGGCACAGGTACGCTACAAATCGTGACTAATCTTTCTTTTTCTTTTTAATCTAAAAGATCTATGATATTCAGACTGGCAACAAGCTATTGACTCTGTTTAACCCAGATCTTGCCAACAACTACAAGAAGAACTGTGCCACCTTTAACCCCACTGATGACCTTGTCCTAAATGATGGTGTCCTCTGGGATGTCAGATCGGCACAAGCCATCCACAAGTTTGACAAATTCAACATGACCATCAGTGGTGTTTTCCATCCCAATGGGCTAGAGGTCATAGTCAACACAGAAATTGTATCCTTTGGCCACTGTGGCAACCGATGTGCTGGGACCTAAAGAATTTGTATTGATAAACAAGTAGCTGTTTGCAGAAGTTGTGTTAATGGTGTGTTGTGTACAGGTTCTATATGGTAACAACAGTTTTTGTCTGTGAATCAAGTAAGTGGGGACTGTCAGACAGCTACGTAATTTAAATCTAGATTCTGCCTCTGATATGGCCTAGAGGAAATACTTAAAACATAGAGGAGGAGAGATTTTTTTTCCTAATATACTCTGTGGTACTTCTGCTCTCTTCCCATCCCTTACTGAGATCAACCTTGAAGCTACTGCAGTAACCTCTCATGATGGGGAATGAAGTTTTGAGTAAGAGCTTTTTCATTTTGAACATGTGGAAGGGATTGGGGTGCTAGGATTGGACTCTGGTTCTGTCCTGTTTGCAAGAGAGTGGCAACGTTACAAAGTTTCTTGAACGCAATTAATCAGTTGTCTGCCACTGTGTTGAAAAGGAAATAGAAACTTTCAATTGTTTGTTGCTCCTTAGCCTGTATTTTTTTTCAGTGGGACCTCCGAACTTTCCATTTGTTACATACAGTACCTGCACTGGATCAGTGTCGTGTGGTCTTCAACTATACTGGCACAGTTATGTATGGAGGTAGGACTTCTCAGGCTTATATTACTCTCCATAGTCACCTCTGGTCTGAGATAAGTAGAAGCTTGTTCAGTGAAATTGAAAGCTTCAGAGAGTTTAACTCCAGGCCTTACTGGCATGTGTGAACTGGATTTTTTTTTCAGGATGTTTATGCTATGTCTATTGCTGACAAAGACAATTTTCTCTAACATCAGCGATACCGCAACTCATTCATGAGATTAAAAATCAACCTATTGAAAAGAAAAATGTGTATAACAGCAGATCAGATGATGCTTGAGAAAATAATTTTTGTCCTCTGTATTAAGTTTCAATGATCTGCAGTATTAATAAAGGCATCTCTGGAAGAGTAGATATTAAATGGGCCTTGCCAAGCTATTAAAGAAAAAGAAAATTCATGTCAGAGTCTGGTTTGATCTTAAGTTGATTAGTGATGAATGGAAGGTAGATTTGTGGACTAATCTTTCCTTGTATCAGCTATGTTGCAGGCAGATGACGAAGATGACCTTCTGGAGGAGAGAATGAGAAGTCCCTTTGGCTCTTCTTTCAGGACATTTAATGCAACTGATTATAAACCTATAGGTAAGAGTGAGAGAACAACAAATAGCTTAGTGTGGAGGTTTGAAAGTTTATTGGAAGTTGTGCTTTGTAACATTCATTTCCTACTCTCCTTTGCATGTGTGACAAAACAAGTTCTGCTACAACCTGTTGTGATTTGAAGCATGAGAGTTGGGTTTAACACTGAAATATGTTGAAGTATTATATCCTGTGCAGTGTGTATTTGCTACCATTCAGCAGTTCTGGCGTTATTTTCCTTTTCTCTTCCAAGCAAGGCGTAATCTGAGATGATAGGTCATTTGGCCAAGATTTCATTGGTTTCATTTCAGGAAGGGCCATGGTTTTTTTTAATTATTTTAATTTTGTTTTCCTTTTCCTGACAGCATTTCCTTGTGCTGGTAGTTCAAAATGCTGTCAGTTTGGCCTCCAGCTTGTAAAGTTTCTGGAGCTAAGCTTATTGCTGCTACGGACATAAACAAACGTGGCTTTTGCTATTGAAAGAAAACATGGCTCACAACTCAGTCCCTTGGTTGCCACCCATCCTGGAAGATTATTTGTTGTTTACTGTGTTTAGAGAAGGTAATAAATGGATTATCAAGGGAGGAGGCACTGTGCAGAGCAGGTTAAGAACTTTACCTCGCTATTTTTAATGACATTTTCCAACTTTTCTATCCTTTATTATAGTTGAATTAGTTACAAATGTTCATTTCACTTTTATTTCATATTTGGGACAGTTTCTTGTCCAAGTATTTTATTATCTGCTTTTAGACATATATTGTTACATCTTTCGGTGAACATTAAGTAACATACAGTTAACCATTGAGTTTGTTTTGTGATGTTTTCCAGCTACCATAGATGTAAAGCGGAATATCTTTGACTTGTGCACAGACAGCAAGGACTGCTATCTGGCTGTCATTGAGGTAAAGGAGCTAAGAATAAACTCTGGTCTCTGTAGGTGTGGTTTGACTGCCTTGCTTTTTATTTCTCTTTAAAACCTTCAGAAGTGATGATACTGGAGTTCCTACTGTTAAATTCATGCCCTAAGTGATGGTGGTGGTGTTTTGATGGTGGTGAAGATACTGTTGTTTTTTTTGTTGTCCACCCACAACAGTTTTGTTTTTCTGTCTCTGATTCCTTAAACTTCCAGACACATTTGCCTTTCTTCTTCAAACACTTCCCAGTTTTTAAAGTGAAGAGGTTTTCCTTTGCATAAGCATAGAGATAAATGCTTTTTTTTTTTCTTTCCTATTTACAGCAATAATTTCTTATTAAAACTTGCACTGTATTGAATAGTTGGGAAATGCAATCTTCCTGGGACTTCCCATGGAGCTTTTCTGTGAACCACTCTTACTGTTCCTTTATCACTTGTCTTCTAGCAAAATTCCAGAAGCTAATTTGAAGCAAAAATTACTGAGCGAAACTTCTGGTTTGTTAGGGGCAAAGCCAAATTAAACTAATGGGTCTTGAACCCAACTACATACATGTAGTGACTAGTTTAAAATCCTGTTGAGTTAACACTCTGTGAACCACCAATCCTTACAGATTAAAAAAAGAAAAAAAGCAAGTCAAGAATTTGTAGTAGGGCAAGCTTCATGTTTGACTACTGAAGTTGGAGTTGCTAAGGTAGTGAGGCCAAGATAGGAAAATTTCCTTTTATACGAGTCACTGGAAATATTACTTCAGGGCATGTGGCAGTAGTGGTTGCTGGGGTGTCAGACTGGTGTCTACTGGAACTCTTGCTATATGACAGCTTTTAGCATTCTCTGAAGGATATGGTTCAATGATACGATAGGGAGGCAGATTTGAAAGGAAGTGGTGTGCGGTTAGGTGAGAACTAACCCAAAGTGTGTTAAGGATCCAGTAAAGGTTAAGTTTGCTAGTAAGAGTGTAACTTGTGAATGACAAAAGCAGAAAGTTGATATTTACATTGCTACTGGGCTGGTCCTTGAAACAAACAAACAAAATACTCATTTTTAGTACTAATTGTACTGCTGATGGTAAATGGAAGGGAAGGATTTTGGTAATGTTTCTGTAATTGAGATCAGATATAGCATTGAATATGAATGCTGAGCTTAATTCCTGAGGTTAACTGCTGTGTGGGCATCTCCTCTTCAGAATCAAGGGAGCATGGATGCCATGAACATGGATACGGTTTGCAGACTGTATGAAGTGGGCAGGCAGCGTTTGGCAGAAGATGAAGAGGATGAAGAAGAGGATCAGGTGAGAAGTAGAGCATTAACATGGTTGTTCAAGAGTAGCTGTTAGCTACAGGTGTTCATTAAAGTACAGGTCCTTCATTTGGTCTCATCTAATGTGAAGTAGAACAATTTACTGTCAGCATAAACTATCTATGCAAAACCTGTGTGAACAGTAACTTTGGGCACTGTAAACTGACATAATAACGTATAGTTCATTTCTTAATTTTCCTAAGTGTTTCAATCTTGATCAGAAACTTTGCTGTTTGTTCTACTTGGTTTTTTTGAAAATATTTTGACACCCAGCAGAGACAGTAGTGTTTGAGGTTTTCCTTTTTTTGATTCCAAGTCTCATATTTGGCAATAACTTGTCACCATTTTCTGAATGAGACACAACTTGTGACTAATGCAGTGAAACTGCACAGTACTTCTACACAGCAAAATGTTTTAAGAATTTTAAGGAAGCTGTAGGTTTCTGGATGTGTTGGTTTTCCTTCTCAGATCTGCCGTTTGATCTCTGGCAACTTGACAAAAGAGCTAAGATCTGCAGTAAGTGCTCTTCAGGGTACAGTTGGTAAAATACACAGTAGCACAGATATTTACTACAGCACAATGAGAATGAAAGACAAATTTGTAGCTTTTTCGATATCAGGTGGGTTTTGTGTTTTATTTTGTTTGGGGTTTTTTTTTGAACAGGCAAAGACCTTATGCTTCAATTCCCTAAAGATTTTAAATGTGTTATTCTCTGCACTTGGTGTCTGCATTCTAGTAAATCATGTATTTGTATCTTCTGTGAGAAAAGCTGACTTTACTTCTTCCAAAGAATGCCAGAAGGTGGTATTTTGGTGGGGTATTTTTCCAGACTCTGGAAAGCTGGATTTCTGATACCCTTTCTGTCTCTGAATCTTCCTCTTGCCGGGTTAAAATTTTTACTTTGTAGTTCAGAAGACTGAATAGCAGATGCAAAGAAAGAGCAATTTTCTTTGCAGTTAGTTGTTGTTGTTATTACAATTTCATTGTCATACTGAAGATAAAGCAGTAGTTCTGTTTTGCATAGACAGTTTGTCCTGTCCTCTCAGTGTGCTACAAGGTTGCAGTTGAAGTCTTGGCACTCCTTGACTTCATTGGTCACTGTTTATATCCCTGGATTGGATGGATTCAGTTTAGGAACTTTTAGGATGGGTGAAGAGTAGAATTCCTTGGGAAGCAATGAAGGGGAGAAAAATCACTGTTCCTTCCAAACTGTTTCTACTTTCTAGCCATCCAGTGCCTCAGGCAATAGTTCCTATTTCTGTCTCTGCTACCACTGGTTTTGTTCATATTTCAGTATATTTTAGTAAGCTTATTCACATTTTCTTCATAAAATCTCAAAAAACAGTCTGTAGCAAAACCTGATTGTGTGTTGTACAATGATTAACTAGCAGCTATCAAGACACTGTTTTGTGATATCGCTGGTAAGTGTTGACTTAAGTGGAGATCTGTGTTTGTTTAAGGGGATACAGTCTGAATGCTGTTGGTTCCAGGCTGTAACACTAGGTACCAAGCAGAGATAAGGTATCTATCGCCCATCAAATGTGACTGGGGACGCTTCCTGTCTTACAGATGGAGGTGGCCCTGGGTACGATGAAAGCTTTTCTGTAAGGCTTATGGAGTATTCAAACAAAGCTGCTCCAGGATCAGTTTGCAAGCTAAGAGTGACTAGCTGATATTGCATAATTGCTGTTTTTTATGGTCTTCATTTCTGGGGTGTATAGATGTTTCCTAGGCAGTAACTTTTAGGGATGGTTACAGTCAAGTTTGTTTAGTAAGAGAGATTTGGTTTTAATATAAACAACACTTATGAACCCAAATTCAATCCAATCTATATTTATTTAGTAAAACATAAACAAACCCATTGCTCTCAGTGACGTAGCTGTTCACTGCTGTTCCTCCAGGTTTGTTCTAATCTTAGACTTACAAAATATAGCTTTGTCTCCATAGAGACATCCAGCATTGAGCTAGAATGAGTACAGGCTTCCAGAATGAAGATGGAATCTCTCTGGCACACTTGTCTGTTAAGGCCAGCAAGAGTAATTTGTTTCCTGGTGAAGAGGAGTTTTCTGTGCATACATATGCTCACACATATGTAGGTATTTACTACTTCGCTACTTCGTTTCTGTAATGCAGGCTTTGCAAAATTAGAAATAAACTTTCAAACTTACTGTGACTTCTCACAGATATTCTAAACCACCTTCTGGATAAAAGAAGGTGCTTTCTTGATCTTTTTCATTAAAATGGTGTGGGGGGAAATCCATGTGGATCAACATTAATCTGGTGTCTCTTTGGTCAAGATTTTTCAAGCAGATACTAATCTGTTTAACCATTGTATCTTCACACCTTGACTTTATGAATATATATTTTTGTATATGATCTATGTGGGTCCACAAGTACAGGGGTTTTTGCCTCTACAGAAAGTAATAAGTACTCAAATAGAAGCATGTTTTATGGGCAAGCCTTGCTTGGAAGTTATGTGATGCAGAATAAAGTTGCTTTAAAAATTGTGCTTGAGACAAGAACTGTTGAGAAAAATATCTGCCTGACATTTTTTACTTTAAACTTTGACGTCAAAACTGACATCATGAGGCAAGCATCAGCTGATAGCTCTGTGACAGATTTTTGAAAAGTAAAAGCCTGAGGGTCAGTAAAATGAACCTAGCAGGGATATTTGGCCTATAGATATCTTTCAATTCCTTCTCTTATTTAGGTGAAGAAATAAACCTACTATATTACTTCCCCTTTCTCAAACCAAACCTTGTAAAATCAATTGATATGTTACATAATTTACTCTCAAATTAAACTATCAGGCTGGCTTAGCTGACCTGTGTATGATCCTGCTGCAGTAAATGTTTATGGTTTTGTTTGAATAGGACTGGTGTAGCTGGGTTGTCCCTTTGCTGTTATACTAGCCCTTCATATGAGATCTCCTGGAAGCTGCCTTTTCCTAGTTACGGCCAGTAATCCAGAGTTGTCAAGCCCTGTTAAACAGAACAAACGCTACACAGATATTGATACTCTGTGGTCTGTACTTACTGCGATAACTGAAGGCAAGTGAAGATGTAACACGCTTAGCAAGAGCCGGTTTGTGAGCTTTTCTGTTGGACATTTTACTCTTAATACTAGTCTTTCTGCCTTGAGCTTTCATGAGTTTTGTGTATTATTTCACTGCTGAGTGGGTATTTAAACGGGTCCATCGGTGACTGACAGTCTTAGAAGTATTTGCAAGACTATGTTCAGCCTATGGGGAAATAGGCAGAGTTTCCTGTTCTTCGGTCTGCAGCAAGATCCTCCTCCTCTTCCTCCTGTATTTACCACTGTTTTGATACACTCATTCAGAGTTAGACTTAACAAAAACAAGCTGTGTATATGAGCTACTGGTACAGATGCTGGACCATCTTTTGGTTGTTAGCTTGCTTAATTCTTATTTCCCTTTCTTAGCTGATAAGTATCCCCTGCTTCACTTGGTAGTCTACTGTCTTCTGTAGTGACGCAGACCAGCAATTCGGAGGAGACAGTGCAAAGGAAAGTGAACATACTGATCTGGCCTAGAAATGGCACATGGCAGTTGCTACAGGCTAGAAAAGGAGACTTCAGAAATATTGAGTGATCAGAAAAGCCAAAACCAGGGGACCTGACTCACCACAGAGTAGACTCAAAACTGTGAAACGAAGTCTGGATGATGTGATCTTCTGAGTGGGTTACAGGATTTTCAGTCTGTGCATTTTTAGATCTCTATTGTAGTTTTTCTTTCTACATTAGTTCTTTAAGGTCTATTTTTCTCTCTGTGGTACGTGATGTGGATGATGTCGTATCTGTGAGGCTCAAGTAGTATTCCTAGTTATTGTCATGTTCAGAGAGATTTATGGCTTCAGCAGCAGATTGCCACACCTAGCTGTCCCTGTCCTATAAAGTGTGTTCTACTTCTTTTGCCAGAACTGAAGAACTGTTAATTATCCTGCAGTGCTTCTGGGCTATCGAAATGGTGATGGTAGGTGTGTAATTTGTCTTTTTTGCATTGGTTTAGAAACTTCTAGGTGATATGAAATGAAAGCTTTGGAGACAAGGCATTAAAGACTCGGAGGACAGTCACTATTCTAACATGTGGTTTAGCCAGGATGGAGGATGTTTTTCCTCAACATTATGTGGTCTTTGTGATCCTATTTTCTATTTTCATTTTAGGACTCTCCGTATCTGTCTACAACAGCAATTCCACTGTACTGTTATTGCTGTTGGTTTGATACAGGTTTGTTTTCATGCAGGTACTTACTTGCTGGGGAAAAAACCCACAAACCTTAATCCATATTGGCACATGTATTTGAGAACCATCAGACCACAGCGGTGCTTTGTCACTACAAGCTGCCTAAAATGATGTCATCAGGGACCCTGAGTTTTTCAGGAGCTGCTCCTGTAACATTTGAAGATACAGTTTGTTTTGAAATCTTGCTTGAGGTGAAATAGTTTACTGGATAATAGCCAGTAACAAGTATTTTCAGATAAATGTCTCAACTGATAATAATATACATGTGTTTATTGCACACTTTAATAGGAGTCTTTGAACTTAGTTGCAGAGAGGCTAAGTAACAAGTGTTTTCCATCAAAGGGCTGTTTACATAACAGACACATTTTTTGAACAGGCAGCCTTCCAAAACAGATATTTAAAAACAACAACAAAAAAGTTTTCCCAGTACCTGTACTCCTTACCACAGTTTTAGATAGTACTGAGTAACTGTGACTGCTTGAGCCTATTCTGCTGTTTTAACATCTAGTTTCACTAGCTGTCAGTGCAAACAGAGGAAATTCTTGGAAAGGGTAAAGTAATTTGAGTTTTCAGAAGGTTAGACTTAGTATTATGGAGTAAAACAGCTTCAGCAGAGATAAAAGCATATTCTACCTATTCGATGACAGAAATCAAAGTTGACTTCCCCTCACCTAACACATCTTTCTAGAATTCCCAGACTGGCTGGGATCCAAGAAAATAAAAGCTGCCTCAGCTGTGATGAGAAATGTCAATCAAAAGCTTGAGAAAATAAAGACAAATTCTCATCCATAGAGGAAGAGTTCATTTACCTGCCAAACTTTGAAATTCCTTTACAACGTATTTGTTTTTGTCATGCAATTAAAGGAATGGGCTTATTTTTGTGAGTGTGGGATCAGTGAGAGGAAAGAAGAGAAGCAGATTCAGAAATTGCCCTTAGTTCCGGACTCCTTGTGTTATTTCTGAGCCCTACAGCACAGATAATAGTCACAATAGAACATATTTATCCGTAGCATTAAGGAATATATCAACTGCAAAATGGTGACATGCACATGCCTCAAAGGGGACAATGACTCTAAGGTTAGATTGTTTATCATCAGGTACATCTAGACATGTTACAATGAAAACATTTCATAGGCAAACCCAGAGTATTGGTCAAAAGAGTCCCAACTGAACATGCCAATCCAACAGAGGCCCAGGTACTTTGAAGTTTCTGTTTATTTGTGTCATGGATGCTTTTTCATTCATCACAGGTAAGTAGTCATTGTTAGACAAGCTAAACCTATTTACGTAGACTAAGAAAATAACTGCTTTTTTATTTCTTCATGTTTTGCTTCTGTGACATACTGTATGCTGTGTGCTGTTTCCTGTATTAAATCTGCACATACCTACATCTGCATAGAAGCCCATGGTAAGATTCCTTGCTTGTTACATATAGTAACTTCTGTGCATTCCCCAGGCTTCTAAGGTTTTTAGCTCTGTAACCTCATTAATGGATATGAAGAAGTAGAAATTCTAACACTGAAGTAGCCGAGAAGATAGAAGTAGGCGCAGCCCTGTAGCGTGAAGGAAATGGGATACTTAGAAGTTAATGGTATGATAATAGGAAGTGAGTTTGGGCTTGCTAGCTGAGGGGAAGGATGAAGACTAGGTAATCTAGGAGGTAAAATTCCTTATATGCTTGACACCCTAGAAGGACTGACAGCTATTTTTAAGCTTTTTCTACTGCTCATTGTTCAGGGAGTGTTAAGAAGTGGGTGGGGGAGGAATTGCATAGAAACTCTTAAGTGACTGAAAACCAGACATCATCACTCCTGAGAATTGCATAGCAAAGGATCAGAAAGTACCAATGTGCTACACAGATGCTTTGGAAGCAGAGAGAACAACTGTAAGAAGATACGACAGAGGGGTTGTCTGTGGAGAAAGGCAAATTACTAGAACAAGGAGAGACTTATTCCTCTGGAGTGAAACATTCTTCAGTGAACTTGTATTTGAACAACGATCAAATGTTCTTTGTTATGAAAGCAAAGCCCCTTCCTGTGCTGGAAATATCAGTATTATTTTAATTACTACCTAACTTGGAAGAGACCAGATTACTAAAAATGAGTTTGCTTTTCTCTAGGAGAAACTTAGGGAAGTAAGGTGGAAGAGAGGGAGAAGTGAACTAGTAGGTAGTTTCTTGCAAAAGCAAATAAATTGACCCAAATAATGAGACTCTGGGAAACATTAATTTCTTTACCAAAAAAAACCCAAAACAACCCATCAAAAACCAAACCCCCAAAACCCAGAGAAAATGAAGAGTTTATAGAAGCAGATGCTCACCAACAGGTGGTTAGACTTAGCTACAAATAGCCAGAAGTGAATTAAATACAAGCTGAAAGATTTGAAAAAGTGGGAAAAACTTCACCTGACATTTGATTAACTGTTTTGCAGGTAGAAAAAAGGCAGCCTCATAGATAAAAGTAAGAATAGAGTAGAGAAATAATAGAGTAATATCATATAGCATGATCCAAACTGAGAGGTGTAATAGAAAATGTGTTTTCAGAAGAAAGGGCTGTTGCTGGAAAGCATCTGCAGGTGAGAGGTGTTGACTTGGAAGTGGTGATTGGAGGGGAGCATGGGGCTGGGGTAGAGCAGCTGTGGGATGATGACAACTGAACAGCTCATAGAGCAATAACAGAGGATGTTGGGTGGAGAATTATTGATATAAATACATGTTTTGGATTGTGAATCAACTCCTAGTAGAGGAAGAAAGAGAATGAGATACTATATGAAAAGATGCAGCTTTTTGTAAAGGCTGAAACCGTGTCAAATACGCAAAAAATCAGTGACCTGTAAATCTCCAAGCTCTGTAAATCTCAAATCTCTGTAAATCTTAAGGTTTCCAAATTGAGTATTGTGGGATCTTCCCTTGGCAGCTAACAGCCAGCCTAGTGTAAATTTGAGAGATTATGTAATCTGCAGTTGAGAAGTCTCAAATTCTGTTCATAAAAACTTTTTTGTTTCAGGAAATGTAAGAAAACTATAAAAACTCTTAAAAGTGCTTATAAAGCAAGCTGATAATTTTTTATATACTGCAGATCTGCAGTGCTGTAAGCCATACTTCCTGAAAGCACTTTGTACGTACAGTGGTTTAATGTTAAAATACAATGCAGATATATATTAAAATATAAAAAACAAAAACAACAAAAAAACCCACAAAAAAAACCCCCCAAAAAACCAAAAAAAACCCCAAACAAACAAAGTTCTGCCTAGGTAACATGTATTTTGCATAAGAGTTTGAATAAGTGAAAGACTGGGATTTTCCTGAGCTTTTGAATGTTTTTTGAGATGATCACTGGTGAATGTTAAGTATCCATAACCTGTACTACCAAAAAAAGACAAATTTTGTGAATTTTGTGTGTGTAAACAAAATGGGTAAAGGGGAACAGTAAGAAAGTTGATGATGATGATGATGAAAGGCTATGAAGTGTGTGCAAACGTGCATCAAAGAACAATATGGAAGAAAATACATAACACTTGAACAGCAGCAAAGGGTATTTACTAAGCTCTCAATGGGCTGTAAAGACTGGCAACGTGAGTTAAGTCAAGGATTTTTTTGTTACAGTGCTGCCACTCCTATATATGCTATTCCTTTAGGGGATGTTGCTTAGTTTTTTCCTTTATAGTTATAAATGATAAATTAATTGAACCAAATCTACTTGGCTTTTTGAATCTTTATATAAGATCGCAAACTGGTAGTAGAGTTGCTACCAGTAATTTGCTTTGAGATGATCTTGAGATAATCCTTTGCTATGTAATCAACTTTTCTGAATCTGTAAGCTAATATCCAGCTTTTCTTGTATTACTACATCTCTGCAGCCTCCCTCTTTGCTATCCCCTTATAATTATAACTGGGGTTTTGTTCCTTGTTCACTTTAAATTGCCAGCTTTGTCTTTGTTCATTGCTTTATTTTTGCAGTCTTTTTGCTTTAACTGGGGTGAAGTCAGCACCATAAGTATTTATGCAGAGAAGTGGGGGCAGGAAGTCATTTTGTGTATGAAATGGGGTGGGTGTTTCCTAGATTAAAATTCCTTTATTATAATTGTGATACTGTGTTTTTGAAGAGCAGAAAGAATTGGCCATCCAGGTATGTTGATACAGCATTGCAGCTGTTATGCAGTGACATCTGTGTGTGCTGGAGATGAAGAGTAACACTGGTACAGTATTGTGAAGATAATACAGAAACCCCCCAGTATTTGTATTCACTATAATATATAGTAATTAATACATATCTCTATAATAACAGATTTGAGTCTTATTAGGGGTCAATGAGTATTCTACGTTAAACTGTTCTACTCTTGGCATCTGTAAAGGTAAAGCTCCCTTAAGTTAATCCTAAATTTAGGTATCTACAAGCAATTAGTATACTTGAATCACTGTGTAACTAAAATGGGTAGCAATGTGACATCATTAATTCAAAAGCTCAGCTCCATCATATCCCTCTGAGTGTTGACTACTCTATTTAAAAGGGAGCATTAGACTTTTTCCCTCTATTATAGCCTCAGGTTGGGATTGTTTATAGTCTTAGATGAATTACACAGGAAGACAGGGTTTTGGTCTGGCTGTGTCATAATAATAGTGCACCAGGCACATGGAAATATCAGGCAGTGAGTCAGAGTGCTGATAGTGAGGTAAAATGCTTTTCAGAGGGCAGGTTATGAGATGGTCAGTGTGATTCTACATTACTACTCTTGTGCCTTCTGCAAAGATAACTGGCAGTGTGAAGTCGCCCCTCTTGGAGAGGAAAGAGAATATTCTGTAAGGAAGCGGAGGAGGAATGTGAGGACTCCATGAGCAGTTCAGGTTCTCATCTAAGCAGATTTCACAGAGAACAATCCAAATAAAAGATAATCTTTAGGCATCTGAAGGAGTTAGTGATGGCTGAAACAATTCCTTGATACTGTTTGAGTCAGAGAGAGTGTGCTGGTCTGTGGGTTCTGTGGATCAGGGTACTCCAAAGAGGAAGACAAGCACAGGTGCATGCTTGTTTTGCATAAATGTGCTTGTTCTTTTTTTATAGCAGTACCTGTGTCATTGCTCAAAGCTCATGGGAATTACGGATGAGTAGGTAGGAGTTTTTGCAGGTTTTTCCTTTGCAAATCCAGATACGGTTTGGAATAACTGTTCTGCCTCTCTTCCCTTGTGCCACTGCACAAGGGTTTCTTTCACTGCTCTTACTCTGAATGCTTGTACGAGTCACAGGGGAAGGCAGGCTGGTTTTTATCTGTATATGGATCCCTTACGCAAGACAGCTGTGGTGTCTGGTGAGCATGCAGCCTAGATAGCCATTAACAGACTGGACATCACTTACATGCGACGGTGTTAGACTCCACCTGGTATTTCCTCACACCTTTCTCAGCTGTATGTCCCACAGGTTGGTTTTGGGTGCAGAAGCTCAGTGTGCCCTCTTAAAGAGATCTCACCACGTACGTGCAAGCCTTGTGTTTCTGGAGTATTGCCGTGTGCCTGCAGAGGTTTGTGCTTGGAGGTTGTTCAGAAACTAATGCAGAATTAATTTGCCTGTTACTTAGCAGAAGCACCACAGTGTCCAGGTTCCTGTTTGTGTTCTTTAAAACATAACAAGATACAAGTTTCTCAGTAATTAAGATCACTCCTCTTGAACTGTGTTCTGTGTCACTCGTTCAGCTCAGTAAGGATGCGCGCTGTGACTTGTCATGCTCTCACATGCACACGTGACTTCTTGTAGCGTAGTTTTTCACACTATTTTGTGTCATACCTGTCCCTGGTAAACCAGATTTCATCTGACTCTTCTTAGGTGGTTTTTAAATGAGTGTGGCCTGATTTTAATTGCCTGCTTCAGATTTAAGTAATTTAAACTGGAAAGGTGGAAACATTAATTTCAGTTCTCTAGTATTCTGTGGCTATCTGTATTTTCACAAAGGATTTTTCCTCACTGGTTGGTATAATCCTTCAAAGTTAATTTGCAGCTAAATATACAGCCTTTCTGTGTAATTTGGCACTTATTCTTGTCAGCCAGAAGAAATCTTTAGCTTTATACAACTATATTTAAATTCATCCTATATTTGAAGGATGATCTTGCTATATATGCCTTGTCCTAAGTTTGAATGAAAATGTTGATAAAATAGTATTTCAATTTCCAATAAATACATTAAACGTGAAACGTAATCCAATTCAGTAGTTTTGACATTTTCTTGTAAGCTGTTATGGGCTAGATATTTAGGAAAAAAAACCGCTTTCAGAAATTCCAGATGTGGAAGCTAAGAGGGTACTTACTCTTTTCAGAATCCTTTAGGCTTCAACTACACGGACTCTAAATGAATCTCGTAGACAACAGACTTTTTGCCTAATGTCTGCAGTTGTGTGTCTGTCTCCAGACACTGAAAAGCGTGGCTTAATTTTTCCAAGCTTTTTAAATAAATTGATCACCTCCTTTCCGGCTTCAGAGTTGTTTAAAGACTGAGTAAGCTCTCCTGCCTTTTCAGTTTTGAATCAGTTTTTTCAATTCTGAATAGAGGAAGAAAGTTTAAGACATTGGTCTCTCTGCAGATACTGCATAGAACAACAGTAGAAATTAAGGCAAAAGCTTTTATACTCCATTCAGCGTATTTCATGAAAAATTATGCTCATCATGGCACCGCATTTTAAAACTGTGAACTACAAGTAACATATTTCCTCTCCCAGTGTGTATACAATTCAAAAAGCAATGTCCGTTTATTTGAGGACTCATTGACTCAAAGTAAAGTTTGCAATTGCCTAAAATAAGCGTAGGCTTTAATACAAGTTGGTTTAGTTTTATATTTAATATAAGCTCTTTCAGAAGGAAAACTGGACGTAGCAAACAAATGCTTTTATACTGTAATCTCCATTTAAATAACACAGCACTTCTGGTCAGTAGAGGAGACTTGGCTGCCTTTCGCAAGTGAAGAAACAATAAAATTTGCCCAGGCTTTTTGGCATTCCTTGTTTCTTTTGCCCATGACAGATGTTGGATTTGTGTGGGTGTGGTGGATTTTTTTATAGCACTGACTGAAGAAAAAGTAGGTTGGGGAGATGACTGTAAGGTCTCTTTCCTCTGTGGTTTTTAGATCTGAAAACGCAGCAGTCTGAAGAGCACAGTGTGAGTGGAGTGAGCTTGAGGGCCAAACTTAACCCTTGAAGTGGGTTGTTAAGTACTTAACTGCTTCATAATTTTGCAAAATGTATTCCCTCCCAAAATAAAGGGGCAATTAGGATTGGATGTCTTGAGAGCTGCCTTCCTGCTGCACGAGAGCATTCTGTGTGACTCTGAGGAGATGTGCAGGTATATTGAACTGTTTCTTTGAGTCTTGGAAACTTCCTGGAGCTTGCCTTGTGATGACACACTTTGGCCTCTCGTTTTTTTTGGAAGAATAATAGGACTGCAACAGCTTCTTCCCACTCGTTTTTATCTGCTAGACACAGATTTCTGAGTTTCATCTGTACAATGAAAAATTCAGTTGCTTTATTGAATGCAAATTCTTATGGTGTGATAGAGGAAGATCTTGATCCATGGGTAAATGCCAAAGATGAGACTTTTGACCTGCTTTAAACAGTTCTATAATATGAAGCTGTGTGTTTCAGGGATTGGTTTAGGCTAATAGTACCTTTTCCTACATTTTACATCTCATCTAAATCAGGAATGACAGAGACTGAACATCCATGCTGCATGCTGTTTGATACAAAGTCGAGGGTTTGGTCCAGGTGAAACTAAAGCAGTTTTACAAACTAGCAACAAAGCCATGGATTAACAGGTCTTACTGCATGTGCCTCTCAAGAGTGCAGGTGTTGATGGACTGGAGAGGAGCTTGAGCCAATGGTACCTGTGTTGCAGCAGCGTTTTGCAGAAAAGACTTTGCAGGCCTGCAAATGATCCTAGCATGTGTCATGTTCTGTAGTCGTGGAGAGAAAGTGTTTATATGGGTGATGGGAAAGTGTTTCTAATGTGCGATGTCTGGATATGGGGAGAAGTGAAAACTATTGGTGTGTTTTCTTCAATTATTCCATTTTATATTTGTTTTAATGCCTGCAATGGACTATTTTTGCTGTCTCTGTAGGAGGAAGAAGAGCAAGAGGAAGAAGATGATGATGAAGATGATGATGACACAGATGACCTTGATGAACTAGATACGGACCAGCTGCTGGAGGCTGAGCTGGAAGAGGATGAGAACAATGAGAATGCTGGTGAGGATGGAGAAAATGACTTTTCTCCCTCCGATGATGAGGAGCTTGCCAACCTCCTGGAAGAGGGAGATGAGGGTGAAGATGAAGATTCTGATGCTGATGAGGAAGTTGAGCTGATTCTTGGCGATAGTAAGTGTGTGCCTAGCTTGGTGACCACAGGTGACCTTGTCCTCTGTTGAGTATCCTGACAAATATGCAAGATCTAAGTCTTCCCTGAAATGACATAGCTGATTCCCCCTCACTGTTATGAAAGGCACAAATCATCGTGCTTGTTCACCTGTGGCCTCTCGAAGTAATCTGTTGGTAAAAACAGCTCTTACCTGAGAGAACAACTGTGAGTTCTGGAAAGGGAGGTATCTCCTTTCTTCAGGTGCTCCCAGGTGCATGTCTGAGAACTTGGCAGGCCAAGGAACTCCATGGGAAGAAGCCTTGTCTGATTGCTTGCCTGTCCTGCTCTTCACACTGGTTGAACTGTTACCTCACCTGTCTTCTCTGCCTTATTTGTACCTGCAAGGACAGAGGAGCATTTTTGGTTGTTGGGGCTATCCTTTCTCTTTTGTATTTGCTTATAGTGCAAAACTAACATGGCGTTTCTGACTTCACTTCCTTTTTTAGACTGTTTGGAAGCTAACATAACTTTGGGGATAAAATTTAAATTGTTCTTATTTTCTGCCATTCCACAGATACAGAGATTTGAAAAGTTAACAAAGTATGTATGCATATAAGAAAGAAAGGTCTGAACTTTTTATGTAGCAATTCAATTTGGAAAAGGGCTTCACAAGAGAAGGTGAGCAGGATAGCATCAGGCTTGGGATTTGTGACACCAGATTCTGTTCCCTTTTTTGCAGCATATTTTTTTTGAGTGTGCGCAGCCAAGCCACTTAGTTCTTTTGCATTTCCAAGCTGTAAAATGAGGATAATAAAGTTACCTGAGGTGGTTTAGGCCCAGTTGAGCACCACGCGGCCGCTCGCTCACCCCTCCGTGGCGGGGTGGGGAGGAGAATGGAGAAATAAAGGCAAAAGCCTCGTGGGTTGGGGTAAGGGCAGTTCACTGGGACAGCAGGGGAGAGGGAAACAAACAACAACAGTGCTGATAACAGAGATACACAACGGGTGATAACAGAGAAACAGTTTACCGATCCGAACGAACGACCAGACCCCGAGCCCGTCCGGGAGCCGTGCCGAACGCGCCCCTCCCCGACCAGCCCCCGTTATGGTGAGCATGGCGTCACAGGGTATGGAATAGCCCCTGGCCAGCCTGGCTCACCTGGCCTGGCTCCTTGGGAAATTAACTCTATCCTAGCCAGAGCCAGGACATTACCTTCAGTTAAAAGGTTGGTAAGGATAAGTAACTACAGGGTGCAAAGTGTTTGAGGTCCTGCAGTGATAGGAGATTAATGTGAGCTGAGTGGGAATCAACCTTCTCTGCCAATGTGCTGGAGGATTAAGCATGCCAGGCCTCTGTTTTGGTACCAGTGTGGCTGGCAGGCTCGTTCACGTCCCTTTCTTCTGTTAGAATGCAGCTCAGGCTTTTAAGGAGTAAAACCACATGACACCTCGTGGTGTGTACCCTTTATATTTTCTCTGGAGCAGAGGAACGCTTACTCCTAATAGCTGAAATATGGGTCTGTGCAGGTAGGGAGTAAAATCTATCCTCTTTGAGTTGCCGGATGTCCTGGGACAGTTTCTCTACAGCCGAGACAAGGGAGGAAGAAAGGCTCTCTTCATATTGC
>VXBL01002077.1:830094-842005 GCA_013400195.1 Aramus guarauna | reverse complement strand
TTCCTGCTCCCGTGATGGTCCCGGTTCATCATCATCATTCACTAAGCAAACCGATTTCCTTGTGTATTTCTTTTTGTGTATAGGGGTGACTGATACTGGTATGGGTTGATCTTTTGACTCGGGTACAGTGCTTGTTGCCGAGCACCAGGCAGCCGCTCACTCACCCCTCCCCGGCGGGGTGGGGAGGAGACCGGACAAACAAAGGCAAAAGCCTCGTGGGTTGGGGTAAGGACAGTTTACTGGGACAGCAAGGGAGAGGGAAACAACACCAGTGCTGATAAGAGATACACAATGGGCGATAATGGAAAGCAATTTACCGATCGGAAGGACGACCAGACCCTCAGCCGCGCGGAACCCGCCACTCCCCGCCCAGCCCCCTGTTACGGTGAGCATGGCGTCACAGGGTATGGAATAGCCCCCGGCCAGCCTGAGGACAGGATGTGGCCACATCAGGTTGCCAGGGTTATTCTGTGGGATCTTCTCTTGAAGGCAGTAGGTATGCAATGCAGGGCCATATAGGACCTTTACGTAGCTCAAATTCATTAATAGCATATTGCCAGCAGGTAACTTGTGCATCTTGCAGAAGCTGGCAGGACCTTCTTGACACAACTCTGCTTCTGTTTCCTCAAGGGGGGCAGGGCCAGAAGCTGTTAAGAGAGGACCCAGCGTGCTGTAACTTAGTGTCCAAGGGGCAGAATGGAGGGGAAGTTCAGGCTATTCCAACAACTATTCCTGTAACAAAACTAGGTGCTACTTGACAGTTATTTCATGTACTGCTCTGCAGAGCACGCTTATTATGAAATGGCCACATCTGTACACCGTTTGTGGATAGAACCGCTTGGTCAGAACGTTGATCTGGTATGGCTGTGGAGCTGCAGCCACCCCATCCCGTGGCTGTTAGGTTGTTTAGTGACATCTTTGGGAGCTTACAGCAGGGAGTGCAGCTCTGCCAGGCTGCTGTATGCGTGGTCCTTGCACAGGGTTTGATGAGTGGGGTTCTGTGGCTTCTTTGTGACTTCAACTTCATCTGGCTGGCTTTTGTTTCTCACCCAGCAAGAGCAATTAAAATGCCCTTCTCTTTTGCTTATGCTGTGTTCCAGAATTAAGAGTTGTAAGGGCACTGACACTGTTGCAAGGTACAGATCTGAGGCATGGTGATGGATTTAGAGCGCTTCCTACTGCAGACCCTTGCTGCATTTTGGATGAACCTCTGTAATGTACAGTGGGTGTGCTTCAAAACAAAATAATTCAAAGAAGAGTTGAAACAGGGGAGTGAGTGGCTTTGGTTTCTTGTGCTTCAGAAGAGGTTTTCCTTTTCAGGAATACTCCATGAAGCACCTTTTAAGTATAAATTTGTCTTCCTCTTCCTTTGTCACCACCTTGGGGAGAGTGGATCTCTTTGTCTCATCCAAAGCAGTTTCTGCATTGTGCAGACCTTTCAAGAGCTTGTTCCTGGGCCAGTGGGGTGTTCTTTTTGAAATGCGCATGTGACACAGGTCGGAAGAAATATATGGAATTCTCACGAGCAGCATGGCTGACTGTTGTTTCCTCTTTTCTTCTGTAATTGAAAATGGCAACTTCCAGGCAGGTCTTTAAGCTTCTGCCAAGCAGTTAACTGCAATCAGGTTTATGTATAGACATGGAGTTCAAACTGGAAGGTTGTGTTATGGAGTGGAATTAAAAGTTAGGAGATCCCTTTTTCAAAGCTTTGCTTTGGTGTTTTTAAAAAACCCAAAAAATCCCAAAGCCAACAACAAACCCCAACTTTTTCAGCTTCTCTTCTTCTCCAGAGTTTCTGGATTATTACCTTGCTTGTGCTTCTTTCCTTCTTACTATGCAAGTGTAGCTGCTGCAGCACTGGCTGGTGTTTTCCAGCTCCTCTTACCTGGCTGTAGCTGTTCTGGGAGCACTGATGAGCCCTCAGCTTGGCCTCAGTACAATGGGTGGTGAGACTGGAGCATCCCTTGCTGATCTTCAGGGAGGAGGGTTGGGGGAAAGGGTTTGTGCCCTCTGCTGCTTGCCTGTGATTTTTTGTTTTTCCTAAGGAAAGCATCTGAGAAGGGGTGAACCTTCCAGAAGGCCTTGCTTACCTTGACAGGCATTTTAGAGATCCAGTATAACTGAGATGGCTAAGAGGAAGTCTTGGTGTCTTTTTTTTTTTTTTTTTTTTAAACCTGTTTTTAACGCCTAGTTAACTGCAGCATCCAATGAATTCACATAGGAAAAAGAGCCAACATCACCTCTCAGGTAAGGCAGGAGACGTCTTGCTGCCAGAGCTGTTACCACTTCCCTCTTGCACAACTGAGGGAGGAGAGATCTTATATTTTAAGACAAAAAGCAAGTGTGTGTGTGTGTGTGACTGCTTCTGGCAAATTCTTTCATGTCTTTGTTCTGTACCACAATGAAGAAAACAAGGAAAAGCACAATTTTCAGGTCACCTTTAGTGAGTGCCATGTAGCTAAACTCGTTATAGAAACCTTTGGGTTGCTGGAGGAAGGTTCTGGTCATGAGTGTATGGATTGCTTCCCCCTCTGTGAGCAGGTCTCCCGCTGTGCCAATAAAAACCTAATACTGAGAAAGTCTGGGTCTAACTTACTGCGTAATGAATTAGCCCCGTGCACATTACAGAGAGACCATATTCTGCCGCATCAGGTTGGTGGAACTGTCAAGCTTGCTTTCACGTCATAGCTGTGAGGAATGACTGCCCCATCTGTCCGGCCCCCAGCACGAAGAGCCGCTGCACTTAGATGTGCACAGTGAGTTGTGCAGGGGGCTCACGTGCAGGTAACTTACTGCTGGCATCCTTCTCCTCTTTTCATAGGGAAGAAAACCGCCAGCTAATAGAAACAGCACTTGCTAAAGCTGCTTTCCTCTTGACCCCCTGTTTTAACCAGGGAAAGAAAGCTGTGGTGCAGATTTGCTAACTGCTTTTGATTGATTCGAAAAGCACTAACGGTGCTAGTTGCCCCTCTCCTTGCTGGGGAGCTGCTGGTCTCAAGCAGGTGGTGGCCATCTCTTGTAACTACGAATGCGTTGCCTTGCTTAGCAGCCCCGACAGCTGGGTTCTTCCACAAACCAAACATAACCTCCGTGTCTCCTTTTCAGCCGACAGCTCAGATAACTCTGACTTGGAGGACGACATAATCCTGTCTCTGAATGAGTGAGGAGCAACTGCCAGGCGGGGTGTTGGCAGGAGGAGATATTCCCTTCCCAGCAGAAGACTGGAGACCAAATTGGAAACCGACTCTGAGCACCCCGACCCTTTTTCTCCTGGGAAAACCTGAGGAACTCCAGCCCATCCGCTGTGTTGGTTTGAGTCAGACTGCGGCTCGGGGCTAAGTCTGAGGCTCTACAATAAAGAGACCTGGGGTTAGGCCTCTTTTTCTCTCTGCCTTTTTTTTTTTATTTTTTATTTTAGGCTGAGATGACTCTTCAAGGAAACTTCTGAAGATATTTCACAATATATTTTTTTTGTATAAAGTTCTTTCCTAAAGTACAGAAATAGTTTTATATAAAACAAAAAAANCATTTATTCCATAGATCTATTAGAAAAAAAAAAAAAAAAAAAAAAACCAACCAAAAAAAAACAACCCCAAAAAGGCAGGTGTTCTAGTAAAGAGGGGATGAACTTTGTATTCCTGTAGTACCTTGTTACCATGGGGTAGGTTCAGGGGAGAAAAATTCTTTAAAATTAAAAGAAGAGGCATTTTTATGCAACTACTAAATGAAATAAGAGGATCATGGTTTCTAAAATTGTTGAGGAGTGAGAATATTTTTATTTTAAATATGATGTTATTTTTAAAGAAAAAAAAAAAAAGCAACAGGTGTTAACACCTGCCAGTGCGCGCCAGTGTGTTTCAGATGCTTTTGTCCTCCGGGGAAGAGCCCCGGGGGTGTTTGGTAACTGCACGTACAGGCTGTTCAAAGCGGAGATTCTCGCTGTGGTACCAGCTGTAGTGGGAGGCTGAAATCCTGGCTTGGCCTAGTCAGAGCCTGGTGTTCCTGAAGACATGGGGAAATGGGATAGAAGTTTGAGCGCTTTCTCCCCTCTGCCCTTTGTGGTTCAAGATTTTTAATCTTTTTTTTTTTTTTTTTTTTTTTCTTTTCCTCCCCTCCCTCTTGCCCTCTGTGTGGAAACTGCAAATTGAAGGCCTTTTTCTTTAATGTAAAGTGTATTTATTAAAAAATTAAATAAAAAAAATCTTGTCTCTGTTTATGGCTGTGAATTGTGGCCATGCATTCCTCTGCCACCCGTGCGAAAGCGGTGCCCTGTGCAGGAGAGCAGCTAGGTGTAGCTAGTGGCCCGGCTGCAATAAGGAAGGGCAAAGTAAACAAGGGGTGAGATTGCTGAGCATGCAGGTTCCACCCACTGCTCCGGTCCACGGAGACTCCCAGAGCTGTGTGACGACATTTCGCAGCACCCGTGGGTTCAAATCTGACTTCTTGGTTTGCGTGACAGCCTTGAATTCTCAGTGGGGTTGTGGGCAGCGCAGCACCACATCCTCCCTGTGCTGTGTGGGAGCTGGAAGGTGCTGCTCGTGCCGGGCTCTGATTTTTGTTTAAAGATGCAGCAGAACATCCACTCCGTGGTTCAGCTACCCGAAGCGCGATGAGCTGCAGGGACCTCTCGCCACCTTGCTGGTGCGTGCGGTTTGGCATTCCATAGGCTGCCCCATGGCTCTACTGGCAGAAGGTGAATTAGGTGCTCCTGCTTGTACATGAGAAGAGGCCCTGCCCTTCGAAGGGGATGAAGAAAATGGCAGTTGGGTGTTTGATTTCAGTGTACGGCACACAACTGCACAGCTCAGTTCTGTGAGTCAGAACTGGAAGGGAAGCGTGCCCCTTGCTAGCTTGGACAGGGCCACCAAATGTGGGGTTTATTCCCCGGTGTTCAGATAACATCCACTCACCTTTTTACCCTTTCTGTTTTGGCCACTTTCAGAATAGGGTTTGAGGCAGAACAGGCAGCTGGAGGCTTCTCACTCCTTGACGCTACAGCACGTTTCCACCAAGAACTGTGATCACTTCAACTAAGGCTCGAGGTTTCATTGCTTGAAGAGGAAGGATTTTTCTTTTTAAACCAAGAGAAGGATAGCTTTTTCTTCTCTCCAGCATCACATCTACTTAATGCACTTACCCAGGGCTGCTTGTTAATAATTAAAAAGAAAGGTTCTGCTGCAAGTTATAATGGATAATTGTACCCTACAGAGTTGATAAAGATGAACGAGTTGCGATTACTACAGCATTTAAGACCAGCAATTGGAGCAGCAGTCTGATTAAATGGGGATTGAAAATCGGATATGCCATCCCACAGCTGCGGAAGCCAGCCTCTGACTTATCAAAACCATCTTCTGGGACTTTACCTTAGAAAGTGTGCTGCTCAGGAGGAGAAAAAAAAAAAATTACAAAGCGTGTACTCAACTACTAATAGCAGAGGGAGATACTGTGCCAGATGTCCGTATCTTGTTCTGGCAGCATACCACAGCTATCATCGCCTGCATCTGTTGCTGTTTTGGGCCTGGCTATCTCGGAGAAATTTACCAACTAGTTTTGTGAGGGAGAACCAAAACATCCAGGCTGGAGCTCCTATTTACAAATCTGACCTGCAAGCGGGCCTCTGTAAGTACACGTGCCATCCCTCCCCTCCCACACCTGGCCTGACTATTGAACAGAGCCGAGGGGAGCCCGCCGCCAAGGCGGCAGGGCTCGGCTGCTGCAGCCTGCAGGTCACCCACCAAACCCTGCGGAGTTAAATCCACCACCACGGGGGAGGCTGCCTGCACCCTGTGCCACCTCGTACCCCCTTCGGTCTTGCAGGGCGTTGTTTTAAGTGCGGGGGGGGATAGACTGTAAGGGGCTGGGTGCAAAATGGGGATTCAGAATTGAGACTGGCAGGGTTTGTTTGGTTTTTGCCAGGCGGTAATTCTGCAGCTAGTTGGGATGGGGGGAAATCTCAGTGTTTGGAAAATTGTCTCTTCCCCAGCATCATGATTTAATCTATTTAAAAGCATGGTCTTTGGAAAAAGTCCTGTAAGCTTCCCGAATGCAGGCAGGACACTGCTGATGTGATGCCATACAGCATTTCTTCTGCTACGCAGACATTACAGGGGTGGAAGGGGCATCGAAATGTCCTGCCAGCTGGCTAAGACATGGACCTACCTCTCTGCAACACAGGGGAGCCTTTGCAGGAAGGATGCTGTGTTTCCTCCCGTGATGGGAGCAGAAGCCAGTCCAGCACCAGCCTCTGCCTTCACATTGCCATGGTCCTCTTCACTCTGTG
This sequence comes from Aramus guarauna, assembly GCA_013400195.1. Lineage (NCBI taxonomy): Eukaryota > Metazoa > Chordata > Aves > Gruiformes > Aramidae > Aramus > Aramus guarauna. The sequence continues at coordinate 835,725 of VXBL01002077.1, read as the reverse complement.
ACCAGACCATGAGTAACTGCTCAGCCCCTTTGGTACACTGCCACAAAGTTCCATGGAGTACAGGCTGTGTAACCATCGTGCCAGCACCCTGGGAGGCTGCACGCGTATCCCTGCAAGTGTGGTGGTTCAAAAAACCCAAATCTCGTGTAGGTCGTAGCTTGGAGAGCAGAGTAGAAGCCTCAGGGCTGGTCAGTGGGTTAAGCTGCGTGTTAGCTAAGGGCAGGAAGCAAGGTAGGATCTACTGATCTACCCTTTTCCAGGCCTGTTTCTCTCTCGGAAAAAGGCTGGCTGCATGTGTGAGGGGATGGGGGGCAGGACTACAGACAGGGGCCTTCGGCCTCAGCACAGTCTGACTGTGGAGCAATGGCATCCTGGGGAGCCGGGAAGGCTCAGGCCATCAGGATAGAGGGCTGATGCTGCTTCTCTCCCAGTTTTTTCTCCCTTAAACTCTTTGACTTCTCATTTACACCTGTGAATTTGTTTTTAGGAGGGAGATTTGTTGGTCCTCCATTCATGCACGCATGCTCACAACCGTCAGCTACTTCACTGGATACAGAAATCCCATCATTAAAACATCTTATCCAACCCAAAGCATGACAATGTTTGTCTTCTAAAAAACCCTTACACTATTATTATTTCCTTGTCTCAAAAAGAAAGCAGGAGATGAAGGATTTCTAGTGGTTCCCTGGCTTTGCCATCAGGCAGTAGCAGGTTTTATCATTATTCCTCCCGTTCGCACGCCCTAACACGCACGAGCACACGCACACACACGCACAGACACGAGGCCACTCCACAGCAGCACGAGCTACAACTCCCTGCCGGCAAGCAGCCAGCCCGGCATTTGTGATTGCACCACCACGCACTCTGCCTCAGACTGGACGGACACCTCCAACACGTAGGATACTCTGACAAAAAGCTCTAATCACTCTATGACTCTGGCCATAAGGGGTATTTAATAGCACTTGGTTCAGATAACACTTAACGGTTACAATTGTTGACATTTGGCACTGTCTACATTACAACAGCATCGGGGACTCGGTCACAAGGTGGAAAGTCGGCGTCCCTGTAACCGTGCAAAACCAGGGGCAGTCTGGCTACCCTACGCCGTGCAGCCACGCTGTCGGGAAGGGTACCTCTGCGCTACCACTGCGGCGAGCCTGCAGACGTGGCTCGGCTGCTGGGAGCGGCAGAGCTGCTCCTCTGCTCCCGCAGTGTAAATCGGCTTTCCCGGAGCCCTGCAGCTCCCAGCAGACGAGCCAGCTCACCTCTCGCTCATCCGTGCCCCCACACCATGGACAAAACCCTCCCTGGCCTTGTAGCTGTACTCGGGCCCTTAGGACAGAATTACATTTTCTGGGGTACAGAAGATGCATCATCAAGTGAAATACTAACCTCCTCATGATCACACTAACTCATCAGATTTAATATAATCACAGTATTAAATGTTAAAAAAAAAACAAACCCAAACCAAAACAAAACCAACAAACCAACTCATACTTGTTGGTATCAATACATTATTAAATTAAGCAACTGCTCATACATCATCAGCTGATGATGTGCCTACTGTGAAATTGCAGGGTTAAAAAAGAAAAGCATCACTAGACTGAGTTATGCTCCCTGCTATATAGAGTTTGATACCAATCATACCTGAGAGCACAGTTTTAAAAGAGCCTTTGGCAGATGTCAGCAAGTGAGTCGGCTTGGTCACAGAGAACGGTGCAAGACAGACTCTGGTTCTCCCAGGATTTTGTTCACTTGCTTACTACCAAAACCAAAAAACCCTGCAAATTTAAAGACAATTTTAACATTTAGTGTTTTAAATCCCACACAATTTTCTGTAAGCCTCCTAAAAAATCTACAGGCATCATTTTAAAAAATAAAAATATCCCCAAACTAAACAGTGTGGATTTTTAACTCGAATTTGAACTAGTTACCACACTCTTACGTTACTGAGCCATCAGAGGTGCGGGCGTCCTGGCTTCTCTCCTGAACAGCTGTCTCATACCACAGACAGAAAAGGTGCCGGAACCATCCCATCTGAAATTTCAAATTCTCATCTCCAGAGTTTCCTACAGTCATAGACAGGTTACTTGCAGTAACATAACACATTTTCAGACAGCCAGACATGTTTATCTTTTTTTTTTTTTTTTTGTAAGCCTGCAAACAAGTCTCAGCAAAAAAATTTTGCCATTTCTCTTTCAATCAAGGATTTCAGATAGTGCAACATGATCAACTATGCAAATGGGCACTTCTAGCTCACCAAAACCTTTGTGCCCTTTGCTTGTCTACATCTAATATAGGCCCAAGAGGGTTCCGCCTTAAGTGACTTTTTTTTTTTCTCCTGTTTTTTGTTTTTTTTTTTTTTCTTTTTTAAAAACTGGGAACGTCAAGCCTCATTTTTTTGTTTTACCCAGGACTTCTATCTGACTAAAACACGTATCTGGTGCTATCAAACCTCACCGCATCGAATACAGANCTTTAGTGTTTTTTTTTTTTTCTCCTTTTTTTTGTTTTTTTTTTTTTTCCTTTTATAAAAACTGGGAACGTCAAGCCTCATTTTTTTGTTTTACCCAGGACTTCTATCTGACTAAAACACGTATCTGGTGCTATCAAACCTCACCGCATCGAATACAGACTTGACTACTTTGTAGCAAACTTTTTGCCAAGTATTAACCGTAATTTTTTTTTTTTTTGTGTGTGTGTGTAAAAAACCACTTTGATTCTTGATCAGGATTTGCTTCCTTGGTAGCTGGCTTCTACCCTCAAATAGAGAATCAATAGGAAAGCAGCCTGACTCAAATTTATGAAATAAAAAGCAAACAGGACAAAAAAAAAAAAAAGAAAAAAAGATAAGAGAACCAACCTTTCAGTCTCTCATACAGCACAAAGAACAACTCCCCTTCCCCCTCCCACCTTGCAGGACATGTATAAGGAGACGGAGGAGGTGTGGGAGGCTGGGGCCTGAGAAACTGAAATGGGTTGGGACCATCACCTTCCAGCTCGACAGCACAGGGAACCAGCCCTTCCTGGGCTATAAAAACTAGGATACTGCACAAGTTTAGAAATCCATCAGTGAACAAGGCTTTACTGACAACTTTTCATACAGTTAAAAAATAAAAATACAGAACAACAGCGGACAGTGTCACATATTAAAAACGAATAAAATGGGCTCTATTTAAATGGTATTAAAATTAATTAGGAACTAAAAATCTTACCACTTTGGTCGAGGTGTTTTGAGCCTCCACCAAAATGATCGGCCTTAAAAACAACTGGGTTGTGTGACACACAAAGAAAACATGGAATTTGAAAAGACAGTGTGGGCTAGGCAGTGTCTTTGACTATAACTATCACCATATGTTCTTCTTCTAACTTTCCCAATGTCCTTAGTGCTGACTGGAGGTACTGCTGAGAGAATTCACAAGGAGGGAAGGCGTAAAGCATGCCTGTGCTGTCTCTGCCCTTCGCGCCTCCCACGGGCAGGCTGATAACCCCAGCAGCCTGCTTCTGTTTCAAGTAGGAGACCAGATTCCTGAGAAGCCGTCGCTGCAAGCCAGGCTCTACAACAGGGAAGGTCCCCTCAGCCCCTGCCCCTCCCGGGGTGGATTGGGTCGCCAGGAGCACAGCATAGCCGTTGGGGCTGCCTTGTTTGATACGGCGAGTTACTTCATCCAGCTTGGGCTGGTCGAGCCGAAGTCTCTGAGCGATTTTGAGCTGCGTTAACTTCCCGCCGGATGAATGGTCTTTAAGGAGTCCGTTGATGACACCGAGGTCTCCCTCCAGGATGTGCATAGAGGTGGGGAAGCAGCTATTTTTTAGCACAAGAAGCCCGTTCCAAGCAAGTTGCAGTGTCTGAGCGTACTCCGACAAATTCTTTAGCTTTTTGGTCTCAGATTTTGGCTCCTCATGAGTTTTTGATTCCGATTCACCAGTTCGATGATTGCGTTCGCTGTCCCTTTTTTTAGGCTGGGGAGCATCGGATGCCTCACGATGGGGTTTCTCCTCAGTCGCATGACGATTGTTCTGAAGGGAGTTACTCTGCTCTTTCTCGACTCCGGATTCTGTAGTGTGATTCTCCTTGCGAGCCCTGTCCGGGCTGCGGTCTAAAGCTGGCCCACTGGCCTTTGTCCTGCTTCTGTCCTCGTAAGGCGAGTGAGTAGTCCTCCCACGGTCACTGGAAAGACTCCGGCGTTTCCGCCTCTCTTCCCACGGTTTGGGCACGCTGCGATCGCTGTCGCTGCCCCAGCGCTCTCCGCTCCGGCTACGCACCGATCGGCTGTAGCTTTCCAAGTTGTTTCTGCGTTCAGCGTTTTTGGCAGGGCTGGCCCAGTCTGCCTCTGCAAAGCTCCTGTCTCTGTCTGAGTACAGGAGATGGGGAGGAGTCCTATCTCGCACCCTCAAGTCTTGCTCTAGGCTTCTGTGTCTACTGTACCCATCAGCCAGCAGTTCATAGTGCACGGGGAGCGGTGCGGGCTGGTACTGCTGCGGGTATCTCGTCTCTTCTGCTTTGGCAAAATCCACGCGGAGTCTCCTCTCTGGTCCGCCCAAAGGAAAGCCTCTCATCTGCGCGCAGGCGGCCTGGGCAGCATCCAAGCTTTCGTACTGGATGTAAGCGAAGCTGTCTCCTTTCACGTAGTCAATAGTCCTGATGCTGCCGAAGCGGTCGAACTCCCTGGCCAGGGCAGCCAAGGAGGTACTTGGACCGAGACCGCCCACCCACAGCCTGGTGGTAGGGTTGGCTTTCCCGTAGCCAATTTTGATAGGGTTCCTGCCGACAACGCGGCCCGACATGGCGACTTTGGCCCGATGCGCCATGTCCAAGTTTTGGAACTTGAGGAAAGCGTAAGCCCCGCCTTGGCCCCGGGCGGGACGCTTGATCACCACTTCTTCGATGATGCCGTACTTCTCAAAGGCACGTCTCAGCTCTACCTCCGAGACGTTGTGGTCCAGGTTGCCGATGAAGAGGTTGCGGGTCGCTCTCTGGTCGTCCTCCGGCATCAGGTCTTCCTCAGCCACGATGGGGTAACTGTAAGGGCGGCCGCGCTCGTCGTAGAGCCCGTAGTAATCCAGGGCCCTCTCCCGCTCCCGGGAGAGCCCGATGGCGGCCGCTTCCAAAGCGAAGGCGGCGGCCGCAGCGTGCGCGTGCCTGGGCCGCGGCTCCCGCAGCAAGGGGCTGGTGACAGGCGAGAGCGATCTCTGCTTGTACTGGTAGGTGCCGTGGATGGGCGGCAGGTACCCCAGGGGCTCCGGAGAGGGCGCGGGGGGCGGCGTGCGGCTCCTCCGGCCCCCGCGCAGATACACCGGCTCCACCTTGAGGGGCCGATCGTAGAGGAGCAGCTGCCGAGCCCGGGCGTGCCGGCGGGCGTCGCGGGCGTCCCCGGGGTGTCGGAAGTTGACGTAGGCGACGCGGCCGAGCTCGGGCGTGTGGGAGAGTTTGACGCTGATGTCCCCGGCGCCCCCCCCCGCGAAGCGCTGGAAGAGGCGGAACAGGCCGTCCTCCAGCAGCTGGTCGGGCAGGGCCGCGCTCAGCCCGCTCACCAGCAGCGTCTTGTACTCACAGGAGCCGGGCGGCTCCCCGGCCAGGCCCGCCGAGCCCCCCAGCGGCGCCAGCAGCAGCGAGGGCGCGGCGCCCGG
>VXBL01002077.1:609074-822462 GCA_013400195.1 Aramus guarauna | reverse complement strand
ACATGTATAAGCAGCAATATTCAGAAGACTGGCTGAGCCTCAGAGATTTTCCTGCAGTATCATGTGCTAAGGATACTTTTTGTTGCATCAATATTCATGGTTCCTAGTTTCTATCTTTTAAAAGTGACTGGGCTGAGATTTAGTTCTGGATGCAAAGTTGATTGTTTTTATTGTTTAAAAGCCCCTCAGTTGTTAAGGAGGCTTTAGCTCCTGTTTTAGCATCACAGTTTAATGTTTGAGTTAAAATGATACCTGTGGGAGGCTATTCATCAGTTAATTCCGTTTTTGAAATAAAGACAAACAAGGAGGGAGATGAGATACTCTTGTATGTGAGAATTTGAGATAGAATGTGAATGGAGTTTTATGTAGGAAGATGCAAAGGGTGTAGGAGCCAGTGATGAGAGTTTCTAGTCCTGTCCTAAATTGTGCAGTTAGACTGATTAAACAGAAAATACTAGCGCTTTTGGGGGAGGTTGCTAGTGCTATGTCCTTCACAGTTGCTCTACCCTACAGGGTGCTGTGAGGGACAGAGGTGGTTGTGTTTGTTCCCCATGCTCGGGGAAGCCTTTGGCTGGGAGTTTGGTCATAGTTACAGCCAAGTGAAATAGTACTGGAGAAGTGAGGTGCTGGGAGATAAGAGTTACTGTGCCAGTGAATGATCACAGATTTAGAGCTGGAGCATGTAGCTGAGTGAGGAGTAAATGCCTAGTGACTTCTGGTCAGTCTTCTGCAAGCTTTCAGAGATAGTTGTGATCATAGTGTAGAGTGATGTGATGTCGATGAGTAGTCTGCTAGGAATTCAGTGTTGCATATGACTCTTCTCCAGACCATGAGTGGTTGTACAATGAAGGCTAGGCATTATTCCATTGTATCTGGGCATGTCTGAGTGAGAGAAAGGTGGGTAAATTAAAGAATACTGTGGTGGTTTAACCTCGGCTGGATGCCAGGTGTCCACCTAGCTGCTTTGTCACTCCCCTCCTCAGCAGGGCAGGGAGGGGAGAAGAATAAGATGGGGAAAAAATCAACCCCAAACTTGTGGGTCAAGATAAAGACAGTTTAATGTAGCAAAGCAAAAGATTGTTCTCTGCTTCCCATCAGCAGGTGATGTCTGGCTACTTCTGGGAAGCAGGGCTTCAGTAAGCGTAGCGGTTGCTCCATGAGACAAACATTGTTTAAACCCCCCCCCCACAAAAAAAACAAAACAAAACACGGAACAAATGCAATTTCTATAGAGCATTTTCAGCTAATTGGAGGAGGAAAAAAAAAAAAGAACCACTTAGCTGTAAATGTTTAGTTTTGTGCTGGGGGCTCCTGCAGTGTATAGTTTTGGTGGGTTAATAGTACAAAGGGAAGATGTGAGCAGTGTAATAGGGGAATGTGCATATGATCAGCTCTTAGTGGTCTGATAAGAAAAGTTTCTAGAATCATAGAATCACAGAATGGTTTGGGTTGGAAAGGACCTCAAAGCCCACCTAGTTCCAACCCCTCTGCCACGGGCAGGGACACCCTCCACTGGACCAGGTTGCCCAAAGCCCCATCCAACCTGGCCTTGAACACTTGCAGGGATGGGGCAGCCACAGCTTCTCTGGGCAACCTGTGCCAGTGCCTCACCATCCTCACAGGGAAGAATATCTTCCTCATATCTAAGCCAGATCTCCCCTGCTTCAATTTAAGGCCATTCCTCCTTGTCCTGTCACTCCCTGCCCTTGTAAACAGCCCCTCTCCAGCTTTCCTGTAAGCCCCTTCAGGTACTGGAAGGCTGCTCCAAGGTCTCCCTGGAGCCTTTTCTTCTCCAGGCTGAACAACCAAGCACTCTAGGTTAACGGGGCAAGGGCAGCATGTTAGGAGTGAGCAGGAGAGTTAATTGGGCTTGATAGATCTGTGGGGATTAGAATTGGTGGTGTTGTTGGGAGGTTTATGTAAATGGTGGAAGCTGCATGTTCATGGTGAGTCTGCTGTGTGTGCTGGGCCTTTGCTGGCTCTGCAGTCTGAGAAGGCAAGTCTGTGTACAGCTATTGCAGTGGCTGCAAAGGGGTTCACTTCAGGAGTTAGTCTGTGAAGAGAATGATGTGTGTTCTCTAAGGGTGGAGGTGAAACCAGGTTAGTTTGGTGGAAAAATATAATGTGGTACTGCTGTCAGTGAATGCTGAATGGAAACTGAAGTGTAGAACTACTCTCTCTCTATATATATATATACACACATACACACATTTATATATATAATTCTGAACACTATGTCTCTGTGTCCACCATTTGTTAAGAAGAGTATACAAAAAAAAAAGACGTATTTATGCAGCAGTGTAGAGGGCTGAATCTTTATTGTTTAGGTTATAGTCCTTTCTAGAAATTTAATTTCTCCTCTTACAGGCTTTATAATGAAAGTCATACCAAGTTGCACAAGTCACACACTGCAACTGTGCTGAAGGTTTCTTTTTTTAGGTAAGGAGAGGTATTTAAACAGGGTATTTAGATTTCAATCTCACTAGTGTGGCCTTAGTTTAAATAAAGTATTTGACTTGCACTGAAAAAAAAAAGGTCTGTTGGTTTTAACAGAAACCAGATTTTTTTATTTTTTTTTTTGAAAATGCTTGTTTAAAGCTGAGGGCTTTGTACCTTTTGTTATACCAAATACACTTTTTATTTCCTATGCTTGGTTAATAAATGCTTTCAGCTGCATAAAAAAATTATTTACTTGACTAAGATTTGGTAATTTGAGCTAGGAACAGTCTCAAAGGATCTGACATACAGAAATTTTTTTCAGATGTGAGGTGAACACTTTAGCTAACCCACATTTTGATAGTTTAGCTGCACTCTCAAGTACCTTGTTACAGTTTTGCTCTTCTCAGCCTTTCTGTGTGGTATGTACTTAATAAAAAAAAAGGTGGCTTGGCAGTGTATGTCCAGGGCCAGCTTAAGTTAGACTGTTGGTGTATTTTACCGCTTAATGTCTTTTGGGACATTTCATAATTTTGTGTGTGTTTGTCAAGACAGGATGGGAGAAAGAGGTTACTTTACTTTTTCTGCCTCCTGCACCTTGACCTGTTTTATTGGTGGTAATAGAAGAAAATGCACATCTTTGAGATTACTCACTTGTAGCAGTCACTGTAGCTTTTAATTCCTAAATCCTGTGTTTGTACATGTCTTAATTACTATTCTTTCACACCCATTCTGTTAAAATGATTGGTACTTAAATACTAAAACTGAGAAAAGAAATTGCTATTACAATAAAAAAGTGAAATAAGCCATCGCTCATCAAATAGCAATCCACACAGTGAAGTATGTATTGGAGAACTCATCACTGATTCAGTCCATCTCTGAAAGTATTGCCTCAAAGCTGTGTATTAAAGTTTGTGATAGACAAGCAGGTGTCTTGGGCTGTTGCACGTGTCATGTAGATCTACCTAATTGACTAGACTAGCTGTGCCTGATGCTTGCTTTAAGAAGTTGTTATTAGACAGTGTACTGTCAGCTAAGGGAAGAATGTAGAAGCTGTTCCCTCACCACACAGCCACAAGGTCCTTTTGGTTGCCCCTCATTTTCCTCATTCACACAACAGTGGGAAGCAATGGCTGTTTCCGCGTACCTTGTGAACGTTTGGAGCAGCCTGAGGATAACCTTGTCTGGAGGACAGCAATGAACATTAAAACTGTACAGTTTTAATATCAGGTATTAATCTTTAATTCCACATCACAGCAGTCGAGTGAATGGGTAAGGGAAAGAAACCCAAAACAAACGGCAGATATTTACATCTAAAATTCACACCACTTATTTGTTGGTTCTGGAAACATGCTATCACAATATATACAATGAAGTACCTTTAGGACACTTGTACAAATTATTTTTTTCCTTTTAAATTTGATTTCCATTATAGATAAGATAGCTGTTTTCATTTTATTTTAAACATGAATACACAAAAGAGAAGTGGTTAGAGGTTTTTGCCTTTTTTAAATAAGCACAGAATGCCAGAGGTTAAAAACACATTTACAGGGCAGAATACCAGTCAGACATCACAATCTATACATTTTTTGCTCAATTTCCTGTACAAATACACAGCATTCAAATGGGGGTATTTACAAAGAAGCATGATCAGAGGAAATTTTAAATATCACATAATTTGTTTCCCAAAGGCTCTTGCTCTCTCCAGCCTCCCCGGTTTTGGCTCATTCTCCCACAGAAGGGATATGTAATATCCCTTACCTAAAAAAGGGTAAGTAAGCTAAAAAGCAAACAGAGGAAAAGAATCTTGGTCTTGTACACAGTAATAAACCCAACCCAACCACTGAAAAAAACCTTGTAGGATTCAGAGAAATTGTTTTAATTGCTTTTCTTCTACTACTGAAGTTCCTTTTCAATTTTGTTTCAGATGGGGCCAGCAGGTACACTGACGATGGAGAGATTTGTAGCAGACTTCCACCAATTTTCTCAGGAATGCACATGCTATTTTGTTACGCAAAGAAAACCCAATGAAGGCAAGTACATATTAAGTTTGAATTAGAGTTAAGTATAGAATGACAAGGTCCTGTTCAAAACATCCTGTTGCTGTGGTTTATACAAGGAATCTTCAAATCCTGCTGGGCAAGTGCAACAACTGCTGTTGCTTCCACCTACTCCAGGACTGAGCTTGATGTTGGAGTTGTACTATGCTATAAAACACCCCACCCTACAGAGAAGTATTAGTTCCAAGAAGTATTAGTTCCAACATTCACAAAATCTTATTAATAGTCTTTCTATCTTCTGCCCCCTTTAAGGCAAGCACTGAAAAGGGAGACAGACTACTTGGTAGGTATCAGAAAAGTAACAGAAATTTAACTCCAGAGAGGCTTAAATTTGGTAAATTCAGCAATTTATTCTGTCGTTCTCTGTGTGGACCTGCCATAAACTGGGTATTTGTATACATCATCTGATTGGTCTTCAAATCCTTACAAATACATAGTAATGTGAGACTCCCTAAATGGACTCACTGGTGTTGTACAATGTCTCTAATCAGAGCAGGATGATATGTTTTGAGAGACTGATTAGAGCTCCAGTGGGCAGGTTTTCCAGCTGACTGGGACTTGGTCCCATGGTAGTTGCATTAATGGGTTTGCAAAGTTTTATTTGCAAGACCTGCTGGTTTTTTTTTTTGCAATAAGGAAGCTCAGTAAGTAAGTCACTGCACTTTTAATCATCCTGCCAAAATAAAAAAGGGGGCAGGGGAGATGGAATTGAATACATAGTTCTTGTAAAAACTTCACTTGAAGAGTCTCAGGCTGGAGAATAGCTTATGTGAAAATACTACACTCATTTCTAAGGAATTACCTTGACTTACCTTTAGTGAAAACGTAACTTTTGAATTTTCATACATGTGTTCTATACCAGAGATCCATCTTGGTTCATTAACGTGTAGGACTGTCCTAGCATTGGAAAAAATCTCCTTCTTGCTAGAGATGAAACGTCCACTACAGGCCAGGTTTTATTATCCTTGTCTTAATTGTGAAGAATATGATGACTACAAGCAGCCTGTGTTAGTAACAAAATAGAGGAAGCAAGAGAGACCTTGTTCCAGCCAAATAGGCCATTTAAGAAACAAATCCGTAACTTACTAGTTTTGTATGGGCTAGAGCTTGAGAAGGAAAATAAACAAATCCCCTTAAAATCCCCTTCATACAACTGCTGAGTCCAGACTTTGTACAGACAGACCATCTTTAGAAGAGCTCAGGAGCAATGTACTCTGCCCAGTCACTGTAGTTAGAGGTAGTGCTAAAGGTGACCTGTAAAAAATTTATAATATCCTTTTTTGCTTCTTTATGCTGTTCATAGCATGAGAAACTGAGTAGTTAGGGCAAGAATTGAATATGAAAGTTGAGCACTAGTCCTGTTTCTGATACTTAAATTTACATGGTGGAGGTAAGTTTCTTGGTTGAGTGTGCTTCAGATTTTTCAGTGGTAAGAAAGAGGGTGATCTGTTACCATCCTCTGGAGTGTGCTTTGCAATCTGCAGGTGGAAAGGGTTATAAGGAAGGCTAAAAGGTGTGTGGGCATAGTAGGTGGAAGGAACATTGCTTGTTTATCTAAAAACATTAAATAGTTGGTACTCTCTTGATTGAAAGTTTCTTGGAAAATATTGAAAATAGGAATAAAAGATTTCTTTGTGTTTGAAAAGAACAGATCTTGGCTCTATAACAACTCACAGAATTTTTTCCTGGTTTGTCATGTACTGAACTAAGCAGATACTGATTAAAAGGCTTGTTTTGTGTTCTTACACTTGTACTGTCTTCACCTCTGCATAGTTCTGTTTCTTGGGGTTTTTTGGGTGTGGTGTTTTTTTTTTTTTAAACATTCTCCAGCCCTTTCTGGAGCTGGTCAATATTAAAAAAAAAAAAGGCAGAGGGTTGGGAAAGGCTGTATTGCTGCCTGAGAAAAGAAATCAACCTTCCAGAAGAGAGGAGGAGAAGAAGCTGTTAAAGCTTCTTTATACATTCTAAAGAAGCAAAAGAGGAAACAAACATTTCTTCTTTACAGGTTGCCTTTAAGATCCCTGACTCTAGGGTGTACACTATATACTGGGCATTTCTTGAATCTTAGTGTTTTCTGTCTACTGTGAGAGATGGAGATTCTTCTGCACACCAGCTGCAGTGAGTTTTTTCGGAGGGACTGAGGATGTTATGTCAACAGGGAATGAATCTCAGCTCCTGGGTGATGGAAGTTGAGAATTGTGAGGTTCAGCCCTGAGGCAAGGATTGTGGGATATGATGATGCATTTAAGCCACCTTTTCTTTACTGGCTGGGTCATCAACCAGCTGTGGCATGAAAAACTCAATTTAGTTGTGATTTTTCCTTTTTTTAAAAAAAAAAACAAAAAACTAACAAACAAACAAATAGAAATGCTGGTGTCAACAGCCTGCCCAAAGCTGGGCATGGGAAAGGCCTACAATTAGGTTGCAGCTCCAATGGCTACTAACCTCCTCTCGTCCTGTAGCACAGATGAATAGCATACGATTCCAATGAGAAAGCAGGTTGGTTTAGCCAGTGAAAGCAAAATTTAAGAAATCAAACAGTACATAAAAAACAAAGGAGGCAGAGTTTGTTGGAAATGATATCTTGGAAATCAGCGCATCAGCACTGGTTAGATTGCCTCAGCACCTATGAACCAATGCAGGGAGATCACTGCACAGATATGTACAATCCTGCTCTCAAAAGAGCCAACTTCTTCTTAGAATTGCCATCTTTCCACTACCTGCAGCTCACGCACCTTCCAGCCTGACAGTTCATAGAATCCCTGATTTCAGCAATGAGCTTTCACTTCTGTACAGCAAGAAGTATGTCCCTAGTGCAACTGCTTCTACTCATGTGCGTCTCAGAACTGGGAGGAAAGCAGTTTCAAAATCAACTTGCCATTCCGCCCTTTTCCCCCCCTCCACTTAAAATTGTATTTTTCAGCTTCTGCGAGTCTCTATGGCTTGTGTGCCATATGATGTGGTTAAGAAACTGCAGAAGGAATAAACTGTCCACTGCACAGAAAGTTAAAAAACATAACAGAAAGGTGTAAAAAGAAATTAAAAAGGAAAGCAGCAACCTCCCATGCTGGCCCAATTGCTTTTTGGGCTCCAGAAATAAACTTGCGGCAGTAGAAAATTGGTTTGCTGTTCTCCGAGTCCTTATCTCTCTCCTTTGTAGTCAGACCTGGAATGGTGATGCAAGCTGCTTACCAGGATTTGTCCCTACTGCTCACTGATGCCATGTTCCCATGCTACCCTGGCCTGCTCCTCCTTTCCCCCACTCACTGGTTGGGACACTTTACGATGCAATGGGCGGTGTTTGTCATCATCTTCAATTATCATCCCCTCCTCGTTCTCCATGTTTGGCAGTCGGGAGTGGTAAGGTTTGGGGGGTAGAGCAGGAGGGTCCATGGTGTCCTGAGGAATGACTCCAGATGGAGCAGAGTGGCTTCGGCATGGCTGGGATTTGAGTGACTCTAGGACATCAGGCTCAGAGAGACTGTACCTGACAGGGAGGTAGGGTGTCTCTAGATCTTCATCGGTGTTCCAGGCCTGGCTGGGGACAGAATCCATGGTATCGGTGCGAGGAGGTGGTTCAGAAGAATGTCCAAAATTACTCTCGCTCAAGGAAGAGACACCACTGCTGGCACTGCCTGATAAAGTAGAATTACTTCCATCTAGACCAGACTGCGGACTGGTGGGTGATGCAGGGATGGGATGAAGAGGGGACTGCGTGGGGAAAAAAAACAACAAAACCAGGTTAAAATTGGCAAAGGAGGCAACACTGCATCTTGTGTGGTGTTCCACATTTCAGCTTTTGACAGTGATGTTAACAGTGGTGCAGTCTCATTTGTGTTCAAAATGTGATTATTGGTTTATGTGTGCACTCCCCTGACTTGAAGTACCTCTTGTGGGCAGACAAGTGCATTTAAAAAACACCAGAGCTGTTAAAGAAACTGTAGTTGAGGTGATAATCAGGGTGCCTGAAATCACAGGATATGATATGAAAGCTGGAGAGGGACTGTTTACAAGGGCAGGGAGTGACAGGACAAGGGGGGAATGGCCTTAAACTGAAGGAGGGGAGATTTAGATTAGCTATTGGGAAGAAATTCTTCCCTGTGAGGGTGGTGAGGCCCTGGCACAGGTTGCCCAGAGAGGTTGTGGCTGCTCCTGGATCCCTGGAAGTGTTCAAGGCCAGGTTGGATGGGGCTTTGGGCAGCCTGGGCTAGTGGAGGGTGTCCCTGCCCATGGCAGGGGGGTGGAACTAGGTGGGCTTTGAGGTCCTTTCCAACCCAGGCCCTTCCATGACTATGATGCAAAGAAGGGAAGTGAAAGGGCCTACAACACATGTAAGTTATTTATATGGAATTCAACTCTGGAATAGTTTATGAGCTTGCAGTGGATTTTCTCATGTATAAGTTACTAACATGTTAAAAATAGTGTGTTTCTGTATTCAAAAGTTGCTTGCTGGTAGTGGAAGAGGGAGAGTTCCTTCAGGAGCCTATTATTTTACTTCTACATCCCTCTCTGCTCTCCTGTCACTTCCTTTTTACCTTTCGTAATGTTCGTGCAGGCAGTGCCGGAGGAGCATCACTGAGCTGGTGATGGAAGGCATCAAAGTGCAGTGAGTAGTGTCCTGGAATGAGACAAGCATCAGAAATGCAGACTTGTGCTGCCTCACTGCAGTGAAAGAGCTGGGGTTTTAGGCTCTGTAATGCCAGGTAACAGCTCCAAATGCTGGTAACCCCACTCCAGCCTAGGGCTTCCTTTCTGACAGCTATTGTGGAGTGCATCTGTTACATCACAAAATGCTAATGAGAAGTTAAGTGCAGTGATAGATGTCCACCCACCCCTTTTATCAAGGATCTCATGGCAAGGCAACAGGCTCGTAAATAGTGAACAGTTGAAGTTTGATTTAATAGCTTTGTAGGTTTAAATTACTGCTGAAGCTGGTCATTGGCAAGAAGCCAGTCCAAGCTTCAACACTGGCACACTTAATTCTGGTCCCAAAATACACGCAAGTTCATATTACTATAAGAACTGTAAAAAATTTGAAGACTTTTGGAAAAAAAAAATTGAAAACTTTGTTCAGTGCTAACCTAGCAGACCAGGAAAGACTTTGGGGTTTTGTTTCTGTTTTTTATACAGGAGGGAAAAAAGGCTAAGATAGCTTTCAGGTGGTCTAGATTTATCTGTGCATGACTGGAGGCATTATGCAGAGGCCTGCTGGGCATTTCCTTACCATGGGGCAGGCTTCGGGGAGGTACTGGTGGGGCCAAGATGCTCCCAACGTGGGCAGACAGGAATGGCAGGGCCTCTCTGGTTCCGCTGTCTAGGCTCCAGCTACTGGGCGCTGCTGGCACAGCTGAAGGATTGAAACAGATTTATCTTGGGTAACATAACAGGGAGGTTGTGGGGCCAGAAGGACTGGCTTTCTCCTGTGTGCTCTTTAGCAGTAGAGAGACAGATTCTAGCGACTTGGTGAATGGTACGATTGAAGGCGTACAAAGACATCATCTAGTCTACAGTGTGTTAAGTTTATAGGTTGCTTTGTTAAGGAAGCGAGGGTTAGGTGGTCATAGTGTTAGTCTGCCCAGCGTCCCTCAGTGACTTCATTGGCTCATTTCTAGCAAGTTTGAAGAGCAGTAGAACTTTGCTAGGGTGTGGTATTTGTTGTTGGTTTTTTTTTTTTTTTTTTGCAAACTAGTGAGTAAGTAAAAATGAAATCTCACTGATGGAATGGCAGCTAGGTCACAGTTGTGAGCTGTTCTGCTTGGTGGTAAATGATGACAGAGCAGAAGGGAACATGTGGCAGAATCCTCATGAAACACAGGAAGGCCTGTTGCTGCATTACAGTGGCTAAGTGAAGTGTCTGAATAAAGGACATGAGGGAAATTACACCTCACTGGTACAAGAGAAATCACAACTTTGTAGCTGGGTGCTTCGGAGTTGATGATAATTTTTGATGACAAAATATTTGAAGATAGCAGTTTAGACTCCTTGTATTATAAAGTCACCTGAAGAGATCCAAGTATTTGTTAGGAAAAAGAGAGAGTATGATCTTCGTGACTTTGGTTTTTCATCCAAATAAAAGCTGCTGCTTTCTAACATGAATATTTTTCAAGATCTTGAGAATTCTGTCAACCTTAAACGTTATTAAAATGCACCTTCCTTTCTTCCAAACACACTGCAAGACTTGATTCATTCTGAGAAGACAGATGTGCAATAAGTGTATGCTTATTTAAAACAAATAAGCAGTTTCTTCAGATTAGCAAAGAAAAGAAAAAAAAGTAATTCAGTAAGCCTACCAAGGAAAACTGAGATAAAAATGGATTTTCCCATCTTCAGTTTGGAAAATGGAAGCCAGGAGAAATAAACATGGAGTTTGACATCTGCAGAGGATTTCTCCTTAGTTAAAATGCCTGCAGCCGCTTTTGGTGCATTTCATTTCTAAAATGACTGAAAGGTTTCTTTGGTTTTTTTTTTTTCCCTCCTTATGTTCATGAGTTAGCATGAACACAGGCTCCCCAAGACCTAAAATTCCCTAAAGTAAAAAAAGATCACAAAGTGACATCTTCATAAGATGGAACAAAACCTATAAAAATATAAAAGTAAATGTTGTTTTTAAAGAGACGCTCTCAAACTGAGAAAGGCATACAAAGAAGATACGAAGAATCTTGACAGAGAACAAGTTCAAACCAAGGGATACATCTCCACACAGGTAATGTGGCTTCAGATGAATTTTCTCAGTGCCCCTGTTCATGCTCTACACAAACCAGAGTGCTCTAATTTGCACTACTGCAATTGGTGTCAAAAGGCCAAAAGAGGGACAAGATGCATAATAATGCCAGCCATGCTAGTCTCTCCTACAGTACACCAGCATCAAGTGAAAAGGACAGAATAAAACCTGATTTGCTTGGCCTGTAAAAGAATTGTTGTGTTTTGTTTCTAAACACCTAAATGCAGAAGAAGAATGTGAAGAATAGAACATGGATGGTATTCTAGTGCATAATCCATTTATACTTTCTCAGTGTTCCCTCATTCATGGCCTTTTGAGCCTTTATGAGTGCTGGAAATCATCCTGAGGTCAGATGACTTTTGAGAATGGCTGCTGCCTGTTAAACCCAGTGTTTTATCCAAACTGCTTCAGGGAAGAACCTACCCAGGGAGCTCCTAGTGCTCTGTCCTAGCCCATCTCTCTCTCTCCAGAACAGTGTTCAGTGGCTTGATGGCCACCTTTAATTAGCAGGGAAGCTGCATTTGAACCATTCTGCTTTGGGCAACTGATGTCAGTCACCCTGCTGTCAATGAGAATTACTGAGCAGAGCTTCTGACATGACAAGGAAGGGGGTGCATAACTTCACAGGGCATGGCTGTTAACAAAACCCAAGGCAGATAGCATCCTGACTTACAGAGAACAAAGAGGAAGCTTCAAGGACTGCAAAAACCACCTGTAACTGCACTTATGCTATACCAACCTGGCCAAAGAGCTAGGATTCCCATCACACCATCCCCTAAGAACAATTACTGAACATCATCTGTGTCTTTCATGGCTCCTTCGGGCCTCTGGAGGGAATTCTGTCTTTGACCCCCTTCTCTTTGTGCTGTATACTATACTCTTGCATAATATCACCCACAAACACAAATTTAAGAATTTTTATAGACAGATAATATTTATCTACCTTCCTTTTCCAGATTTTTCTCCTGTCCAATATAAAGATTTCACCACCTCTGTGATACGTTCAGTTAAACTAACATGGCTAAGATGGAGCTCTTAATCCCTCACCCCCTAGTCTTAACTCTCTGTTGTCAACAAGTCATCATTCTGCCATTTATTCAGAACTGTACATTGGCTTTTGGTTTCAGGCTGGACCGCTCTGCAAGGCTGTCACATTGCTGAAGTAGGGTATTCTGTTTTACTAGAAATTAGATTTCCCCACCCCACCCCCCCAAAATAAATAAATAAATAAATAAAATACAATTTAGTTCAGGCACAGCTACTGAAACAAAAATAGTGATAAAAATCTAGTGGAGTGCATTATGTAGGTCAGACTAGAGAATTGCGATGGTCTTTCCTGGCCTTAAAAATCTTTTAAGATACCATTTTTCCTAGCCATACACATGACTGTTGCTTGCTTAGGCAGCCTCCTTGTTTCGGATTTTGACTCATGAATTTTGCCCACTTCTGCTTTTTCAGAATGCTGCCTTGCAGATCATTTTTTGAGCCCATCGCTTTGTCCATGGCACCCCTTTTGCAAGTTCCTCCTTTTCTGTTACATCAAACAAACTCCTTCTCTCCTTTCATGTTTTTTTCTGCAAGGGCTCTGCCTGTTTGGTTTTTTTTCAAAGCAGTGAGTTTAAAAAGCATACATTCCTAATGATTAATAAATATAAAAGTACCTCAGAGAGGGATTACAAGAAACGTTAGTATGTTGAACAATAAATGCATATTCAAAAAAGCAATATATTTCATTATTTAAAAATATGGTCCAAATGTTGCACTCTTCTTTCAGATAACTTCTCAATTGTTGCTTTGGAAGTTTTGCTTGATAAAGGCTGCAGGATTTGTTTCAATAATAAAATGCTAAACTCAGAAAGCTTTCTGAAATAAAGAGGTTTGTCCAACTCCACCCTTCTGTGAATGATCTGAAATGGACTATAGGTTGGCAGAAGGCCCAGTTAATTAAAGTGTTAATTAAAAAAAAAAAGTGAGAGAATGCAATCTGCCAGGAAATGTAGAAGCCCATTTGTTACTTGCTTTAGCATGACCAGAGTAATAATATTTTAGAAAGCATGCATGCTAACTAGGAAAAAAGGATACCTTTCTCAGCCACAGACAGGTTGGGATCACTGCAAGGTTTGCACGGTCCAATCATTTGCTGGATCAAGGCGCGCTGGAAATTTGGAGGCTAAGGGAGAGGAAAGTTGGCACAGAAAAGTAAATTTAAAAAAAAAGGAGTTACAGAACAGCTGGTGCAGAACCCTGTGGCTTTCTGTCCGCCACTGTTAAAGTTTTTTAACTAAAAAAGTCATGGGAACCTTAAGCTGTGTCTACATCAGCGAGTACTGCAGTGCAATACTAGTGGATCTCTAGAGTGTAACAGTGCTGAGGACCCACCGTTCGTGCTGCTTGTGTTCTCTGGAGGAGTTATTTCAAACTAGCTCTAGCCTGGCCTTGGGCCCATTATCAGCTTGAATGCATCACACGCCCTTCCTGGAGCTTACCTTTTGCTTTGGTTTCATTTGGAAGACTTGAGTTTGCGTGCTCTGAGGCAGTTCTCTGGTGTGAATTGAAATGCGGTAAGTGGGCATGATCAGGAGATTCCCTTCAAAAGTGCATGCAAGGGCCAGATTAAAATGCTTACGTATAGGCACACCCTCAATTTCTGAATTTGTCCAAAGAAGGTAGTAGATACGGGCACAGATTGTTTGGAGACCTTGTATCAGTATATTATTTCAGCCTCCTGGGTTTTTGATACCTCTGGAAATCACCATAAAGCTACTTAGAATCAACTTTGAGGCTAGACTGCAGGATGGCCATGGTTCTAGAAAAATGAATAAATAGAATGGTATGACTACTTGCAGTGAACCAGGGCTCACAGGATAAAGCTGGGAAGTAGGAAGAGTCCATTTTCATACCGCGTATCTGCAATTTTAACAGTCATTACAATTTGTATCCCTTGACTACCAAAGTGAGTGGCTCTAGGAAGTGATTAATATGAAAATTTCTGCGTTGTCTCTGAAAGTGATCCTAAGTGTGGTGTTGTGCTTTCCAAAAATAAAAAGGAGAAGCTTTGAAATGGTCAAAAATAGTAAAAGTCACAGTTTCAGCTGGTTGAACTGACATAAAAGAAATCAGATCTGCTACCTGTCCGTTTTCCATGATAGCGGCGGGATACATGGCGCTGCTAGGTCGGTCCCGATGGGTTGGCAGCAACATCATCATCTCCCGAGAGTGGCGGTACTTATCTGGTAGAGAGGGAGAGCCTGTAAACAAGTGAGAATAATCACGTACACGTGACAAACAACAGCCATGTCTCCGCATGCCCAGTGAGCTAGTCCTCCTTTGCAATTTGTTCAGACGGATGATTGTACAGGACTCGAGAAAACATGATGCTGAGCCCACTAAGCAGCTAACTGTTGGTGAGGTGCACAGCACGAAGATGAAATAAGAACTGGCTTGTCATATACAATTAAGGACATACCACATAAGGTGTATAAGATGCTTGTGTCCCTAGTTGTATGTCGCAAAGTGCTTCCTCTTAAAACAAACAAAGCGGGCATCTGTGTGGAATCAGCTGTAGCTGTGCTGTACAGTGCCTAAAAGTCCCTCGCCCTAATAAAGTATTGTAGGGTTACAGAAATTCCATAAAATTGGGCGTTTTAGGACTGAATGTGGAAGAAAGGGATAAAAGCTTGAGACACACTATTCAGTTAAAGCAGGAAGCTACAGGACGCTACTTCATTCCTCAGTTCTGGTAGAGATAGTCTGAGGTGTTGCCATTTAGTTGGCAATACCTTGGTTAGCTTCCTCTTTGTTAAAGCAAAACAAAACCCAGCAATAAACAGAATTTTCTTTAAACATGGGTGGCCCTTTGCTTATAATGCTGCTGGGTAATGTATGATTACTACTGTGTTGGTATACTGAGCTGCTTTATGACAAGAGGACATTTACCAATGCTTAGAGTTACATAGTAGGAGTATACTTAACTTAGTTATCTGTATATCTTGTTATCTTGTCATTTAAGGTATTGGGGTGTAAACAGCTTCCTGGTGCATGGAATTATTTGGGACTCATGTCCTTTGAGATGAGTGCCACGTAACAATATGCCCTCTGATATGCAACAGCTGACAACTTGCCGGAAGAATGATTCCCATTAGTGACTTCCTGAAGTCTGACATTACTGATACACGCATCCCTTGGTATGCACAATATTAGGCAGGAATTGATGTTCTGAAGCTGCTGGAGTGAGCTTTAATTTGCACTGATCATTTCATTGCGTCACAAACACGCACTTAACAGATGGCAGCACACAGCGCATTACAGAGCCATGCCGGCTTTTGGGGAATACATGCCCCCTTTTGCAAACTTTCCACAACCACACACATTACCTGAACAGCACTCCAACATATGAGCAAAGGCATTGGTGCTGGTTAATGCAGCTTTTACCCCAGCAAAAGCAAACATGCAGTTTTGGGGACTGATATTCAGCACACAGTGGAAGGAACAATGTGTCCAGCAGAATGCAGGATAAGGTCCTACAATTGCAACAATTCCATCAGGGGTGGCAGATCCCAGATTAATCTACAAACCCCACCCCGACATGAACAGCCGCAGAGTATCTGCATTCTAGTTCCGAACTCATTTTCTCCCCAGACATAAAACAGAAACATAATTGGACAACATTACTTGCTCTTATATACAACATCAGCTTCGAAAACACAGTGTTAACACTTTATGCTGAGTCTCTTTTACTCACACATCACAGGTAGTCCTGTTTCTGCATGACAAATGTAAGGATGCTGAACTTTTAGGTGTGCCCAGAACTACATCACAGCACAACCTACTTCTCCCTTTTATTTATCTTGTCATCCTTGTTCTTTTATATCCAAGATGTAAACTACCTCTATGTGCCATCAGTTTATATGGGATTATAGTTTCCACAGACCTTGCATTGTGTGACCTGAAAGATCCCACATGGGAATGATCCCACATGGCAGAATCTAGTTTACAAAATGATCCCACATGGCAGAATCTAGTTTACAAAACAGCTCTGCTGTTTGGTGCCCTAAATTTGTAAATAATTATAGCTATAGAGATTGTAACAGGTTATGCCAACTATCCAGTCTGCAAATAAAATTAAGTACTGATACCTCTGAATTGTGGGCCACAAAAGGAGTGCTGAAGCTTTTAATAATAATCAGGCCTGCTTCTTTGGACAGACAGAGAGCACAATCACCATGGCTCCTTTCAGGGACTGGCAAAATTAAAAAAAAAAACAACACCAAAGTAAAAAAAGCTTTAAAAGCTTCCAGAGCAGCCAGTGGCCACATAAGATACTGCAGCATGTATCAGGGCCTATTTCTTTTAGCTTGTAGCTTGGTACACTGTATGTACTATTAATGAGAAAGGAAAACCTCTGCTGAAGCCAGAGGTAGGTTTTTTAATTATGAAAATGTTAATCCACTTGTGACGAGTATTAGTTTTAAGGAACGAAACTGAAAAGTACTTAAATTCCAAACTCAATGAATCTTTTCTCCTGACTCATCACTTGCATTATTATCGTGAAAACAGTTTGCTCCTGCACCAAAATGTAAGATTATTTTTTTTTTAAGAAGGAAGTTTTTTAATGTAAGTATATGGGTTCTTGCAAAGTGCTGAATAAGACACTGGCACTCATTTTCTACACCTTAAGAAGGGGGCTGTGTTGAGGAAGCAATAGGGATGCCGTAGTGTCAACTGGGAGTTGCTTTTAGAGTGCATGGGAGGACTCCCATACGTATTTTAAATGAAACTAGTGAAAAAACCTAACCTACTTCTAGCTCTTTCCAGGTCTTTTTGCGTTACAATTTCTGCTTAATGGACATCCGTTTACATGATTTAACTCTAGTAAGGTTAGAGCAGTGCCTCGTGAGTCACCTCAAGGCAAAACAAACTCTGAATTTCTTACTGATCCTCCATACAACAGCGTTGATTTCTTGATAGGGAAGAAGCTACGCAAGGGCCAAGCCAGGTGAAAACTGAAAGATACCTAACTGTTAATCTGAAAACTAGAGTAACTAGTAATGTCTTTATCTTTACCAACGGAATTAGAGAATTCTTACTGTATTCCAATTACAATTCTATTTAAGACTTTTGCTCTAACTTGTGCATATTATGACTACCATAAGGTTTGCTGCTTTAATCTGCTGTTCAGTGATATGATCGAATTAATTACTGTCTTAATGACTATCCTTTAAACAAAATGTTGGATTAGTGGTTTTATTATTTCCTTTGGACAAGCCAAATAATTAGCTTGTGTTGCTGTTTTAAATGTGAATGAAAGGGTCATTTTTTTTGAAGTGGAGAATTGGAAATAAGATTTAAATTCCTGCTGGATTCTTTATACAAATAGCCATGGCTTCCTTTGGTCACTAATGGAACTAATCTATATTATAGAGATACCTGTCTCCTCAGAACAGTGTGAGTAGCTGAGCTCCAGAAGGGACTCAGCAGTTAAACAGAGAAGGTGGTATAAGTATCTGGATAATGGGACAGTGGTTTTTTACCTCTACATTAATGTTTGAATCAATGAGAGAAGCATTTAAACATCTGACAAAACCCTAGAAATCCTAGATAACCATGCTCAGGTTAAAGCTACAGGTGACAAAGATGCTAAATTGATAAATTTAGGTGGCCTGTACAAAATAAATTGTTGGCCTTCGTGTACTTCCCATTTGAAAAGTGGTTAACCGTAGCATTGTGACTATCGTAGCTTTGTCGGCAGTCTCAGCAGAAAGGCCAAGGATTGGATGGGTCATGGTGACTGAACTATCCTCTCACCTCTAGAGGTGGTCCCTCCAGGACAGAGATGAGGCACATTGGTGGGGGCAGCGTGGGGAAGCTTGCACGGCTGCCGCCCATGCTGTATCTGTTCTGTGGATAAATAGAGGGCTTCAGCCTCCAGTGTTGTCAATCCAGCACCCTTCACCAGCACTAAATTAAAAAGAAGTATCTTAAATACCAAAAAAAAAGAAAAAAAAAGAAAAAAAAAAAGAAAAAAAAAGATAGAGGTGCATTGGCAGAGCTGCACATGTAATGTTTGTGAAGTACCTTGCTCCAGCCAGTGATACTGGTCTCTCAATTTCATAAGCATCAAATTCACCCAATTAAAAAACAAAGCAAAAGGAAAAATCACCAAGGAGAAAAACAAAGCTGTATTACCACAGTGGAACTTAAGTGTAAGTGCTTTTTGTCATTATGAACAACTCCATTCCAGACAGTGGTGTCGTAATAACCAGAACAGTGACTTGCACACTGTGAACCACAGAGACCACTTGGAACTTCACTAGAAGTGAAATCCCATAATCCATGGGTAATGTCTGAATGCTGTGCTCACCTAACTGAAGAGTGAACAAAACTAGCAGAGAAGAAATGTTGTATCATAGGCTTTCAAAACATGTTAGTAAGTGTGAAGAATAAAATATATATATTGAAGTATTTTCCAAAACCATTACTTTCTTACTGTTTCCTCATTTGTGGTCATTTACACTGTCTAGTTCTCATCTCTGGGAGGTGCTGTTGGCTTATCCATCAGCACCAGACCCTTTGTAGCATTCATCACTTTGGTTTCTAAGCAACAGCAAAGAATACAGTAAAGAGGGAAGCTGGTGATGCTATGAAGTCATCAAGCTCAGAAAGACTGGCACAGCCTGTCACTGTGAGCACTGGACTTTTAAAGTGGAAAATAGACTGAAACAGTAGGAGCACCAAAACCCCTCAGATCCCCCAAAAGATTCAGGCCTCACATGCCGGCTGAAGCATATCCATTTAAGGACAACTTCCTGACCTGATAGCCCTCTACTCAGATCCATCTCTCTTGCTATGCCAGTTTCATCTGGTTACTTTACTATTTGAATTGTCATTATTTTCCTTCCAGTCCTTGGTAATTAGTGAAGCTATTTGCCTTTATCTGAAGGTGTCCACTTCTCACCTTCCTATGACATCTGATTCTTCAGTTAGATCACTTTGATGCATCTGTGTCATAACAACAGTCAGTCAATTAAGATTTTACTGCAAGATTGAGCAAAAAAGCCCCAAGGTGGCCTGAGAGAAAGGGCCCTTCTCTGTATTCTCTGCCCCTAAGGAGACATACAGTTCCCTGTATGGGAAGAAGGGGTAAGATTTAAATATTGACCTCTACTATATCCTGGATACCTTCTTCAGATGCCTGTGAAAAGAGGTGTAGGAATTTGTGAACCTGCAACTGAGAGTCCAAAATGAGAGGAAAAAAACCCACTTAAATAGAAATTACCAAATTCAGGAGATTGCACAGAGTGGCTTTGCTTCAGTTCCAAGGCTTGGGAAGAAAATGATTAGCAATATCAAGACCAGCTACTGTAACAGCAAAGGCAATATGAGTATCCCTAGAGTCTGTTTTTACATTTTTCCTTTCTTCAAGAATTTCCCAGCAGGGAAGCCCTTCTTTAACTACAGTACTTAAAATTCATATCTTTCAACATTCATTGTATATATATGCTTTTGTGTACACATGTTTCTGCTAAACTGCCTCCAGTTCTTTTTTGTGCCATAATTTCATTAAATGTGTAAAATGATTTTTTTCGCCTTTGTCTTCATGATCTCTGTCTTTTAAGTACTCTACCAAAGACTACTCTTGTTTTCCTCTAGATTGCCTGCCACAATTTTGTAGCGGAACAATGGAAATCATTATGAAATTCAACTGCCTGAAACCAGCATGTATTAGAAATACATTCCAAATACTGCTGAAAAAAAAAATATTAAATCCATCTCTGGAGAATGAAAAACATTTTTTAAGAAACAATTTTTGAAGAGGCATTTACAGCTCCAAAAGAGAAACAGTGGTATATTTCAGTGTAGGTGGTCTTTCACCAAGAAGTCAACAGCATTGCCAGGTTTAGGGGACACTGCAGGTCCAGTTAACCCTTCATTTGGGTCCATCCATTCTTACCTCGAGCACTGGAAGGGGCAGAGTTAATCATCTGGGATGGTGCCGAGTGAGTAGAGCTCAGGCTTGAGGTGGAAGGGCTAGCCTGGGACGAGGATAAAACAGAGACATTGGTGACTGAGCCTTGGTACCTGGAATTAGGGTAAACAAGCTGCAGGAGGATGAGAAATCAGGAGAGAACTGAGTGGATCAGCGCATTAGATATTTACCTGTCTCAGATCACCCAGTGCAGCCTCTGCCTAGGAAAGAGCTTCAGTGCAGGCCACTATTGATGTGCACTCAGAACTGTGGGACTCATTTTGCCCTCTCATAAACCAAGAGCAATACTAGCTGCATATGTTGAACAAGTCAGATAAGTAACATGCTGACTAAAATCTTACTTTATGAAAGGAACAGTATGATCTCGGACCACAGTAGCAACTTTCACTGTACAAATACAGAAGAGTTCTTCCCAAAGTAAACCTAGCTGAATTACTCTGTCATCTTTCTCGAATAGTGTTAGATTCTACCTGTTCAGTTCTTTGAGAAAAACATCACAGGACAGATCCAAGTGTGTGTGTAGGTAAAGTGTACTCCTAAGCACAACCCTCCAGAGCACGTTCCGTGCTGTTTCTGACAACTGCTCCTGGCTGTGCTGGGGCTGTACCTGCATGTGGTACATATCCTCGGCAGTCTCCCCCACAGAACTGTCTGTTAGGATAACCAGGTTTCCTGTTTCACTGGAGGTGTGGGACGACAGAGAGGATGATGAGTGTCGGACTGAACCGAGCAAGTTCAGTGGGCTGGAATAAAAAGAGACAGAACAAAGGCAACATTATTTTTTGAACCTGTATTTTACTTTGTAATGCCTGATTCTTTTTTCCAAGTTTTAAGTACCTACAGTTATCTACTGCTTTAGGTCACCTCTACATGTCAAACGCTTTCAAAAAACCAGGCCGAATAAGCTTAAACAAATCCATAAATGTGAGTAAATATGAAAGAAGTGACAGTAAGGTTACATGTAAGACAACATAGTATGTAGAATTTCAGAATCCAAAGCCACGTTAACATTATGTCATGATGCTGGGTGCAAATTTGCTTTATTTATAACAGAACATTCTGAAACCACTCTCATTTTTAATGCTGAAGTATGATGAGTAGGAGCAATTTAAAAAAAACAACATTCCAAAAGAAGCCAAGCACAAGACACACAGGTCAAAATACAGTTTTCCTTATTGCATCTGTTGGACCTCAGCATTACAGTTGAAGGCAACTTTGTAGTAAATTAATACAGCCCAGCTAGTGGGCAGGCATTAATTTTTTCTTTGTCATTCTGAATCACATACACAAATACTGTTTTGTACACTATAGAACCTCCCTAGTTTGTCCTAAGAACTAAAAAAGTGAGGAATTTTGAGGAAGAAAAAAAAAAATATCACCCAAACATTAATTGTCAGCTGCCAAGCCACTGAAATAGTATAAGAGCTACTCAATTTTAATAGTAAAAAGAAAGTCACTATCCTGGATTCATGTACTAAAGACCATGTTTCCACAGCTTTTCATGCCAGGCTTTAAAAACAGCTAAGCTATGAAAGCTATAAGAAAAATAAACATGGATGAACAATTACAATTTCATAACTTCAGTGTCATTCCTGTCACTGTTTTTCATACTGGTATGGATATGTAGATTTTCAAATAAGCAATTTTGGCTGCATGCAAAAACACTATTTTGCCCTGAAAATTTTTATTCTCAATCATTATCTCAATTTTTATAGATGGGTATTCAGTTTGAACAAGCATCTGTATTTTCAGATGTTTCTGCAAAGGCTGAGCCATTTTTTGGTATTCTGATTAAAACACCTTGGCAGCCTTTCTTACATTTGGGTTCTGATTTGATCAGAATTATAAAAAAACATGATATGAACATTTTTTGATCCTTAAAAATGGGTACAAACTGAGTTGGGTTCTAAAACAAGCAATAACATTTTCCTTCTGCCAAAACTCATTGTGCTCCTCCTGCAGTACTGTTAACCACTTCTTAGATCCATGAATCTTAACGCAGCGATGTGCAGAGATCCTAGATATTTCAGTAGAAAAAACCAGGGTACCTGTGTCGGTGCACCAACTTTATGCTTTCTGGGCTCATAGGTCCATGTGAAACCAGAACATTGCTGCGTGGTGTGCTAGCACCGGAACAGGCTGGACTCAGCTTATCCAACCCAGGTAACTCCTGCAAAGGAAACGCACTTCTTGTATGAAAGAATGAAAGAATCTAAGTTGGTCATGGAAGAGTACAAGTTTTCTTCTCAGTGCCAGCACACATATTTCAAATAATTCTTCTACATTATAGGAAGATATCCTTTAGTTTGATTGTCATAATGTTCAAGATAGTGTCCAGGTATGCATAAAGATTTCACTATACCAGGAAGAGGAGAATGCACTGCAAATTTCTGAGACCTGCCTTACAAAGATGTCTCAAGTATAGTTGTCACGGACTACTAATGTACAGCAGAGCGCACATAGAAGGAAAGGTATCATCCCTAGAGGATGATATTTGTACTTCTGGTATAGAACAGGTGGTGTGAACCATGCTCTGTAGGCAGTTCCATTGACTGTACAGGAACCACAGACCCGTAACAGTGCACATCCTGATTACCAGAGTGGGATACCTAAAGTAACCAACAGGAATTTCTGTCACTGTATATAAAAACACTTCTGGAGGGCCTAATCCATGTCATACAGTTCTTTCGAAGACCTCAACGTCTAACACTAACTGTTAGTTAATCTTTCTTCCTTTGTTTTAAAACATTTTCTACTATGTAAGACAGTAACTGAAAACTAAGCTTTACAATTGTTCTGTGATACAACAAAGAACGTACAAATATTAAAAATTCTAATGCAAATTAAAGGCTTAGTTAACAGACTTTCTTCTTGCACAAAAATCAAGAATCCTTTTGATAGCTTGGCAATCCAGTAGGGTCAATCAGTGCTGTATCAGCCCAATTCTTTTGTGAACCTTACTGCAACTGATAGAAATTTAATCATAACTCTGAATGATTCAAAATGGGAAAAATGACTATCAGCTTACATGGTACAGACTGGATCGCATCATCTGGAACTGGTCTATCAGTTTCTTATGCAGGGGACGCATTTCTGGGTGTACAAATTTCTCATGGACTGCCAGACCCACTCCTAAGACATGTACCTGGTAAAAAGAGAACGTAATATCACAAACTCACATAAATCATGTCTTAGAGATGGAATAGAAGCCTATCCTGCAGTTCTGTCAGTGTGCAAGAAAGAACCGTAAAACATGCCACTGTTCATTCACAAGACTGCTGATAATTAAGCAAGCCTAAGAGACCTAGCAAGTTCATATTACTTCAACAAGTACTTTAAGTGTGAGACAAGTACATTTATGTCATGTTGGATTACTTGTGTTAAGAGATAACTGTAAAAAATTACCAGATTGATTCTCTCTCTAGAGTGAACAGCATTACGTCCTCACACAGATAATTCATTGTGGCAAAGAAAATTCCTTCCACCCAGTCTCAGAGAAGGGGTTAAAAGTTGCCAACAGAGATTTCTAAAAGGAGGTTCTGATAATTGAGTTGAACAGTGGCAGTGTGGGATTGCATAGTCACTCTTTCTGTTGCTCATTATTTATTTTTAAAGGTCACTTTTTCAAATGTCAAACATAATATTAGTGATTGAATGAGATTATATAAGCTCTCAGATGAAAGAAAATAGTAATGGTAACAGGCTTAAGATGTATATAATTCCCTACATGATCCAAAGTCTGCACAAACAATAATTAATTAATCTTCAAACATCCTTTTGAGGATTGAAGGGAGATAAGCATTATCTTTATTTTACAGATGGGAAATCTGAACTGCAGTTAAGTGATTTGTTGAAGAAACAGGCCTAGTAGCTCTACTCAGACTTGGACGCATTGTTTAATAGGGTATATATCTTGCCAAACTTTCAGTTAAGAGGCATGCGATTTTCTGATTTCACTCCCATCAAAGCATCCAGCTAACTTTATCTACCAAGATGTTTCATGGAGACACTAAGGAAAAATAAAACTGCAGATAATATAAATAGGCATTAAGTTTTCCTATGTAGTTCTGCCAGTTTAATCTCAAGCCTGACCTGGCCTCTCCTGACTCTGATTATCTTTGAAATTTACTGGGAAGACAGAATTCAAAATGCCCAAAATGAATGGCAGGCTTGAAATGTGGCAAGATGTCTGTTGGATAATAAATGGAGACAACAAAATTAATGTACTTATAGCTGAGCTTCACCTCACATCCCATAAGGTGAATGGCTTGTGCATAAACTCCTCGGCCATCTCCCCCCTATTTTTTGTTTAAATGTACTTTAGATCTCCTCTACCAAAATTCTTTGCTTCTGAATGAATCTGGTATGCTTAGACTGACTGCTGATGAATCCAGACACTGTAGCAATGTTCTTTTGCATCTGAAAAACAGTACCTGTTCCTGCATGAGTTCCTTGAGCTGTGTGATCTTCTCGGCATCTCCAGGGTGCTTTGTGATATAATCTTTATCAAAAAAGGCCTGTAGAAAGAAAAAGAAAGAAAGAAAAAGAAAGAAAGAAAAAGAAAGAAAAAGAAAGAAAGAAAAAGAAAAAGAGAGAGAAAGAGAAAGCGAGAAAGCAGGAAGGAAAGCAGGAAGGAAAGAAGGAAGGAAAGAAAGAAAGAAAAGCCTTCTGCTTACTGGAAAGTATTTCATCGTAACTTGGTGTCAAAGGATAAGAGCAAAAGCTCCAAAAATCTTAGGAAAATGAAATATATTAAGATAACTGTAGCAGCTGAACTTCATTGCTTTTAGCACTCTGGGATCCAGGTAAAGCTGCAATACAGCTTTAGCAACCCTGATGATTCTGTTGAATCATGAATCTGACCAAGTTTCCCCTAGTGCTAGTGATGAGCAATACCACTAAGCCTTGCATCGTCCAGTTATTTGAATTTTATATAGTTTCCTTCACATAACTGCCTAAAGGTAAAGGAATTAAGTGAGTAACGTGGTAACTAATGTAAAGCATTAAGACGTTCTCTTCACAGCTCTGTAAGGAAGACATGTCCCACACCCCTGGACTACTGCTGCCATTTTTCACTGTGTCACCCTAGACTTACCTTTGCAATGCAGAGTTTAAGTAGCAGCTTGCCAAAGGTTATGCCAGATAACATACTGCATAGACGATCATTTTAGGGTTACAATGAGTCTGAAATTAGGCTAGCAAAGATAATGGTTGAGTAGCACGAATCAGTGTCTTTTCCTGATTACAGGCCCAATCAGTCTCAATTACTCTGAGCCCACTGCTTCTATTGCAAAATAGATTTATAATGTAAGCAGTATTAAAAAAAAATAAAATCTGCTTCACTCTTTTACCTGCCAAGTCAGGATTTCCACCTAAGCCAAGTTTCATTCTTGAGAAACCCCACTGTGAACTTT
Source organism: Aramus guarauna (assembly GCA_013400195.1). Classification (NCBI taxonomy): domain Eukaryota; kingdom Metazoa; phylum Chordata; class Aves; order Gruiformes; family Aramidae; genus Aramus; species Aramus guarauna. The sequence continues at coordinate 796,845 of VXBL01002077.1, read as the reverse complement.
ACCTACTTCAATGGGATATCCCAACTCCACCTTTGGATCCTCCTGTTGATGTGTGGCTGTGCAAGCACTGATGCAGAATAACCAAGTAGGGGTTTTAACCTCATATTTAGATAATGTCCATGAGAATGTCTTATCTTATTAAGTCATACTCTCTTTGAAACAGAAATGGAAATAAAATTGAGAAAAGATGATACTAAATTCAGAAGCAGAGCCTGACTTACCTCCTGGTATCGTGCAATTCCCCCATTGACAGCTGCATCAATCACTCCATTCAGGCACATGCTGAGAAGATTAATGTTACCATGCATTTGTTTATGCTGGTACTGGCTTATCAGTGTTCTCAGCTCCTGGTTTTTGTTCTCAACCACTTGAATAGCATTTTCCAAAGGACTAACTTCAACCTCAAAGGCAATAAAATACACTTTAATTCCATGGACACTTCATTGAGATTTATTATCTTCCTTGTAATGAAATGATACTCTAGGATTGTTCAGTTGATCTCCTTAGTTTTTCCTGCTTTGTAGAAAATTAGCTCTAATAACAAACTTTACTGTTAGCAATGCTATATTTCAGGTCACTCAGTTGTGATAACTTCTTTCTGTATACTGAAGACATAGCAACAATGCAATTATTCCATCTTTTTGGCATTGTCTCCAGTATACTGTCATGTTCCCTCACACAATTCCCCTGGTTATATTCAGTAATTATTTAGACTAAGTGGAGGAAAAAAGATATACTTAATCATTGGTAAAGTTCATCATTTGAAACTGCAAGATTTCAGCCAAAGGAATTTTAAGTTGCCTAGTGTGTGTCCTCAGTAACTCATCATTTCAAAGGCCAATTACAGGAACTATGAATCTTACCAGTTCTCTTCTCTCCACTTCAAACCAACGAGAGATCCCAGGCAAACTGTGAGTCAAGGTCAGAGTGGTACGTTCAATCCACAAGCTCTGCAAAGAGTAATTGAGGATGTGAGGTACACAGTGAGTCACAATCACATCATCTGTGTTCTTACTACAGGTGCTACAGGGGTAAAGTTCATAAAAGAATATCTTGACTTCCTGAGCATTTACTTACTTTGCAGAAAGTCACTTGAACAACAAAAGCAGAATTCAGTATGCTGTAAAGCAACACATTCAACATTTCTATTAATTTTTAAAGACTGACCACCAGTTCTCTCATGGGAACGAAGACAACATTGTGGACACATATGGCAGTAAGAAAAAAACCCCAGAGGGCAAAAAACCCAAAACATCCTTGTTTCAGAAGGCATCTCTTCTGGCACTCAAATAACTCACCTTTCAACTGGACAGTGCTTTTATGAGGTCAGGCGTGTAACCACCAGACTCAACAGCTACTTGTTATTCAAGTTACTATAGTATCTTTGGCCATCAAATCAGGATTACTTGAAAGGCTGTATCAGCATAAAATAATAAGACAGTATTTGCCTTGAAGAAATTTAACACTTAAACTCTGCTTATTCACAACTTCTACCTTAAACTCATTCTCCTTGTCCTTTGGGCCTTTGTGGAAAGGCCTGTCATAGCGGAATTTCCGGATGTTGTTGACTCGGTAAAAGCTCTTTATGCGATCAGGGACACGGTCCATTTGCAGCACATCTATATTGTCTGGGATGGGAGTCACTGCATAGATCTGTAAATCTGTAAATTACGTAGTCAAAGAAAGCCACGGGACATCAAACAGGATGTCTCTACTGTGGAAATAAACAGGATGGTGAACTCAGAAAGTCACATGCCCCTCTGTTTTCCAGCACACTTTTTTGCAAGTGAAACAACAGAACACTAGACTAGAACTACTAGCAGAGTCTACAGAGTTATAGTACCTCACAGCTAGATTAACTGAAGAGGAAGATACCTGAGGATGCAGAGTATGTAGTAAGACATCCAGAATAACTACACCATGCAAAATAATCCAGTTCCTATTATTTTTAATTAGAGATAGGTGCCTCATTTGTGCAGGAACTTTTGTAGATCTTGATGTATTTAGGTACCTAAATATCTAATATTTACCTTTGATAAATTTCACCTTCGATACTTCAGCTTTGTCTACAAACCAAAGTTATCCTAATTTCATCAATTTACAGTCCGGTTTAATTAAACTGGTTTAACCTCAGCGTTACAGACAAGATCTCTGCAAGCTTAGACAAGCCAACCAAAATACACATACAAACAAGCCCTCTGTCTAGGAAAGTATCAGTGCTATATAGCAGAGAAGAGTGAAAAGCATGTTGTGAAGGACAAATGGGAAACACCAACCAATTTCAGGAGATTTCACTTCCTGACAATGTCCTTATGGTTAAAGTCTTGCACAATACCCTTGCTGTTGTCACACAAGCCAAACAGTGGTGTTCTCATGACTGAAATCTCCAATGGTTTCTGCAGACCCATTGAATGTTATGTGATTCAGTCCTTAAACATACATAGCATTGTATTGGTTGCATCAAACCACAGCACAGATTACCAATGAGAAGAATGAGATTTAAAGCCTTAGGGGTATGAAAGAGTTCAGCAGTTTAAAAGAAAGGGAGATTGCAACACCTCCCCCCCGCCTTTCAGAAGTAATATCTGTTCCCAACAAAATGTTGTCCAAGGGAAGGTATCGGGAATACTTTTAATGTATTCTATTTAATGTATTTTATTGTAAACAAAACGTGAATTATGGCAAAGCTGTTGGTAAAGGTTAAAACACGGATGTGACCAAGCAGATGTGACCACAGGTATTTCCCTTACACATTGAAGATGACCTGCATTATTCCCTGAATAAAAAGTGACAATTCTCTCCAACAATACATAGTGCAATGAAACAGTTAATGTCTGCTGTAGACAGGTGTATGTTTTGTCCATTTCCAGCTCTACCTAAGACACTTAGGAACTGAAGTATCCCAGCTGATGACCTTTTCAATACCTTTCTCCTCTCTGCTCGACCACAGTTGTTCTAACCATAGAAGGTTAGGCCTTTCACTGAAGGATACACTGGGCATCACACTGCAATATAGAGTCATCTGGGTGGTTTGGATGCTGCATTGCAATGGCTTGTGGGAACTCACTCAGCATCCTCTGCTGGAAGGCTTCTAGCCTCTCATAGTCGTGGCCCCGACATACATATTCTTTGTTCTGCAAGAAGGACAAGCATAAATCAGTCTCCTTAAAAGTAAGTTAAATTCTATAGGCTTTTATCTCACTTTAAATTTTACTGCTTCAAAATCAAAGATAAATGACAATATTAACATGCTAACGTGACAGTAAAATGTGCATTTAACACAGCTCATATATTTTATTCCTTCCTTTTTCTGTACAATGTATTTCATCAAGAAGTGATGAAGTAGAGTATTCCACTGATCTCTCAACAGAAAGATGCCTCTGATCTAGCATTCAGTCATATTGTCTTTTCTTATTTGCTTTTCGACAACTGAAAAGGGACTATTTTTTAATTGGACTATACTGAAACGTATCAACCAAAACTTAAGACTAAGTCTCCAGCTTAGCTGTTCTTCACTGGGAAAGCTGCTGTCAGATACAATTTAGATGGATAAAAGTCCAGAAGATTTCATAGAACAGTGGGAGATAAATGTTTATCAATTTATCAGTTATCCTTAGAGAGAAGTAACAAACTGTTCACAAAAGTCATTGTTTAATCATTGTTGTATTGTCATGGCCATACAATCCACATCTGATCGTGTTGACCAGTATATCCTCAGGACCTCCCCTGTCTGTAGCGGAGTAATACGGAAAAGCCTTACCAAGAATTCTCAGTGGCCACTTAGCAAATTCCTCTTCAGCTCTAAAAGCACCTTCCTCTTGATGAACAAAATTTTGTTTCTGCCAGTAATGGAAAGCTTGCATTTAGATAGGCCTCTTGAGGCACTAAATCACTTGTGCAGAGTTCTTGCACGCTTTTTGAGCCATCTCAAACTCTGACCAGCAAGATACAGGATTTCTAAAGTCCTCAGTATCATAAAGATTGTTTTCCAGTGTCTTAACTGTATTACCACAAAACACAATTTTGATAGGTGTTAATGTCTCCTGATGCGAGACCAATCAAAGCAGGCAAATTCTCTAATTTTGGTCGTTTTAACTCTCATACACATAACAATAAATGGAAGTATAGGGAGGTTTTCCACTCTCATAAAACAAACAAAGAATCCCAGCAAACAAGAATCCCATCTCCCATCCTATTTCTTGCATTTAGAAGCTGCTGTATATGCATTGACATTTAGCTAATTGCTCTGGAAAAGGGTTCTGGCTGAGCAGTTCTTAATCTTGTAGCAAAGAGAAAGCAGCAAAACCCAATCATAAAAGACGGCCAAGGAGTACAGTTATCTTTGGCTTTGCATTTCAACATCACGGAACAGATCTCATGTTCCAGCTGTGACATCTGTCACTTTGTATGCATCAGTCACAGCAACCAATGAACTGGGAGAAAAACCTCATGATGAATCTTGACAGTTCAGTCTGTAATGCCCAAACTTTGCAGCTATTATTAAATTTGGACTGAGTCCACGTTTGAAGGTGAATCTCTTCATGGCACTTACTGCATTGTCTATTTTAGCTTTTGATTGCAGCAATCCAGAAAACTGTAAGCCTATAAATAAAGTTACTGTGATTCTAAAAATAATGCCCTGAAAACACCTCAAAGCTAAATTTAATAGACTCTTCAGACAGATGCCAACATAAGATCTCAGAACACAGCTTGTCAGGCCTTACTTGAACTTCTGGTAGGTGGAAGACATGGACAGTTTTAATTTACTTATGTAGAAACACTGGAAATAGATGCAGAATTTGTAGAAGCATGAGCAATAACTTTTCTAGACAAAGGGTCTTCAAAATCAAGATGTAGAAAGAAGTGGTTATTTCCTTTCTTAAGCTATACAGCAATAGAAAAATAAATGAGAAAAGGGCATGGAGTTATTTGATCACTTTAAATCACTCCCATATCCATTTGAAAATTTTAAATCCATGTAAATCTTTTTCTTCTCTAGAATAGCTGCTTCCAATCTCTTTACAGTGTGATCCATGCTGATGTGATTGCTAATGGGTTTAGTCTCTGCTTTGCAATGTGTATGCTGTATGGATCATTAGAGAGAGAAAGGAAGAGGATGACTTTTAATGAGATTGCTACATTAGTAATCTGCTATCAGAAGTACTGCTACCAAATATAATTGCAGAATTAACAAGGATTATAATTATGTAAGTTCATGTTCGCTGTTAATGTCTCCAGCCCAGTATCCATACTGTTACACTGTTTTGCAAAGAGTAAGTGCTGTGCACTGAAAACTCATGCAGTGTTAAAGACAGATGCCAAGCAGGATCCAAGATAAAATTGTATGATCCACAATACAGTAAGATAAGCTAGATTCACTGATACTACTTCAAATGTAGGAAGACTTATGTGCCATAATTATTTTGTTGTCACTCATTTTATGAAACATCTGTTGTTAGATATAAAAACAAGAAATTGTCAGTTTTCTCTGGAGATCTTCACGAATGGGCAGCTACTGCTTCATACTGAAACACTTGTCATTTCCTCAGGTTCCTTTGCATGTGTGTTCTACACACCAATTCAGGCTGCTGCATTATGGCACTTTTCAACTTCACCTTTCAATAACATGAAGCTACCACTCTGTCCACTGGTATTTTCACCTTGATTAATTCCAATTTGCCTTTACTTCCCCCCTCCCCACCACACTTCCATTAAAAGACTGTAATTAAACACCAATGTTTAAAATCCTAGTTAAAAAACAAATAAAAAACCCCTTAGTAATCAGAAAGAAACTTAAGAGTGCAATTTTCAAAGTGTGTACCCTATGGGAAAAAATGGTACACAGCTTGACTTTTTGTGGCTTCTTACTGTATAACTCAAGCGGTGCCATCTCTTGTCAAACCATTCCTTAAAGAGAACACAAAACATGCACCTCCAAGGCCTTGAAAGCATGCTTCAGATTAGCTTGTCCTGTCAAGCTAGATGGCATCTACCATCAATTTTCAGACAGTTCTTACAGCAGTTGTCAGATTATATTCCTTCCTTGCTCTGAACTAGTAACAAGACATTGTATGAACAAATACCCAGTTTAAATTTTATTCCTCATTAGGAAAAGAAGATAATTTCACTTTTTAAATGGATTGCACGCCCAGCTGATCCTGTATACACCAGTAGACAATAAGCTCAAAGTGAGGACTTGTCCAGAGAAGCTGCTAGGCTTTTTTGTTGAAGAGAGAGGAAATTTTCACTTGTAGATAGCGTAAGAGAGTCGTCAGTCTGGTATTAGCATCATTCTGTCATGTGAGACTTTTTAAAGCGTGTAATTTGAGATGATGAAAATTAGTTGTGTAATGACCCAACATTGCTGCAATACAGCATTTTGCTTAATATAGAGGCAATTTGTGCTGCATGTGCAGATTGTCAAAAATACACATAGGCATGAGTCAAATTTCTGATCTCTTTTCCTAAGAGCATTCCCAATGGACCACGTCTTTCAGTTCAGTCAGAAAGCTGTTTCTACTTGTGCAGACATAAAAAAAAATAAGCTGAATGGTAGTCATCATATCTCCACAACAAAAACACAGTCTTAACTGCTACTCTGAGCCTGGTCACTTTGTCATATCTTCTATAAGTCTGGCTTACCCGCAAGAAAAATGGGAATTTCCGACCATAAAAACCAACTCTGAAAAACTCAGGTTCTAAGCGCTGCTGTTCCATGATATTATCATAATAGGTAGCTTCCATTTTCTGCGGAGGAAAAAGATAGCTGCTGTCAGACCCTTAAAGCTGCACTTAAAACATTAAAATTTTAAGACATATTAGAATGTGACATTATTCTCTTGCCCCCACAACTTTTATGAAAGGACTGAAACTCTTTTAAAGATAAAAATTATTAATTAAACAGTCTACATGGTGGAACAGACTATGGTGTCATCATACTAATTTTACATTTTTAGAGATGACATAAGAATTCTTCTGTTATATCTCATTTTAAATTAAACAGGTCTTGCATGTAACTTTATTTATTTGCATTGCAGAATTAATGGCAAAGCTGAGATTAAGATCTATGTTGCCTGCCTGGCTCACGGTGTCCTATTCTCTCCTACAGCTCAAAATCTATACTACTGCCCAGAAAATTCTATTAATTCAGTTGGTTTTGCCTTAATTGAGTTGAGGGGCATGAAAAAGGATGAAACAAAATTAAATCTTCTCCAGCTCTGTGCACCAGTAAGTTTAATGTGGAAGAAAAAAATTGGTTTGGAAAAAGTAAAAGGGCTTTTCTTTAGTTCCAATTATTAGTTTTGTGGCACTTGTATCAAAAGTGGGATTTCAAGACCTCTTGCCAAACTGAATCTCAGTTGAAAGGCTCACAGGAATATCACTATAGCAAAAAGATAGCTTTTTAAAGAGAAGAATCCATTTGACATCATTGCTTCCACCGCAGGGAACACTAACAGCAGCTTTGACTCAGAATACTGCATCAAGGTTTTGTTTTCGGTTCCAATCCATATTAACTCCTTTTCTAAAACAGAGATGGTCCCAAAGTCCTTGCAGGAAGAATAAAGGAACGTGCTGAACGATGTGAATGGCACAGAGAAAAAACTCTTTAGAGTGGGCAGAAATTCAAGTCAGTTCAGGTCAACACAGGTGTAGGGAACTTGAACAGTAAACAGATCTCACACAGGGGAATGAAAGGATGAGGTGAATTTGTTACATGATCAGCAGAGATGCTCTTTACCTGCCCGTTGATTAAATCTAAATAATAAAGAGGCAGCAAGAATAGCTAATTTACTGATGTTTAGGAAAAAGCCTTGATGCACAACTTGAGCAAACCTTGTTAATTGGTTTGTTTGCTAGTGATTCATGATCACTGTACTGATACGGTATTTCCTGTACACTGGGATAAATGTTCACAGTGCCCTATTTTAGACGTCTGCAATAAACAAGTGCACAACCAAGATGGTCACCCATACTCTCTTCAGGGCCAATTTGAAGAAAATAGGTTCTTCAGAAGTGCAGTTCATGAGACCTAGTCAGATGGGTATCTTCAGATGAGAATAAACTTGACTTCTAAAGAGAATTTAAACCACTGTGTATAATAATACATTCACGTATCATAAATTGTAAATTTGGATGTATGCATGCTATCCCAGGGGACAAAAGCAGATGAACTATTTTCACACTCATAGAGCTTTTAAATAACAACCAGAACTTTGACTTTTTCTGATTAAAGCATGATTCTGCAAACATGCCCTGATTTAATCATGTGTTTGGTTTTGCTGGAGGACCAGATTCTTGTAAATTGACAAGAATGCCATAAACATTTGCCATCTCCATTCTTTATCTCTTATTCCTCTTATGTCACCTGAGGATCAAGCTGTCCTTGATAATTTTGGAATTAAAACCAAATATCAATATATAATTTTTTTAAAAAAGAAAAAATATTTTATGCAAATATATATATATATAAATATGCAATTGTAATAGGCAAGCCCAGCTCCTAGTTTACTGCTAGCAGACATAGGAATTACTTCAGTGGACCTACCAGGTTATTGAAATGAATCAATGGCCAAGGAGTCAGTGGAGCTATATAGGGAATATGTTTATTTTTTAAATTCAGGATGTTCTGACAGGAGAGCAAAATTCCCCAGGGAATAACATGAGAGTCTACAAGGAGAGGAACTGCTGCTACTTACCCGAATCCAGCTGAGGCTCTGATAATCATAGAGACTTTCATACTGTATGGCCAGCTCTCTGCACAGCGGGATTCCAAACTCCCAGCTCTGCAAAACCAAAGCAAATCACACTCACAGAAACCAGAATGTTCTCACCAACTCAGCTGAGAGGAATGGGAGTTCATTTGGTATGAAATGCCAGGGATTAGAAGTGAAAATGCATTGTAATGAAACAGTTTCCGTTAAGGATCAGATTAATTCCTTCTTCAAGATGGTAACAGAGGCATATGTTCTGTTGAAGTTACACACACATGCTGCTTGTTACTGACAATTCACTCATGAGTCTGGGAACTTACTTGGGGAAAGATAATACAACCAACAATTAGGAATAAATGGCTTTTGTCACACAGTGTGAGCAGAGTCTCACTTGCAATGGGATACTGTGGCGAAGCCTACATAATTCTGTAATCTGTCTTCTGGACGGAACTGGATTCTGCACCTGGGAAGGGGCAACCCTGGCTATAAATACAGGCTGGGCGATGAGACACTGGAGACCAGCCATGCTGAAAGGGACTTGGGGGTTGTGGTTGNGGAAGTGGTCACAGCACCGAGCTTGACTGAGTTCAGGAAGCGTCTGCATAATGCTCTCAGTCATGTGCTCTGATTTGGCTGGTCCTGTGTGGAGCCAGGAGTTGGACTTGATGATCCTTACGGGTCCCTTCCAACTCAGGATATTCTATGATTCTAACCAGAAAGCTGCTGTCTTCCCTTGAGGTGATCCTAAAGATGTAACCTTTTCGTGCTCCTTTTCTGATGTGAATTAAATTAACAATATGTAACCACATCTGATTTCTTTTTATACCAGCTCTTCTACATGTACCCTGATACTATTCCTGTCATCCTAACTCAGGATTTCTCTTTCTTTCAGTTAGATTTCCACACAGAGAAATTCCGCTGTGCTAGCTGAATATTCTGTAGATACAAGATGAGATACAGAAGTGAAGAAATACAATATACAGGTAACTTTGAAAAGAGAGTTTGCAGATATTTTAAAGGCAAAGAGAATGAAAGGATATCTGAGTTACTGGGATTCTCCGCTGTAAAATCTGTGATGTTAATGAGTAACATCTTCCCAGTGTAGAAATTTAATACGTAATTCCATGTGCTACACAAGTGCCACTTCCCTCTAAAGCATCATTCTTCCCCCTCTTCTAATAACTTCCTAATGTCTCCACTGTTAATTTCCCTCATTACTGCTTTCTCTTTTGCTGACATCTGATCTGTTTGCGTGTTCTATATTATGTCCCTCTCTTGAAAAGCACGTTCATATGACATTTATTGCAGCTTTCTCCTGTGGCACCAGCAACTCTCTGTTGAGTGCTGCTGACTGCACACAAGGAAGCACAGATAGAGACAATCAACATTTATGAATGGCAACCTTTTTTTTACTCACATCCCAATATGCAGATTTCTTTTGGAAATATTATTCTAATGAGGGTGCACAAGAGAAATTAGTTTAAATGTTGGGTATGGAGCACGTGATCTAAAAATGAACTGCTTTGGAAATACAGCTTTGGGTGTCTTGCACTTGACTGGTACTAAGGAGAATACATACTGTGATGCTGTGAGGGGAGCTGGTCAGAATTTTTAGTTAATAAAATTCAGCAGTTAACTGGACAGAAAAAGATTGTGTAGCTTTCAAGCTGTTGCTGTCCAGAAGTATGATCAATCGTGTTCACAGTCTCCAACTAGAAAACCTTGAGTTTTAACAGGCAGAATCATAATTGTAAATTTAAAAAGAAAAAAAAAGATCTTCGTTTAAAGTTAAGCACTTGGACACGCTGCTGACTGAGCCATAAACCAGCTTAAAGCATAGCTGAAACAAGCAGGAAGGAGCACATGGACAGAGTGAAGGCTGAAAGGGCTTTGGAACGCCTTGTTCCTTCCCAGCACAGGGCTGCTACCAACAGTATAGAGAATGGGAGGTACTCAATTCTGCACTCCACTGCAGCGCTCCAGGCCTGCCATGGGCCATGCCACCCGCCCCTGCCCTCCACTGGCATGCCTTTTATGTCAATCTCACAAGACAATCTTGTGGCCATAGTTTTCTCCATTCCTGTGCTGAGAAAAATTTCCCATTAACAAAAGCAGAATTTTTACACCCTTTTCATGCTGCTTTGACTCCCTTACTTAGGGGAAAATGCCAGGAGCAGCACGAGGAACTTAACTCTAGAAATGCAACTGAAGGACACAGAACAACAAATTCCACTCTTCAGGACCTGAGGAGGGACCATCTTAGGGTAGTGCAGAAAGAAACTATCAGACACAAGTTGAGGGAAGCAAGTTTCTTCCATTCCCTGAGTTGTTCCCTGTTACACAGCAACAGAAAAAGTGCTGGACAGCAACAGGAGGATTTGGCTTCTCAGCATCTCTCACTTCCATGGTTTGAGTGACATACACACTGCTTAAGTGGATTATTGAGTCATTCAGCTATCATTTATAATAAGGATTAAAGCACAAAGTCAAGTAGCTCCAAAAATCCAGTGGGGAAAAAACCTCAAGAGGTTAACACTCCATAATCTGTTAGGAGTGTTATAGCAAAATTACATCCATCAAGTTTTCACTCCCTTTCAGTGCAGGTATGGATTGCCCGTTTTTCTGAAAAATACAGGTTCACTTGTTTCACATAGTCTCTACATTATCTTTGTCTAGTCAGACAGTACAGTACTGCAGTATTTGCACAAGTCAGTAGTATTTTTTTTTTCTAAGTGCAGTCTGAAAAACCCTGGGAAGTTCTGAAACTAAGAAGAGAACCACATGCAGCATTATTACAAAAGAACAATTCTGGCGAAAAAAATAAAAATTAATCACTTCCTCATAAATAGGCCATTAGTACCTACACAGAGGAATCTGATGTCCTTTTGCAGGTTGTGTAGAGAATGTCTCTGCCATATGCAACTTTTCATTATCAGGGCTAGGAAAGAATTATCTGGAATGGCAACCCCGTATAACCAAATCACATTTGTATTTAATGCCACTGTTATTGCCATCACAGGCAAAAACAACCCTGAGGCACAAAGGCAGATGTTATCTTCCAATAATACAAGATGTAGGAATTCTTCTAGAGCAGAGAAGAAAATTGAAAATATTCTGACAGCTGATACCACTTTTAAGGTTCACCTCTGAAATGCTCCCAAACACAAGGGACTGTGACACCTACGTCTGCAGTAACTTAGAAAAAAAATTATTGGAGAAAAAAATTGTTGTAGAAAACCAAAACCAAATATGTGAAATTGAAATGCATTGATTTTCATCTTGTGCAGTGGATGGAACAGCACTTTAATTGAAAGCCACTTTAAAATAACAGTGACACTAAAAAGACCTAAATCTTTTTTAATAAAGGCACACCTGCAGTGCATTGCGTGCCATTTACTTAGCACAAAACAAGTCCTTAACTCAGTCCTAACACAGCAATTTGCATAGACAACTACAAAACACAGTCCCACCCTCCAAAAACTAAGGAATTGGCATTCATAGAGCTCTCTGCCATATCAGGTGACCCAAAGTTTGGCTTAAAGGTATAAAAATGTTTCGGTGTTTTTCCTGCTGGCCTACCTAAACTAGTTCCCAATGTTATGCATAATGTTTTTTCATCCAGAGAGCCAAAAAGCGATTTGTCAAGTTATAAAACCTTTTGATACAAATTTACTTCCAGACTACTGAACTGAGGTGATAGGCTTGCACGCCCTAAGTAAGTCAGGAAAAGGGAAGGAAGCTGCTGGAAGAGAGAAGAAGTTGGCATACCTTCCCTTTGTTGAAGTAATGGATAATCTTACGGCACAGACCTTCCTTACGTTGCCACTCTGACTGAGACGGATAATGCAGGAACTCTCTCAGAGGTCTGTCCTCCCACTGAAGCAACTCACAGTACAAAAGCAAAGTAAATGCAGCCTCTGTTGGAAAGGCAATTATTGAACACTGAATCAATGACAACAAATAAATAGAACCAATGGGCTGAAAGGTCACTAGACCTGCTTCTTAAACAGTCTGGAATTTATGGCTTACAGTTTGAGGAAAACATTTTGAAGTCTTAGATGATCATTAAATTAGTCAATTGCTTAAAATAGCAGCACAAGGGTGCTTCCTCTGAAACTGGTTTTTAGGTACAAATCTGTCAAGTTTCTTTTTATTAGCTACTTGATTTAAATGCACAGTCAGATATTCAGATGCATAACTAGATTTGGGGCCTGGAGCTGTAAACAGAGCTTGGACAACACAGAATTAGAGTCTATACGCTTTCTAAGTGCTCCCTAAATACCACAGTGCAGGGAAATATGGCAAATGATAATATAATGTTGGTTTTGTGATTTTAATCTTCCTCTAATTTTGATTCTGCTGTCGTGATTTTTTTTTTTTTTTTGATCAATCTTCCTCATAGAACACTTTAAAGTAAAATTCAGGGTGTAACGGAATAGTCTTACGGTTGTGTGGGCATAGACACACATCATTTCACTTGAGGGAACGGGCTGGACCTCAGCTTCTTATCTTCCCAACTGCCATAACTTATTCAGACACATTTTTTCCAAAAGAATGAATCAGATGTTGGAGTATAACATTGGGAGAGTCAAAAACTTTCACTAGGATTTCAAACAGACCCCAGATGATGTGTTACTAACCTGTGTAGTTCTCAGCCTGTAAGTGCATGTCACACAGCTTGTGGATATAGCGGATGTACATCTCTTCCTTGTTAATTTCAGATTTATAGAAATTCTGTGAAAGAAAAATGAGAGTTGTCATTCTTATTTACACTCATCCTTCATTCCAGACAATCAGCAGCATTTGTGTATACGTAAAGGTATTGAAAAGAGAACACATTATTGGTATAAAAGTAAAGGAATAATTCTTTTCATATTCACACTGATTTAACCCACTAATTTCATCATGTCATGAATTTTTTTCAAAATGAAGGTAGTCAAAAGCTGAAAAAAAAGGCGAGAGAGGCTGTAGAACATCTGTCAGAGGGCTACTCAGAACTCAGCTGGACAAGGCTCTGAGGAACCTGACCTATTTGGCCCTGCTTTAAGCAGAGAGTTGGAGCAGAGACCTCCAGGGGATCCTCACAACCTCTGTTCTGTTCCGTCATTCCAGTGCTCAGATTCTGAAGCTACACTTGCCTGACACAGATTCCTATCCCAACCTTTCCCATCCCAGTTTTGATGACATTGTACAGTATCACAAAGAGATAAAGGAAATATCTTTACCATAAGGTTAACAGTGCAGCCAATTTTCTTGTTTTCTGTTTCATCTCCTTTCATACAGTCCCTAAGGAAGCAGAGCAATGTTGAAACATACATCCGCAAAAAAAGTCCTTTTAAAATAAATTTGAAGCTATCTTATCCTCCAGAGTTCCCTTGGATCACATACAACAGTTAATCATATACTTTATTTTATAAAGTTCCTCTAAGAAAAAAATCCATATTATGGTGTAGATGTTGAGAACTGAGTGTCCTCTTACATGTCTGCATCTGAGAACAAGCATCTGAAATGACTGCTACTTCATTTCTTACACAAATCTGAACAAAAATCAGATAAAAGATCTACTGTAAAAGTGAAAAACTAGTCTTTATCCAGATGTTAATGTTTCCTAGTCAAAGGATTAGCTCTCATAAATTCAGCTACCCAATGCAGTGTTGGCACGCTGAAAGATACAACTTGAGTAATTTAGACTAGATTACTAACTTTTTCATAGGTAAGTTAAATCACAAAATTTATCTTTAGTTTCTGGAATATCTTAGAAATGATACCCATGCAAGCAGTACAAAAAGGTAAAGGCTTCAAAATTACTAAACTTCACTTGAAAAAGTCACATTCATTTGTGAAAAAAAGACAAAATTTTTAAAGCAGCAACAGAGCAAACTCTTGAGAACTACTGTGTCAGCTAAGTGGCAGCTGGACTCCAAGGGATGCCTGTGTATTTCCAAATTTGAATGCAGTTCCCTGTTCTGGGAATGAAAAAATCTGCTGTGTATTAAAAATCAATTAAAAACTGGTATCTGTTCCTCAATTAAGCATGAAAACACAGATCTGTGTAAGAAAGGTGTGTTGATAGCAAATTACATTAAAAAAAAAACTGGCTCCCTTGCATTCCCTTTAAATGTGTCTCAGATATCTGGTCTTGCATAGTAGTTGCACAGCAGCTGTTGTCAGGAAACAAACAGGAGATTGGATCAAACTGGTAAGGAAAAAAAGAACAAAAACTAAACAGCACAGAAAAGGATTTGGGATTGCAGAATGCCTGGCCTAGTCACAGGTTTTCACCCATAATGAGCAGCAGCATAAGAAAAAATTACTTGAACTCTTGTCAGTAGGCTAGAGATGGAAGTATTTGGGAAAGATCTAGATAGTTTCAAATTGTCTACCATTCCATAAAAACAACTTTGAGTGTGTGTGTGTGTATATATGAAGTTAAAGTATTTTTTTGTAACAAAGCTCAGCTGTATTGATACCATGGTCTGCAAACTTCATTCTGAAACTAAACAAAAGATGCCTAATTTATAGTGCAGTCTTGCACACGAGTCACCAGCTGACATGTCAGACTTCCCTCAGATGAAGTTTTCCTAGCCTGTGTGTCTAGATGAGGCATTTGGCACATGCTGGCTCAGCAAGGCATTTTGAGATCATTCTTGCATTTAGCATCTACTTTGCTGAATTAGGCAAGATCATTTCTGTGATAGAAGGAATTAATCATTTACCTGATCAAATGTTAGTACAAACCTACGAATTAAAAAATTTATTTATCTTTGCTATTAGCATACAAAGGTTGGACTTGATGATCTTAAAAGTCTTTTCCAACCAAAATGATTCCATGATTCTAAGGATGAGAATTAGGGTTCTGGAGATACGGTTTTAGGATTTTTGCTCAGAACCTAGCAGCAATGAATTAAGCTTACTTATATAATACTTGCCGTCAGAGAAGCATGCAGCTTGATAAACAATAAAAATATTCCCTATAGGAAAGAAATTTGGTACTACCTCTTTATAAACTCATTATACTTAGAATATATCACTGTTGTTGCCAGATACCTATAGTCAAGCAGACGCTCCATGAGACGAGTAACTGATGTAACAAAAGAGATTCCGGTCTCCCGCCATGTTTCCTGCTCAATCTTCTCCAGCAAACTGTTTGGAGATGAAAAGGCAGCAGATGAGGCACCCAGGGAAATGGTATAGTGCATGCAGACAGCTGCGGGCAACTTGGGGTTCTCCCTCATGAAACAAATTCACAGAATTACTATCTTACCTGGGATAAGGCCCAAAGAGCTGGGTTCTACTCCAGGCAGCATGAAGCAAAGACAAGGAAATTACAGAATTGACAGAATTCACATTGCCATTTAAAATAGATGAAAAAGAGCAATGCTCATGGCAACAGTTGATACCCACATTATTACCTGGAGCTTAAATACTGCTAACAGCAGTCAGAGGTTGGAAGGGGATCTAAAACTAATGCAAATACCTCTTCTTTGCTCATCCCCACATAAATTTTCATCTCTAATCAGCAGTCAACCAACCAACCATGAATCACAATTTATTTAAACTATAAATAAAGGCAATCTTTTTCTGCTCAGCTAACTAGACAATACAGGGATCAATCTCACTGGGACAATTGTGAAGGGTAAGAGAAGGCTACAGTGAGAACAGTGAAAATCATACTTAAGAAGTGAAAAGAGAAGGCAAATTTACACGCTGATTTCCTGAAACTGGATCTCTGGTCAAAGAACTTGCCAATTCTATACTGGCAAGAGGAAAGAAACCCTGTTCAGTGTCATACATGTCCTCACAAGAGGCAAACCCTTCTGTAATGGAAGGATTTCTAGCTGAGGGAGCCAGTTCACATTTCAGCAGTGTAAGTGGAGACAGTACAATTCAGGGGCAATTCTTTATTTCGCACAGCATTTATTACTTTGTGAAATTGTGGAATTGTTTCCTCAAAGTTCACATTGCTTTCAGAAAAGTTAATGGCAAATATAAACTAAAGATGTCTGGACTTCCAGGCTGTGTTTCTTGGTAATGCATGCAGCCACTATCATCGAAAAATAAGTAACAAGCTACAGTCCCTGAATTCTTAACATTTCGGGTAACAAATGTCTTCAACTGGAGCAAAAGAAATGCATAATATTCCTCTTGCCAGGTGAATTAAGAAAAAAAAAAAGGGATATTTTCTTTCCTTTATCCCTGAAATAGATTTATGTTATCTATACACATAAAGTGCCAGACTTCCCAAGGCTGAATATGCACATATCAAAACTGAATACATTTACATGTTTACTGTGGATAAACATCCAGGATGGGCAGGCTTATCTCTCTGGAAAATGAGGGAACGTGCAATTGTAAATTCAGAAAGTATTGGGTCTAGCAAAACAAAGGCTTATGCCTCAAACTGCCAGCATGCTATTGGGGGCCACATAAAATTGTCTGAAATATATGGCTAAAATTCTGCTAATGATCTCTGTGGCTGACTGGAATATTAAAAGATTCAGGGTTAACTGCTCTGAACTCTGAGTTTAAAATAAGTCCTCTTGAAATAAGCTACGATCACTGGAAATGAAATTTGGAGACAGATCAGTAATCAAAGACAACTAAGTGGAAAGTCAGAAGTCAAATGTAAAGTCTTTAAGTTTATCCTTATTAGCACAGATTTTTGGTCTGAAAGGGAATGGAAATACAGTGTCATGATGGGCTCTGGAGGAAGCAACTTGCAACTGTTGAGCCAACCAAAACACAACCTTCAAAAATTGAAAGCAGCAAAGGAAAATCTCTTTTGTTCTAACAAGGACTGACTATGCTGTTTCTCTAAACCATCCTAAGGCCATGGCTTCACTTACTGCTATGTAAAACAAAAGGCACTGGGCTCCTGTAGCAAATAAATTTTTGATAGGAGGATGATAACTATGTATCTGTGCAGCCTTATATTAGATTTCACAGAAAGAAGACAAAAAAGAAATTAGGTTTTTATATTCTTCCCAGAATTACAGCAACTTATTTCTGTTTCACTCAGCCATATCATGAAAACCTGACAGAATGCCCTTTACTGCTTTCTCTGAAGATCAGCACTGTAGCTGCTGCGGCTGCACAGATCACTGCTCTGACTTTTTCAATGGCCCTGCCCAACAGAGAGTGACCAGAAACTGGCATAGCTTACAGCAGGCTGAAGAGTTCCCTGTAGTTCTCATCACCTTTTCCTTCGGATACCAGGCTGTCCAGCTTATCGATCAACTCAGCTTCCACCTGGATGAAGAAGCGATTGGTTACATATTAGCTGTTCATGCAGAAGACTTAAGATCCAAATACTAAGAAGACTGGAAGAGTATTTTATTTCTCATGCCCTGGGGCTGCCCACTTTTATGTGTGAGTTGATTTACTCTCTGTGGCTCAGTTAAATGGACACACTTTTTTCATTTTTCAGTGAAACAGGAGGACTAAAGCAATTATCCTTTTGCTTATCAGGGTCTAAATGAACATCCTGGGGAATGTAGCACTGCTCCTTCACAGGAATTTCTGAAGTTTATTCTCTTATCAAATAAATCACTTGGATACACTTCTGTGAAGCATTGTATCAGATAAACCTTATCCTGTACTGTAACAGAATATCCACGCAGAAACACTAATTCATGGCGTGATCGCCACTGGTCTGCTGTGATGGTTCTGCTGCTGGGTAATTGATTTCCAGTCATCCAGGCATCATTACATTGGAAGATTATTTGTTCATTAAACCCAGTTTTGTCAAGCCTCTCTATGACTGTAGGACACATTCTCTTGTCACACTGATATAAAGGGCCACAACAATATCATTACATTTCTCTTCCCTTAGAATTGTTTTGAATATGTATTCATTTCCCCCAAGTTTAACACATCCTATGATCAAGTTTGATATCAGATATTCCCATAAAATTGATTCAAGTGCAGATATCAATGTATCTAACATTAAACAAAAAAACCCCCATGTAGTCTTGGAAATCTTACAGAAAACATACTTTCAGTACTAATGAAGACAGAAGTTCCTAAAGGTTGAAACTGTTTGCAGAAATATGGCTTGTTTTTATTTAAAGACAAGCATAGTTTGAGTTTCTCTATGTTTTTCAGCTGTCAAATTGCAAAGGAAGTAAAAATGAGAAGGAAAAGCAAATCACCCAGTGGCACACAAATGGAGTTAGTGTTCTTGTTGCTGAAATCATTAAAGGGAGCCCTGTTTTAGTCCATGAATCAGACTGCACTGTTATCCAGTAATGCTGAAAAAATAATGTCATTAAAACATGAACTACTGAAGAAAATAAAAAAAGGGCTTGAAAATGAATTTCCAGGATTTTTATATTTTCTGACAACCGATTTAGTATTTAAAAAGTAAAGAGAAGCTCAAAATTAAACCCCCCTACCCTCTCTTTGCTTGTGATCTACTGTGACTTGACAGAAATCAGTAATGGATCTGTCCAGCTGTCTAGACAACAAATAACTTCCTGGTTCCAGCAGCTAACGTTAATAAAGTTTACTACATCTTGTGCTATTTAACTGTTTATTTCATTCTCACTAATACGGATGACTATTCTGTCTTTAATCATAGAAAATTATGACATATGCTTCATAAAGCAGTGTGGGAATTTGCTCCACAGGTAATTTAAGAAATATTCTTGGAGCTCCTGTTTAGGATACATTCACGAATATAAAAATTAAATGACGATTATGAAAAGTCCATCTTGATACAGAAAGTATGAACAGGTCCAGAAACTTCAAGATGACTGTAGATACTTATTACTTTAAATGCCAGAACAGGGACTGTTCTGTTGTTATTCTAAAACAGCAAAAAGAGGACCATGATCAAATGCTACTGTAATAATAGTAGTAATGATAGTAACAATCAAGGGAGTTGAAGAGGGAGAAAAACACTGGCTCCTGGTAATACTTTTCCACACAGCCTTTAGGTTATGGAAAAGGTCTGTCATTGCCCTGGAATGATAGATTAGATCTCATTTTAATGAGTTTGTGGATAATAAATAATCACATTAATTATAATAAACCTTTAAAAAAATTCACTACTTCAGAGCACTTATCTGCAGGTACCTGCCCCCAGTACTGTCTCAAACACAGTGACAATGAAGCACTGTCATCTGAGGATCCAGTCCAAAGTGATCCTTCATTATTAATACTTTGCACTTCAGGGATCTGTTTTGCAGTAGAAATATTAAGCAATTCTCTGACCATCACTGAGCAACAAAGTGATGAAGACTCTACTGCCTGTTTTACAGTCACAATAGGTAGAAACTACAGAACTGTTGTTGGGCATAACCATTCCAGGGGAGTTGCTACAATTTCTTAAAGAATATAGAGTCACAAAGTCTGTTTCAAAGCGTGGTAAAATTATTTAATTATACAATATCGCTTTCTAGCTGGAAATTGAAGACAGAGAAGCAAAGACCACTGTTTTCACAAATACTGGCTAAATCTTTACATCTCCATTTTTGGTTCTCAGTCTGACCTGTTTAATGGTTGACTAATAATCTAAGCAAAACCAATGGGAGCAGTGAGAGTCCAGCACGTAAAAACTTCTTTTCTCTTGCTCATCTCTGATGCGATGAGCACGTCGCCACTCTCCTCTGTGTTCATGGAAAATGTAGCTTGCTATAAAGTGCACTGTTTAAATAATTGTGGGAGTCTTGTAATAGTTTTGTGACTTATGCTTCAAATTTTCTATTTTTATATAATCACATGACAACATCTTCTTTACAATCAGAAGAGATCAACAGATACAAACTCCTTGCTCCCAACTGGACAGATAGACAAAGCAAGAAAAATAATACTGCAAATGCTTGGGAGGCAACTTCACCTGTTTGAAGTTGCCATTCTTTCTCTGTTCCCAGTCCATCATGTCATGGAAGATAGGAATCATGATATTCCGGACTTCTGGTTGTGGAACAAGTGTAACACCGAGAAAGGGGCCAATCATTCCCGGAATAAAGTGAATCTTATGCTCACCTGTACAACACAAAGCAACTGTAATTAAATAAAAGCCTTCATTATCTGTCACTGAGAAAATGAGAAATCCCTGCAATAATGACATATACAAAGTAGTAGGCATGAACATTAGAAAAGCAAACACGTTCTTTTCCTGAAAGGACTGGAAAGCCCAATATTTGCTATACACCATTCCTTGCAAAGTCTCTAAGAGCATTTTTAATTTCACTGTGAAAGCCTTCAGCAAAAACTGTCAGTGCATTTTACTTGCAAAGGAATTTGAACTGTCAAAAATAACCAAACTAAAACAAACTAACTAGGGGGAAAAGAGGGCACAGATACTTCTAATTTATAAAAAGATTTTGAAAGGGCTGGTGAGCACAATGGTATTTAATAGATTATTAATAAATTATAAATAGAATATTTAGATTTCAGAGAACTACCGAGCTCTTCATTGTCAGCTACGGAAGTCTCAATTCCCTAACTAGCCTTGACTTAGGACGAAATTGCTGCTCAGCAACCGAAACCCAAGGCATTTTGCTAACAGTCTCTTCTGTGGCATGCTTACTGGGCAGTCGCAGAGAATAAATTAAAATAGCCGTATTTGGAACAGTATTCACTGATAAATATCTGTATCTACGTATCTAAACCAGGCTTCTCACTTCTTACTTGAATTTGTCTAGCATCATGTTTTGGTTATTTGATATCTGTTCTATTGGAGAGCCTTCTATTCTCCGCCCAGATGCCTAGACTAGACTGCTGTAGCACACTTACAAAAGTGCAAGTCCTAGATGAAAAAATCTCCATTTACCTTTTGAGACCTGTGGTGAGATATATTTTCCCCATTTTGTAACATGCTTAATTTCTTCATCAAAATATATAGGAAAAGATCAAATGAACTGCAGAAGTTGAAATTTTGTCACAAACATTGCGTTATTGTGGACAAGGCTTTTGTGGGTTTTGGGTTGGGTTTTCTTTTTTTTTTTTTTTGAAAGTAGTAACATAGAATTTGTTATGCATACTAGATACCTGAAGACACCAAAAAAGACACTTTACTATATGCCACTTGTGGACTTTGTTATCAAACACACATAACTATGGTTTAGTGGTGGACTTGGTAGCATTAGATTTATGGTTGGACTTGATGATCTTAAGTGTCTTTCCCAACCTAAATTATTCTATGACTCTAATTTTGAATCATGACAACTTTGGCTTTTGAATCATCTCCAAAATTACAAAGTTGGTTATAGCTGTGGAAAGTTTCTGCTTTATAGCCATGGATCAGACAAAAGCCAGAGAGTAGCAGTATATCTCAATATGAACCTGACTGCAGCACAGTTGAAGTGATTAGAAAAAAAGCTGATTTTTTATTTGCAAATACATAAAATCTTTCACTGATGTGTCAAAACAGCCAAAACCTGCCACTGTCACATTTGAGAAGGAAGCTTTCAAATTCATAGGAATGTATTATTTCAAATAAAAAAATATGAGAGTGCAGAAGAGAGGTTTTTGGTGGGAAAAGTGCTTCCTAGTTTTACAACTCTTAAGAGAAACTAAATATTCTATAATGCTACAAAAGTAAAAACAAAACAAAAAACAACCAAAACCAAACCAAAAAACCAAACCAAACCCCAGACTTTCCAACAGAAGTCCAGGGTTACTTTGGCTTTGGTTGTTAGGATGGAGGAGACATACCCAGGTTCTGCCACATGCTGAAGAGCTCATATGCCATCATCACTCTCATATCGCCATATCTGAAAGACAGGAGATAGACAACTGCCTAATGGAATAAAAACTAGCAAGGTAGTGATGTTAAAAAAATAGTAAATGCACATTTAAAAGTCAATGTAAGAATATCAAACAACTTGACTAATCACTGAACACTGTATTAGGACATCTATTTATTTATTTCCCAAGCATTTCCACATCCCAAGTTCTGTAATAAATCACCAGGGACTTGTGGTAGAAAAAGAAGTCTCATTTTTGAGGTGGCAGAAAAGGCTGGGAACCCAACAAAACATGTTCTTACTTGTCCAGAATCTTCTTCCTCTTAGCTGGTGTGGCATTTTCTAGTTGGAGACTTGGCTGGTTTATAAACAAAACTGCCAGGCTGAAATAAGAGTTCCACACCTGTGACATAGGAAGGAAGTTTCAGAACATTACACTCCAAGGAGTAAGTTTTAAATAAGTGTAGGAAGACATATGTTCTTTTGTATGTAGAATGAGACCATTCCTTTTTGTAATCAAGCTGTAACTTAATCAATATGTATCTTAACTATTGAGATACTGAACTCTTAGGGATACCAGTGGATTATTTAAAACGTGGTAGGAACTAAAATTAAAAACCCCAAGAAGGTAACGCCACTGGGCTTCCCTCTTAGCACCAGAGTTGAAAAATGAATAAACTTCATGACTTCAGCAAAGTTTTAAATTGTTTTTTCTGTAGGCTAAACAGATTTTTATCCCTCAGAAATCCCCAGAGGTTACATTATATCATGAATGAGAGCCCTATAATTCAGTTAGTTTACCCAAATAAATGAGTCTTATGCCAGCGTGCTGTGTGTACATGTCTGGCAGCTTTTCTGTAGTAACGCTGAAGTTGTTGCCCATTTTCAACTACATCAGACACATGGAAAACACTCCCTGAGACACGGCGCTCCTCCAGATTTTAAGTCAACAGCCAGAAAGAAAGCCGCTGGGAGCGGAAGATGACAAATGCCCCAACTTCAGGAAAAGCATCGCCTGAGTTGTTTACGTTTCTTTAGCCATGACTCTGTAAGACAGCATGCTTCGTTAGCTCCACTGATTACGAAGATACTCATTTCCTTTACAAGGGGCTCAATTTTCTTGATTTAATCTCATAGTGTATCTGTTCTACTTCCCCTCAATTCCACAGCAGATTCAAATTCCTGTCTTTTATCAGTTAGGTCATCTTCCTCACAGATATGCAAATAAATGCTGCTAATATAATCAACTAATGTAGAGAATAGCTCTTGTTCCTTTGCTACTGCTAGTTTAAAAAGATACCATAACATTTTCTCAGTATCAATTCTTACTTTAAAATCAAAGTCCGTTTCCGTGAAATTCTTATGCAGTGCAGAAGACAGGTACTGAACTGTTGTAACTATGATACTGCAGTAAAAAAAACACAAAAAGGAAAGGAAAAAAAAGAACATTGGAATCTGGAGTATAACATAGTACACTGGTTTGTGGTGCTGATTTTACTATACATACAGAGAAGGGCATTCTTCACGTAATCACTGCAAGATCACATGGAAGTCACTATCTTTCTATGTTTTAATATGTTTAGTTTGTACTAAGTGATACAAGATTAAGAATTTTCATCATTATTGTAATTTTTGGAATTTACACAGGAACATTTAAAATCTTGTCTATTTTGTATGGCTGGGACATATTACCTTCAGTGAAATCAAAGAATACACACATCTTTCTCCTATTTTAAGCAGATTTTTTTCCCAAAGAAGATCAACTCAAAAAGTTTGAGCTATTTTCAGTCTTGGCTACACAATGGTCTTTTATCTGGCACACGTTTCAACTCAACGTATTTGTGAGTATTTTGCCAATTCTGGATTCCCCGTTTTTTTTTTTTTGTAGATGGCTAAATACACCTTTGTGCAAGGCAATCAAGGCATGTGATAAAATCAGGAATTAATAAATAGCATGTAGGTAAGGCAACAATAGTATCAAAAACCCCAGCACATCTCTGATTCACTTCCAGCAACCCTGCTAAACATCAGGTTTACAGCAAAATTGTGCCCAAGGGAACTAGGTGACCTACAGCATCTCGGGTAACTACTCTTTCATGTTGAGTTTTCTTTTCTTACAGAACTTAATTTAATCTTTGCACTTGAAATACTGAAATCCATTTCTTTTGCTTTTCATGAGCACTGCGAACTCCCAGAACATACAGCTCAGCTGAGCAGTCAGCCTTTAGAAAAACTTTTCCATGGTGTCTTCCTGTAATAGGAACCCCTCCAGCTGTCAGTTAATCAGTAGTAATTCTATAGCTAGTTTATGTAAAGAAACTAGTAAAGAAGTCCAGCCACCCTCTGTTCATCACACTGCTGCCATTCCAAACAGCATAGTACTTCACACATGAGAAGCAAGAATATTAGATGAAAATGAAACATTAAAATGGTAGATGACAATTTAATTGAGAAAAAACTCTGTACGTAATGCACTTGGTGTCATCGCTAGGGTATGCTCCTCCTTTCCCAAAATAACTGAGTCCTCCTCCTAGGCAGGTTAAGGAATTATGTTTATGGGAAGAGACAGACATTTAATGTAGTAATTTACTGAGCAAGGGAGTTGAGAGGCCTGCTTCTTAATAGAGTTGGTGTGGGGAGCTGTTCCTTGCCATCTGTTAGGGTAATGCTGTGTCACTCTTACCCTCAGTGCAGCTACCTCAGCTTTGGGTTTAAACTTTTAACTCTTCGATACCTGCACACAGTGATAGAGTTTAAGAAACAAAACAAATACAGAAGTCCCAGTTTGGTCCAGAATCCTAAAATAACTGCAGAATGAGGAGGAGCATTCCAGAATTCCTGTCTTGATCACCACATCTCAGTCTGATGAAGCACACTGCATCACAGGTTTTAACTGCCCAGCTGAGGAGAAAAAAAATTGTGATCCAGAATGTCAACAGTTTATACCTGCTTCTCTACTTACTTGCTGGTGAGCAACCTCATCACCATCCAGTCTCGAGGAAAGACACTCATTTTCATCAGGTTCCGAAATACACAGAAGATCTTCAGGAGGAATTCCTATCACATAAGGAAAAAAAAATTAAAAAATCACCACCAGCAGCAGATTAACCTATTTTCTTGATTGTAAGACAGACAGTTAAGCCAAGTGTGCTCCACTTGAGCCCTGTGTCACTAGGCTATTCACCTGAAAGTGTGGAAACAACATATATTGGGATATGGCTCTATTAATTTTGTTTGCATCTAATAGGTACTAAACAAGTTGCAGCTGTCTTCATTCTTCAGTGAGATAAAAACTTCCTTATGTGTGTAATGACTTCTCATATCAACTAGAGTTCTGGTATCAATTTGCAGCTATGTTCAAATATACTGGAATCATAATCATTTATTTATGCATTCAATTAATGTATCTGTCCAAATTTCTTTGCACAAATTTGACAACTTTCCCCTCCCCCCCAACCCAATAAAACTCCTACATAAGCTTTTAAAAATAGTAACAGAAAACCCCATTTCTGGCAATATGCAGCAGCAAAGATCTCTTAAACACATTCAGCTGAGTATCTGCTTTCCAAAAAATTCCCCCAACCTGAAGACATTTAATTTTTTTGACTACTTGCACCTCTACATCTATAAAGAACAGCAGCGAGGATAAAACACACCAAATTGTTGGCCTTGCAAACTATGATATTGTTTTGTTTTTCTTCTACACAAAATCAAGATAGCACAGAAAGTGGCAGTGCAAGGTTTCTTCAAAACTGTCCTACTGTTATGCCTTAATTTGGGGTGTGTGTGAGAAAATTAATATCTTGGTGTAACGGAGCTAAGAGTAAAGCATCAGAAGCTCCTGGACTTTTGGCCTCATTTTTGCCTGCATGTAACACTGGTAAGTGAACATAATGCCTTTCTATCCAAGAAGTATTGGAAATATTACAGCAATATTTGAAGGAAAAAAAAGTAATACATTTTAGTGGAAAAAATTTGGGTATAAAAATCTTCAGCCTGTGTGATACTCCTGAACATATCCTTAGATTGTCAGAGATATCACAGTGTTTGTTCTTATGGGTGTAAAGACAAATTTCATTTCAATGACAAACCTTTTTACTAGTCTGACATAACAACTAGAGTTCAGATAGCTTTTAAAAATATCTATTAAAAATTAATATGAATTAATTTACCAAATAATTTTCCTATGAGCAATTCAAAAGTTACCTGAAAGGTAGTAATCTCTACTAACTATCAATCTGAGATACACTGAACCCTGCAACCTAGAGGTAAGAATTCTATCATCCCAAATTTACCTCCCGATTTATTCAGCCTGTCTAAATGCACATTTAGAAGCTGAACGCCTATTCCAAAAGGATTTCTCAGTCTCTCCATCTCATTGAAGGCAACATAAGTTCCTCCTACATTACATTCTTCTTATTGTCCTTATTTTATTGAGTGCCATGATAATCAAAAGCATTTTATAGAAGATCTTGTCTTTATGAAATGATTCTGCCTTCTAAACAGACTGTTGTCAGAGATACTCCTCTTTCCTGTGGAAGTCAAAATAAAAAGTTGGTTTCTGCCATTTTGAGATGTGCCATTTCAAAATGCCAGGGAAAAAGAGACACCAGAGATCTCTACACCCCTCACCAACCCCTTCTGTTCATTAATAGTCATAATTTCGGTTAACGTTCACAAATTTGGGAAGCATGCAGCAGGTGGAGTAGTAAGGTTATCGCTTTGCCAGAAAAGATTGTATCTGCTAGAGACATATGTATCCCCAAAAAAGCTTGAAATTCTCTTTTGGCATAAAATCAACACTTTGTAAGTAAGCACCAATGCGTATTGAACATCTAGTAAAATGCTATAGAACAACTGACTTTACATTTATAAGATTAAAAAACCCTGTTCGTTCCTCTTGACTATGTTCTATATGGTACAATCCTTTTCCATCTAATAACATCTATCTTGGGACTTTATTTGCTCTTAGGAAGATAATTCAGTGCCCTGTGGTCTTAAATGTTTTTATAACACACCACCTGTTACTATAAAGGTGAAAGGAAGGTCCGTCAATAGCCAGTGAATGGGAATGATGAGCAGAGGAAGCAATGCTGGAGGGATTCCCCTCTACTCGCTCATTCTGAGTGAACCACCCTGCAAACATGATGTTCTGTTGTACCTTTAGTTCATCCTTGCTTTGGAAGTTGTCCAGTAAGTGCTGGAAATGAGTGTCTGACATCTGACGAAGCAAAGATAAAAGGCAGGAGACGTATTCTCCCTGTTGACCAAATGAGAAACTATTTCACTGAGACAATCTGAAATTTCATAAATAGAAAACTCAACCTGGGGTAAGGTATAAAGGGAGGGGTCTGAAATGGCCCCAATGCCTATGAGAGGAAAGCTGACATGCACAGAGATTAAAAATACAGCATGTTAACAGTTCTTGAATATGTTAATATTCAATAATATTCAACTGTTAATACACAGGAGTACAACTCTTAGAGGCTCCTCCACAGCTGCCAGTTTTAAAGGTCTTTTAACCCATCTTGTAGTCCAAACAAGAATAATTTAAAATGATTAATATAGACATTAATGAATCGCCCTCCAAGCATGCAATTTTTGACAATTGTCTTTTTCAGTTACCTAATGTACTATGTCTATCAAAGGTGTGACTGCAGCTCATGCCGACATACCAGGAATTATTTAAACTAATTGGCTCAGATACTCAAAACAGTATAGCAATGACAGCATGGGATCAGTATGGGCTACCAAAAGGTGTCTGGAATCTTGAAAATATTTGATTTATTAGCGTTCACCAAGTTATGTGCTGTCATAGCTACAGTACTCACAGCATTCCAGTAAGATACTCTGAATATAGTTTGGGTAAGACTACATGAGCTACAATTACATTTCTGGCCTGCAAAGCAGATGCACCCTAACCAGTTACCACTGTATCCCAAAGTGTTTTCCAAAGATGAGCTCCCCCATTTTACACATCTGAAAGCAAAGCACAGAGAAGTTAAGCAATCTGTCCAAGATAACAAGCCAGGCAGTGCCAAGAATGTAAGGAGTATGTCTTTTGACTGCCTGTCCTATTTTTTTCTGTGACAATGAGCGATTAATTTGTAAGATGTACAAACTACTTTCTAAGCAGTATCTAATAAGATTCCACATATCACTGTGCTGTAAAATACAAATTCAGGAACAAATGCAAGGGGATTTAATACTTGGGACTGTCCATACCATTTTAATTTTTTTTCTAATTGGCTCAAGTGTCTACCCAGAAACTTTGACAGAAGTTATTCCAATAAACAATGGAAACAGGAAAAAAGATGTGCTCTTATGTGTGAGGTGGCGTGTGATAAATAACAGTAAGTCTAATGGTAGGAGTAAAAGGAAATTGAGATGTTACTAGACATTTGCAAGCTAGCACCTTTCTTGTATTGTATCAGAGAACATGTCTGAAAACTACTAAATGCCTTCTTTATTAGGAATCTACCATTTGTTACTTTATCTGAGCTAACCTAGAAAGATACAATCTTCTCTCTTGTGTGAGGAGTGTACCTTTAGTGTACATCCGCCCCCAACAATATGTTTGAGGTTTCAGCCATTTGATAAAAAAGCAAGTCTAAAAAAAGGGAGGTTCTGAAGAACAGCTTAACATCATACATTGTGCAAAAGCTGCATTAGAGACTAAAATAAGTTAGAATAGAAAAGGGCAACAAATCCAGAAAAGAGGTAATCTGAACAGCAAAATTCTATTCTTTTTCTCCTCTTCTGTTGCATGTCAAAGAAAAAATTTCTTCCTCATGGCTTATGGTGGCAGTCTGGACAAAGCGGTGGCTTTTCCCTCTTCTTCCACCAAGCTCAACAGCTCACTTGACTTAGGATCTGTTAATTTCTTTTTCCGTATGTTCTGTTTTATTTGCATGAAATAATCAGTGAACCTGGACAGAAGCTCTCCAGGTGTTAAGTAAAGGGACTTGTCCACTGAGCATTATGGTATTCTCAGTCTTGGGAATCAGAGGCTGATACTCATACAGCCCTTGGTGACACCTATTCAGGGGTGAAGCCTCAGGCAGCTGCCCAGCTAGCATATGCCTCAAGTTCTGAACAGTAACTTGCAATCACAGCTGCAAAGACGAACAAGAAAATAACCTGGAAATCCACAAAAGCTTCCTGAGCTCCACTGCTTCCTGCAGTCCTCGCTACTGCACAGAGGAGGGAAGGGATTTGTGGCTTATTAAGGGAAAGAGACAAAGCCCTGGGCGTTCATGCAGCAGAGATGATAATGAGGTGCCAGTGGTGGTGAGGGACTGAACCAAAGGTTAGAGAAGCAGGAAATAGAAACTGATTGTTAGTTACTAACAGTGATTTCTGCTGTGCACTGCGGGCAACGCTGCCCTCTTACCGCCTCCTGAGACTGCGATTTACTCATGATTGTAAGCAGAGTTTGTAAAAGCACATCCAGGAGGCTCTCCACCATCATCTCAACCTCCTCCACGACATCTCCCTCCTACAGTAAGCGGTGAGCAAACAGACAGTTAGGAACTGGAGAGAACGGAATTGGCAAAGACAGTTCTGCTGAGTCAGCCATACCACAAATACTCGTTTTGCTAGAGCGCTCCGTAATGGAGGTTCAGAGAAGTACAATCGCATTCATCAATGGTACCAGATAGTGTTGTGATGCCAGTGTGTGTGTTACCTCCTCAATCTCTGATGGAGACATTCAGGGTCACAGCCATAAAGGTAAATCTATAATCAAAGGTCTGCATACACTCTAGAACACAATGGGATCAAATTATGTTCAGGAACCTTTATTCTATGGCAGTATTATTTTAGCTTATTACCATGATACCTTTCATCTTATTCCTTTCACACAAAACCATAACTCGTAATTGGTAATACTCATTGGTATGAATTATATTGAGCACCATGTGCTTCCTCCTTTAGAGTCAGGTGGGGAAACTTCACCACCTTCTGTTTGTGAGCATTCTTTAAATGATCGAGTTACCATTTGAGATCAGAGTATTATGATCATCAAAGCTGGGTGTTTAAACTCAGCAGCAGTTTCCAGAAGTAAGTGTGATTTCATTGATTGGATAATTTTAGAGTATTCTCTTAACATGAATCACAAAGTGATAGTTACTGTCTCTTGTAGAACTGCAAGTCGTAGAGCTTTTGAACTCCATTGACATCTAAGTTCTGGGCTTGGATGAAGAAAATTAAACAGTGTCAAACCTGGTAAATGCGTATGCTTTTTCCCCCCTCCTAACAGCAAGAACACTGTGTAATCAGAATGCTCTGAGTCACACACAGAAAAGCAGACCCTCATTTCAGATGTTCTCCTGCTGACAGAAAGTTAGTAGAATTTCTGTTTTAAAAGGATCTTTGAAAAACCTGTATTAAGCTATAAAAATCCCTCAGTCTTCATTGTACTAAATCAATAGGGCAATTAAAAAAAATAAAAATTGAGCAGATTACCAAAGAGCTGGTCTTGATTATGGAGAAGATACTACTGAGTATCCCAGAGCAGATGAGCAGCTCCTTCTGCTGTCGTAGGTGAAGGTGAATGTGGTGAAGAACTACAGGTAGCAGGATGCGTCGCGACTCTGAAAGAAGGAAAATCAGGTCAGAGGTCTTCCAAAATTAAATTTCAGCCATCCCAATCAGCAGCCATTTGGTATCCAAACTAGCCTACTGATAAACAGCACGTTTGATTAATTGGTGCAATTTCTACTGTACGGGTTGTAGTACACCACACTTCCAAGAACTGTATCTAATGAATTAATAGCACATCTAGTTTCAAAGGTTCGTAACTGCAGTATGCATGATGTTCTCACTAGTGATGCAGCTTGGAAACACCAGTTGTGAACTGATCCTTTCTAATGCTCATTTCCCTTGTGCAAACCCTTCCCCACTTCATGTTGCTCTCCAGCTCTACTGTCAGAGCTAATACAGCTTCTCCAATACATGCCTCTTGGAAGCTGGCTAATTCTGCTCTTCTAGCTGGCTTACAAACCTTGATCTTACTAAAGAAGGGAGAGCAGGTAGCAGCTGCAGAAAACAGAAGCCAAAACAGGAAGAGAGAGACATAGGGAAAAAAATGGCAAGATGTCAGCAAACAGGCTGATAGGAGAGATAAAAGGAAAACAAGTCTTCACCATATGGGAGGTAAGAAAAAGAGAATTTATCTTCCTTTAATTGCAAGACCTGAAGAATAGGCGGGGTGGGTAACCAAAAGGTGACTTTGGAAACTAGATTCATCTTGCCAGGTGCAGATAGGACATGGGAGAGATTGTTGACCTGGGTGTATTGTGTCATGTTTCTGTCATGTTTCCGTGGGAAGCAATAAGGTAGGGGTCCATCATTATGTTGGGTGGAAGATGGGGCATCTGTGCACTCATAGCTGCCTTGCAACACTGAAGCTTGCTTTCTGGGTTTTGATGCTGTAGGGAGATGTCATGGTGCTGTGCAGCAGCTAAAAGCATCACTAGTCGCCAGTGTCATTGTAAAGGAGAAACTAAGGTTAATGGGAAGAAGTACAGCCCTGGACTCTGTGGGTAAAGTTACACCTGGCTTTATTGAGAAGTCAGAAGAGGATCTTGCCCATGAACTTGGCATTAACAAAGACAAATATTTTTATCCATGGGTTCAAAACACTACAATGAGATAAAATTCATTGCCTGTTTCACAGCCACCTTTGGACTAATCTACTCATTCTCTACATTCTCTCATATTTTTTGAGATTAATTTAAAATTTAAGAAAAAATGTTTGTAAACAATTACATGGATGGTTTAAATATGATTCTGTGTTGTTATTCTCACCTTGCACTGAGCAGAATAATTTGAGTGCACTCATTTGAGATCCTCGCTACAGGGAAGATAAGCTCAAGGGTGCTTTTTATCTTCCACTATTACCTTCATAACTTCTTTCATTCAGACCTTTATGTATGAAATAAACTCACAGTCTTCAACCCTTCTTCATTTAATAAATTCTTAAAGAATTACTAATATGTTGAGGTAAAGAAATACTAAAGTTGTAAAGTAAAGATAAAACATACTTTAAAGGAATGCAGTGGGTTTCTCACATAACTTTATCTCCCTGTTTCTCGGACAATAAACTTGCTGGAAAGGAGGTTATCTTCCTATCCATGTCAAGAACAGGATAGGATAGGATAGGATAGGATAGGATAGGATAGGATAGGATAGGATAGGATAGAATCGAATCGGTTGGAAAAGACATTTAAGATGATCAAGTCCAAGTAATTTTGTTAGCGTACATATTTTTATCAACATTTAGTAACTACAGTTTATCCATGGAGGATTTATAAACATTTTCTACCTTAGGGAAACTTACAAAGTACCCGCAGTGAGTATATGTAATGATGCCACCAAGATAAATAATAACCAAGATTATGGGTGCTCAGCAACGAATTGTTTGCAACAAAGCAACCGCAAAATAAATGTAACATGCTGCTACTTTTAGCAGCAAGACTTACCCTCAGATACTGCTGTCTTACCTGAGAAAGAGAACAGGCGGCTGTCAACAGTGCGTGCAATAGATTGTAGCTTAACCACATCCATTGATTGCCCGATGTGTACTGTACTGGGCATGCTGCCCAGAGTACCCCTCACAAACTCTGCTACTTCCTGCACAGTGAACATCTGCAACAGCTCATCAAAGATAGCGGGGAAGGAGTTCAGCAAAGCAGCCTGAAAAAAGTAAATGAAGAAACTGAAAATGTTGAATTCTGTAACTGCAACTAAATGCAGTGACATAGAAACAACAGTAAAACTGAAGTAAGGGTCTGCAAAAAGCTACTAAATAGTGCACTATGGCTGGTGTTAATGTCTTGCAATAGCTAAAGTTCAGAGTGAACAAATCCCATGTAGTATATAAAAATCAAGTGCTGTTGCAATACTAAGTCTTACAATAAGTTGAGCCTACAGATACTGTAGAGCTTCAAAAGGCTGTATTTTAGGACACAGCTTCTAAAACAGAGGTCCTATAGAACAGAAAACAGTCCATTTTTGTTGATTTACTTTTTTCAATAAATAGAAAACCTATTATAGGATCATAGAATGCTTTGGGTTGGGAGGGACCTCAAAGCCCATCTAGTTCCAACCCCCTGCCATGGGCAGGGACACCCTCCACTAGCCCAGGTTGCCCAAAGCCCCATCCAACCTGGCCTTGAACACTGCCAGGGATCCAGGGGCAGCCACAGCTTCTCTGGGCAACCTGTGCCAGGGCCTCACCACCCTCACAGGGAAGAATTTCTTCCTAACAATTCCTTGCTTCTGCTTAGAGTTCCATACAATTTTTTTTTTTACTAACTACAGAGAATAGTTAAAAAATTTGAGAAACTATTTTGAAGTAAAGAACATAGTGACAGACCCTTAACCATAGCAGCACTATTATGGGATATTGCAGTACCTCTGCAGCAGGGGTAGGGTGTGATTTCATGTGAAAGAGGCATCACATCATGCAGTAAGTGTGCACGTGATTCTTGCAATGACAGATGTTTCCAGTAAGCTGGAGCTATCCTTGAAGGTGTTTCTTAAAGTGCGGAAACAATATCAGCACAGCAACAACAGGATCAAACTCTTCCTCTGATTTCAGACTTTTCCAGTTAATTTCTTCATAACAGTAGTGAATGCCATGCATCACCCTATCCTCAAGTTCCACAGACTTGGTGTCATACCTAACAACTGCCACTCACCTCTAATGTTTTAGAATTCTTCTCTTTCTTCCTCTACATCCTGCCCAAGGTCTATACCTATTTCCTTCATTAGAACTACTTAAAATTCCCAGTGGTGACTTTCCTGAACTGTTCAGTCTGGCTTTGATTCAACTGCCTTACTCCTAGCCACAGCCCCACCACCCTGCACACTTCCCTTCTCACTGGTTCCACCTCCCTCGTCTGAAGCTCTCCACACAAACCACACCGACTTCCTGCACAAATTCAGATTTACCAAACTTTGTTGCAGATCTCTGCTCAGTTTTGCCCTTCCAGTCTCTCAACACCTTTTGCTGTTTTCTTCTATTCTGCAAGTTCTTCTTTTCCTCATGGATTTTTGTTGTTTTCTCATTGCACAAACATTTCTGTACCTCTGCCCTGCTGGCTCTAACACTTGGCATGCCTCTCCTAATCCCATATAATATACAGTTTCCTTCTTTGCCAAGTCTTTCCTCAAAGTATCTTTTCCCCCACATAGCAGTGATAGCTATTTAATAGTCTTTGAGCAAAGGCTAAGTTATTTTTACAACTAACACTGTAGGGCCCATTAAATTATTCTGAATATAGATTTACCTCTTTCTTCTTCATGCTCGTTATCTCTCTCAACATCTTGTCTTGTTACAATCAATTCAGATTACACAAAACCCCACATAGCCTGCTGGGTGTTGTCACCTATTTGTTGCTACATACATACAATGTACTAACAAAATAAACAAACATGAATCATTTAAATAGCTCATGGTAATCTTGGAAGGCTGTAACAGCCGCAAATCCAATCATCACCTTTCTCTTTGGGAGAAGTGAAATTACAATACTGGCCCAACAAATCCTTACAGGAGTTTTCCTAAACTTATTTGTAACTATTCCTATGAAGCAGGAGGATTGCTGTGGGGATTTAGGATGTCCAGTAGCAATGTAAGGATATGCATGGGATCTCTTCAGGAAGCTTTGAAGCTGTCTTGAGGAACACCTACATCATTTCATCTGTTCCTTGAAGGGCTCTTTTCTGTACAACACCCTAAAATATTCTGAAACATTACTCATGTCAAACTAATTGCCTGGAAGGAAGCATATAATCAGTTTTAACTTCATTGCTGGAAAGAACTATATTGAGATCTCTCTAATATCCTGGATAAGAGGACAAATGTGAAGAAAATTGTGTTTGCTAGGGCCTCAAGCATTTCTGTAGATATTTAACAGTTGTCCAGATTTCCGGAACTAGTACATAATCTCCTTGGCTGTCCTGAACAATTTGACTTACATAATTTTGTATACCCTCTCAGTACCGTCAGTATTTTCAGTCTGTGGATGCCATAAGCTGTTCCATTAGTTACTAAAATATTCCACATTTTCTAGTTTTAAAGTACCAGCCACTTAAATTCCAGTTTATATGCAGGAAAAGAGGGTTTGGGGTAGGGAAAAGGGATTAATTGGGAACATCCGTGATGAAATACTTGTGCAGTTCTGGGGATCATTACTTACAGAATTAAATGACGGCCTTGAAGTACCACCACATTTTTGTGGGGCACATGTCCCAGCTCCGCTCGCCTGCCCTCCAGGCTGAGAGGCCTATGGGGCAATTGGGATCAAGGGGCAACATAGTGGCAAGGGGGAAACAAAAAGTAAACTTTTCAAAGATTAAACAAGGACAGGCTTTACAACCTACAGAAGTCCAAAGTAAGAAATACTGTAGTGAGAGAAAGGAGAAAAAGTAAAAAAGACAAAAAGGGAAAATAACCCCATCCTCAAATCTGGTCTCCCTGTGTATTTTTGATCAACACAACTAAAAACCAAACCACCCTAAACAGCCTGCATTCACAACATGCTGTTTCCACTCACTGTCACTTTGCATGCAAAATCTGTGCACTGGTTTCTCATGTTCCTGGCTCATCTTATTATACCCACTAATGGGTGATTAAATAAAAGATTAGAGCAGCTGTTCTCAAAATCTTTCAGAGCAGCTTCTTAAGAAAGAGATCACATTGCTGGCAACTTCCCTAACCAGTGCAGTCACTCTGCTTTGTGGCAACGCTCACAGCAACTGCCTCTTTGGCAAACTACAGGAGGTCTTCAAAACATCTGTAAATAGTAAATTAGTGATTACAGATCACCTTCATCTTACCAGGAAGTTCTGGGTGGTCTGTCTTTGATATTCTCTGAGCTGAGGCACATGTGTAACATTTGACATAACTATTTAAAACTTTTAAACACAAAATTACATAAGTTAGTACAGCGGTCTTTAAAAAAAAACATCCTTACTCACTTTGAGTAGTATCTTAAGCCCACATCAAATCTTCATGAAGTCATCTGGGCCATATTCAAAACAGCCTATTAAATGTGAGTGTGGGTATCACAGTATGCTTGCAGTCAGGCTGCATGTGATTCTGACTGTAATTTTAGAGTATGCTGGAATTAAGTTTATCTGAGTACCTCGGTTGAACTTCTCTACTGTGATGTTGCTATGACCTTAAGTGTTGACTTCAGCTACTACAATTAAGGATTTAAAATTTCTTTAGGCCAATTGTAAGACACATGAATGAGAAGCTTGAAAATGCAGTTTACTTTTGTGAAGAGGAGAGGTGAAATTCTCACGTGACAAGTCACTTTCCTCCTGAGAGTCCACAGTTCAGCTCACCTGTATCTGCAGTGCAAAGCTACTGTCTAATAACATTAATTGGCAATGTCATTTTCCAGTATCATCAACTTGTGAAAGGGGAAAAACTCTACTAACCCGCATTTAATTGTCATGTGCCCATATATACTACCTGTGCAGAAAATAGCTGCCTTTTGGTTTGCCAGTTAAGGTGTAGAAAATAGCAAACCTGTGTGAAGATCAGAGTCTCGGAGCTCCTGCTGTCCAAGCTGAGCACAAATCTGATGGACTGGAAAAGTTCCTGGATGCTGGAGCGGAACTGTTCCTCCTCCATTCCACAAGTAGCTCTGGAGTAAAGGATCCGAGATTGGACAATGAACTTGAAAAGATACTCCAAGGCCTTAAGGAGCAGGAGAGGAAGGAGATTAAGATAGAGAAAAAGAGAGAAAGAAAAATAAAGGAGCTTTAAAGAGAACCAGGAAAGATTCTAGGTGCATAATAACTATACTCTTCAGCTTTAGAAAGGAGAAAGAAAAACAGGTTTTATAAGTTATATAACTCAGTTAAGGAAGAGCAACTCCTAGGCAGTATCCCTTCTCAACCAATAATCTTTGTTACTAGTATGTCCCACTAACAAAAAAGTACATATTTAAGCCAAATAGACAAGTTTGAGTTACATAATTTGAGGAAAACCTTGGTGAAGAGACATCTAGTTTTCTCAGTACTTTTGGCACAATAACTGAAGAAGCTATTTTCCTGTTTTCATTCAAATTTTACCTTTAATTACTGGAGTTAGCTAATCTAGATTAAGATAAGTGGACTGTCAGTGGAACAGAAGAAGGGTTACCTGGAAAGAGGAAAATCTACTTTTCAATATGAACACAACAACAAGGTTCACCTTTATTTCTGGCAGCTACATGTACAAATGGAAATAAATGCAGACGCAGAAATAGAAGACAACAAGAGCAGCATGTGAAGCCCTCTGGCAGTCCATAACAGTATCAAGCAGCAGTGCTCTAGTGAGTGTATTTTTACTTGGAGCTGTGATAAGTTGAAGTGCCTTTCTTTTATCGTCACCTGTGAAACTTGGAGAGCACCCAGCAGAGGGAGAATAACCTGCACAGAAGATGGCATTTACACCATTATACAATGTGTGATAGATGCTGCAGTCCTGAAGGACGGGCAAATTGGATCTTTTTGTAGTAGAATGAGAATTTGCTCTATGACATGACTAGATTAAGTCTGAATTTGCAATCTAAACATCTTTAACTAAAATTTTGTAAATGGCATTATTCAGAACTCCATTTATCTGGCAGCAGTTTCAATAAAGAAAAATACATTGTTCTGTGCAGCCCTTATAAAGCTTACCAATCTATCAGGGGTTCTCACAGACCCTAATACGGCAACGTGCAACATATGCAAGAGTATGCAATGTTATGTTGTAAGCTTCAGAATGCTACAGCTTTAAGGATAGAGAATGGGAATGTGAAATTCCTCATAAAGCCACCACAGATTTCAAAATGCCACTGATACTTACGGCCATTTTTTTTTTTTTTCTGGGAATGATGATAACTTTGGTAATTTGACAGTACATTATTTATACTTCTGTACTAAAACATCTCCCGGTGAACCTTCCTTACACCAAAGAACTTCATCAGGACATAACACTTTTTATTTCTGGATAGTTTCCAGACAAAGGTCAGTTGGTTCACAAGTCAGCTCTTTAAGGTTAGCATCTCTGCTGCTAACACCAAATACAGCAAGTCAAGTGCTCGTACAAGCTGTTTTATAGGTTTGGTACAGACAACCATAACTCTAACCTGAAAGCTCATAACTTTAATGTGAAGCTTATGTTTTGCAGTGAATCAGAGGATTTATGTATGAAATTCTGGAATTCTCTGATGCAAGTGAAATGGCAGGCTTTCAGAGACGCTCCACATCCTTAGCACAGACAACCTAAACTGTTGCCTAGAATGATCCCACAAAGGCAGCTAACTGAAGAGTTCAGTGTGTTCGCAGACGTGGCTGAGATGACAAAAACACAAACCAAGTCTTGTTAGCACAAATCAGGACTTGGACTAGCTGAATCTTACTACTTAGAAAATCACAGATATGATGCATATGTGTGCCTAAAGGCATAGAAGTACACTGAAATAAAAGTCAAGCCTTCTATTATATTTGCCATGATATTAAAAAAAAATCAGTATCAAATTAACGGAAATTTCTTAAAAACAGTCTGTATACATGTTCACACAATAGGTAAGCGCACACCACTCACCTGTGACCAGCACTTAAAGACTCATGGTACCATCACATACAAAACTTAAATGGACGAACAGCATCAAAACCTTATTTCCTCTCAACTAAACAACCCCTAAATTCTACCAGTGGTACTCCAGGAGAGTTGAGAAAAGGAGTAAGAAATGTGCATATAGATAACACATCTCAAAGAACTTCCACTTACTAATGAGTAACTTTCCTTCCTTCTCTGAGTGCCCATATGCACGTTCACTCTCTGAACACAGGAATAGCACATCTCAACTTGCACAGATTACCTGGTGGTTGGTTGCAATGTCCCAGGAGAATTAAAAGCAGAAGACCACTATGACAAAAGCAGCATCAGTTAGAAGCTTCTATGGTAACACAGGTAAAAAAGGTGGAGAAATTTCTGTGGTTATTCCGTAGGTCTAATGGATAAAGGTGGTCTTTAGAGACACTTGAGTCTTCAGGGATTATGTTCGGACAACATTTGATGGTTTTACTGTAGCACGTTCATAAATGCAGTGGACAGTCTTAGGGACAGTACAGCTGCACATCCAGACTCATCTGCTGTAGAGATGAAGTCTGTTCAGTTCAAACAAAAGGCAAACTGTACCTGATGTTCAGAGCATGAACAGATGAGCCAACCTTGTATAGAACTGCTTTAAGAAAAAGCACAGATTAATTCCCTCGCTTAAGAAACCCAAAGATTACTTTAGGAAAGTATCTGGAGTATGTAGAATGGGTAACCTTGTCATAAGCACAGTGTTTGTAAACAGGATTAGCTCTGAAGGTCTGAATCTCTTTCACTGTGCTAACCAAAGTGAATAAAAGCCATTTTCAGTAACCTGTGAGTATCCATTCACCATTCAAGAGCAGCTAGCAAACTCTTCCTGCTACTTCTTTCCAGAGAAGAGCATGCTTGCTTCAAGAAGCATCTCCTATACAGTTTTAAGAAAAGAAGTGCAAAGGTTCAAGTGAAGGTACCAATCTGAATCTTGGGAGAACAGATAGAAGACCTAGGGCAAAGTTCAAGGCATCAGCAACAAAAGAAGGAGCAAGTCTCACAAACAGGCTGACCAGGGTGGAACAATTATAGCTACATCAGCAGCTTTCTGGTATTCTTAGAAAAAGCAAGACTGTAGAATATGTAAATCACCAAATAAGGTAATTATTTCTGAATGAGGTAATTAATAAATCGAGAGACAGACTGGCCTTAAAAGCAACAGACTGACATTTCTTTTTTAAATTCATGGTGAAGAAAACAATTTGGAGGAGTCCCCAGTCTCAAAAGGCAGGCTGAGAATGTAATTCCACTTTCATTCACTAGCTCCCTGGCTGGCATGGCTCAAAAAACACGTTCAGGGTTTTGAAGACAGCTAGGAAGACTGACCCTTTCTGTATCACTGATTCATGTAAAGGCCCACAGTAATGGTATGCAGTACCTCAGAGTCTCTAAAAAAACGTTTGATGCCTGTTCTGTGTGGTTCACAGAACACTGATATGAAGATGTGACTTCCTGAGGAAGAAAAGGTCTTGGTTTTCTAGGCAAAACCCACCAAAGGAAGGATGAGAATGGAAGCAAAAAGAGTAAGATGATAATTTCTTGAAAAAAACATCATTGTCCCATTTTTAACATTCTCTGTGAATCTGTGGTTGAAGAGTCCTACAAAGAAGTTATTTCCAACTATGTAAATATCTGCAAAAGACAAAGTAAACACTGATATAATGCCCTTGTAAGTCTCAGGATATGATCTTAACAGGAGTGTCTTGAAAGCTAGTTGAGGGTGGTGATGCCATAACCATTCAAATGGAACAAAGATTCTCAAAAAATAAAAATTACTTCCTCAAAAATATGGACTAAATTAGACTAAAGGAGGCAAACCAAATAACAAAAATGTCACAAGAAGGAAGAAAAAGCCATAATAAAGTCTGAAAGGTATGCCAAGACACAAGCATAAATACATGTACAAAGAACAATCTGTGTGTATGGGGGTGTGCTTCACCTGTGATACACTTCACCTATTGGTACTGATGGGAAAAAGCAAGGAAAAGAAAGTGCTAATCTCTGCCGCTGCTATTAGTTCTAAAAGTGCCCAGACTCAAATGTTTGGACATAAGCTTACTCACAGAAAGAAGGTACAGATGGACACTCACTCAGGAAAAAAACTCTTCCTGCAAATTTGGAATGTTGTTTTTATGTACTTGACACAGTATCTTTCTATTCTACAGGTACACATGGTAAAACTAGTACTCGAGTCTCTGATTGCTCTGTAGCAGCACCAAAAATACTCCTTTTGTTTCACACATCATTAGAAAGCTGTCCCTTTCCAAAAGATCATACTCTCATCATGGAACTGTGATTCAGGTCCTGTGCAACGACAGTTGTTAGAATTTCCTTCCAGTTAAAGGCTCATTTATCTGCTGCTTAAAGTACTCCAGAACTTCAACCAGTAATACAATGAAGCTGTGTCACAGCCAGAAATGAAAAGCATATCTTTGATTTGCACCACCTGTGCCTAACACATTTAAAATAACGGCTTCTTGAAATACAAGGTGTAGGCCATATATATCCATATGGCTATGGCATATATACTCCATGTAAGTCCCACTTCAGTTCTCCACAGGGCTTCAGAAGGACTTAAGGAGACGTAATTCTTCCATTTTTTTTCTGCACAAGAGTGAATCTCCCCCTAAAATTAAAATTTTGGCAAAACATATATATATATAAAAAATCTGGTTAAACAAGTAAGAAGTCGGTGCCAGGCTACCCTTGATTTTATTTACAGCTCCCCCAGCCCTTTTGCAGTCACAGATGGATCAGACACACAAATATTCTGTTGCATACATACTCTCATTGCTTCCTGGATGTGGTCTTGGCGTACGAGCTCTGCTGAACGGTCCATGTACCACTTCAGACATCGGATCAGCTCTCTGAATATAACAAACAGTGAAAAGAAGAGGAACCTTCAGCACTTTAAAAATTAGTCAGGGAACAAACATTTTGGGTTTAGGGTGGAATCTATAAAATAGTCCCATTTCACTCCATTTCAATGGTCAGCTATAGCTGTCCTAGCTACTGAACTGACATAATATGTGTGTTTGTTTAAGTTTTGAAACCAGAAAATAATTTCTCTGTAATTGACTTAGACCGTGAGGAACGCTAAGAGAACATCAAAAAGATACTATTAAAGAAATAGCTTTGGTAAAGGCAAAAAGGAAAAACAAACCCCTGAATGATAACTGTTACTGCTTTCAAAAATCTGTCTTCCTGTCATGCAAAACTCAAAAAAGAATACTAGAAAATAAGGCAGAATCTTCAAAGTGAACATTGTGTTTCTGGTCTACTGAAATTATACATTTACTCTAATTGAACAGAACATCATCTTACGTGAACACCTGTCTACTTTGGAAGAGGAAATTACATTAGTTCTCTAAGCTTTCACACAAGTCTTGTATCCCAACGTCCTCCTTAAGACAAGAAATGTGTATGTTCTTGGTGGGTCATTACTACAGACTGATAATGAGTTGTTGCTGAGTGACAGTGTCTCTTCAGTTAAAAAAATCCAAAGTGACATTTGCCAGTTCAGAAAGGCAAAATGAATTCCGAAGTCTGCTCATTCTTAGCCACAGGTGACACTCAGCAGCTTTTCTCTGTAACTGTGCTGGAAAACTTTCATCTGAGTAGTTCTACTTTTGAAAACCACTGCTAACACAAAGGCTGTGATTCTGACGGTGACATCATTCAAAATCTTGCTAATCCAGAGGTGGAAGTGACGGATAAACAAAACCTACTTGTAAGCCAGTGCTCCTGCAAAGTGCTTCTGAATGTAAGTGTCCATCACAGGTCGAAAATGAAAATACTTGCTGTCACGCAGCAGATTTATGATGAATACCTGTGGGAGGTAAAAAAGTGAACCCATACTAAAGGAAACTGCACAGTGTTGCCAAGTTTCTATAAACAAGTTACACAAGCTAAGGAACAATGAAATACATGAGTTTCTTTAAAGAGTCAGAGTTGTGTTATTAGATGGTGGTGTTTGCTTCTCCCAAGTGACAGCAAATACTACTGTCCTCGGATGTGCTGAGGCTATCCTGCCCTCTTTACCCAAGATTATTGCAGAAAACATAAGGCTGGGTCCAGCTGAATATTTCAGATTTCATGGAAGTGAAGTACTAGCAAACTGAAAATAAGAAATTTAAAACTCACTGACCATGAGATAAAGTAACAATTCGGCAGCTTACCAAAGACTGAAAGACCAGCAGACCATACTTTTCTGTGTTGTCATCCAAAACTACAAACAACGTGTCGAGAATATCTTGTAGGAACTAAAATTACATGAATAAAGAAAGAATTTCAAATTCAATTGTATTAAAAGAAGGTTATTTCCCCCCTGCTTTTATTATTTCATACATGGTGATATCTTTGTGAAACACTTGCCAAGGACAAACCAGTTCATGTTCATCCATATGATATGACAGAATTTCATTTGTTTTTACTAAGAAGAATTTTTCTCTTTACAAGGAATATTTCTAAACAAAAAATGACAGAAAACAAACAAAATAATAAGAAGTATGTACCGCATGCCTGATTTGCAAATAGCAGCCTTCAGCTTTCACTGTCAGCTGACTGAAGTGATGCCTAACAGTGGGAAAACAACTAACTTTCATTCTCGTATCATTAGAGTGTATCACATACTGTTCTTCCTCAGTTTTAAGGCTTGGAAGCACATTAACTGGTGCTTCAAATTCTGTTGAATGTTGAAAATTGTTGTTACGTGACAGAGAGTAAAGCTTTTGTAACAAGTGTTAATTGGGTCATGTTACATATTGCCAATTGTTTCTTCCATCCCTAAGACTGTGACTTACTGAATGCTGACAATTCAGTGAATTTCTTTCCTGAAAGCACAGTCCTCAGAAAGGATGACTGTGAAGAAGAATGCTGAAGATCCAAGTCAACTGCACATTCTCTCATGGTTTTTTAATCTATTCTAATTGAATTTCTGATGTGGAAAACAAGAAATGAAACATAACAATTTATGAAGTCTCTGAAAGGATAAAATTTCTTTTTTTTTCTGAATTATTGCATTCTGTTCTTCATATCCCAATGCCAAATGGCAGCTGATTTAGGGAGGGAATCAATTACTTCTCCCCTTGGAGTAATTTAATCCTTTTCTTTTTATGCTTTTCTCTATAAAAAACAGATACTTTTACTGCCCTGCAAAGAAAGTGTATGAAACATGACATTCTAGAAAAATTCCAATAAAAGCAGGGTATTGTCCTCTTCTGTAACCGTTATGAAGTTATCATGGAGATTAACATTCAAGATATGGCAACATTCAAATGAGTTACAGTGAAGTGGCTTTAATCATAAACTTGTAGTTAAGTGATGGTTTCTCTTTGGTTTCTTCTCTGTAGCTGTTTGCCATTACAAATTATATCCTTTTCCTTCTAGATTTATAGAAATAAATTCTAGGGAGAATTCTTAGCACACCTAAAATTATCAGAGGGATATCAGGAATGCACGTATTTTTGCTGAGACCACAAGTATTCAAACACCTTTTGACATTCCCTTGACCTAAGAAAGTTCAGGTCACACAAAGGATTTGCGCGTAGAGCTACAGTGGTTACAGAACACGGTGAAACCATCAGGTAGGAGGTAGCTTACGGCTAGATTAGACACACTAGAGAGCAACTGGTGCTCTAGGCAACAGCTCCGCTTCACAGTGCTGGGACAGGAAGATGGTTTTGCAGGGTGGTTCATTGGCCACTGAGCAAAACTGAACTTTCAAGGTTTCACATTTCTTCCTCCTCTACACGGACATTTAGAACATATTTGCAAAACAGAAATATAGATCAGCTCCCGTAGCTGTTTGAAAAGGCCAAGTTTTCTGAGTCAGCTCTATTTTCTTCACTCTAGAAATGACCAACCAGCTTAATGCAATTGCAGAGAATGTCCTTTAGGAAATACTATTGGAGGAGGGAGATCTGCCCA
The DNA here is from genome assembly GCA_013400195.1 of Aramus guarauna. NCBI lineage: Eukaryota > Metazoa > Chordata > Aves > Gruiformes > Aramidae > Aramus > Aramus guarauna. The sequence continues at coordinate 751,870 of VXBL01002077.1, read as the reverse complement.
GAACACCACTGCCAGGGGCTATGCCTACATCAGCAAGTGCGGCTTAGCAGGAGTGGGCCAACAGAGCAGAACAGTTGGTGCCAAGGACCTGATACAGTGCATGCAGGTGAGGGAATTTTCGTGAGGATTAGCTCTGTCTTGATTCCAAGGACTAACTATCCATTAATTTTTGGAATCTATCTTCCTGTTCAGTTTTATGTCAAAATAAAATCCCAGTTCACACACTCTGAGAATTCACAATATGAATCAAAAAGTGCAATAAGAGGGAACATTCAGAAGTGTACTGCAGGTCTGAATTCACTAACACAGATGCATCCAGAGATTCTTAATTCACGTAGTACCTTAACAATTTCCTCGCCGCTGACATGTCTCAGTCTTCCTAGAATATCCATCACACGATCTGGGTAAGCTTTCCATTTCAGTAGGGCAAGCAAATCCACTGCAGAATGGTAAGAGAAAGAGCTAGAATCCGTAAGCAGAGGGAAGAGTGGCAACCCCAGACCCACCAGAGATTCATTACATTACAGTTCTGCTCTTGTTGCAGTTCACACTTCTCGGGGCAGAGGGTGGGGTGGGGAATTAGAGGGAAAAAAAGGAAGGAAATCCCGGAGTAAGTCCAATAAAGTAAGTCTAATAAAGAAATGAATTGAGGAATGGTAAAGTACTTTAAAAAGAGTAAAGATTGCATTCTTCACTATGTGACTTGACACTGCACTGTGGACAATCCACGTTTGTCTTCTCACACCTCCAGGATGTTGCTGTAACAAATTTTTATTTACTTAGTAGCTCTGTAACAGCCGAACAAAACAAACTTTGGATTGTGCAGAAGTGCTAACACTGAATTTTTTGTTCTTCAACCATTTAATGAAAATTAACTTTGCTTTAATATATTAACCTCCTCTTGCACTTGCAGTAATGCCTGTAATTTCTCTGCCATCTGTCAATATCCTTATTTCCTCAAAAAAAGTTTCTACTCATTTCAATAGTGTTAGTAAAAAAGCTTACATGTAAGGAAATTATAACAAAGGAGTACTTTAGTGAAATAAACAGAGCACAGGCATACCCACCTTATCTCTCTTTTTCATAATCCTTGTTGCCTTGGGCAATTTTGAAGGCTGATCTACTTACCATTCTGGGTCAGTTTGGTAGAGGAAAGCTGTGTGGAGACTGAAAAGGTCTCTTTGGTGCTGCGCTGGAAAATGAGGCTGGAAGGGATGTTGGGGCAGCCATTGTAGTCCTCTTTGCAGCAAGGCAGCCCCAGGTACAGCGCGTGATTGTTAAAAGTGCTGTTCTCATCACACTGCAGGTACAGGACAGGAAACAGAATTGTACCTGGTCTGTCCCATTCTGCACGCTCACACCCTGACAGCAATTGCCTAACAGTACTGTTCCTGATCTTTTGGGTGCACAAAACTGCTTCTCAGACTAATGCCACAGGCTGGTAAAACCGCTGAATGCTCATAAACACAAGTATGTTTGCATTCAAAATAGATAGGAATAGCAGGAGATAAATTATCATTATCTGAAGGGAAAAAGTAAGCTGTACTTAATATAGAAAGGTCCATCCATACCTAGTCATGTGATTTTGAATTTATAAAGTTTTGAAATTACTATTAATCTGTTCCTTACATAGTTCTAAATGAGGGGAAAAAAAAGATAATGTAATGACCATTACTTATTCAAACTGAAGTAGAGATGAGTAGGTGAAAAGTCTGTGGAGAGGAACTGGTACCTTATAAACATAAAGCTCATGGATATCATCTGACAAGGTCGTGCCATCATCTCTCATCAATGGAGTGAATGCAAAACCAAAGAGCTTCTTTTCTCCCTTGTCTTTTGCTGTAGCCAGAGACAGAAATATGGAATCATATTTGTACATTTTCTGTCTGTCCATACATACCACAACATTATTCAATATTTACAAAAAGCATGCAGGTTACATAAGAAAACATATAATATACTAAGTCTAATTCTATGCAAGTGATCCACAAGCCTCAAAACAAACACAAACATGCTGAACATAGTAAAATATCAAATATATATGCTGTGAAGAAAACTTTCTGCAGGAAAACACACCAAAAGCACAGCAGGGGAGAACATCTGCAAACTGTTTTGCCCTGCACTGATTGCTCACAATGTTTTTAATGTGCTGTTTAATACATCTAGCAACCGGCTAATGAGCAGTGCACCTTCACTGCATTTTAGGTTGGCATCCCTTTCCTGCAGTAACAGCCTTATCCAACTATAAATTGACTATCGAAAGACCTCAGCTTTTTTAGCTTTCTCCTGGTTTATATTTTACACTCACTGGAGCAATGTCTGAACTCAAACCGGAGGTGAGACCCACGGAACCTGTCTATAGGGATGGGCAACTTGATGATTTCCCCCCATCGGGGGCTGTTATTGTGGTAAAGGACAAAAGAGTGGTATGCACTCCTGCTTGGCTCTCCAGAGCCCAGGCTGATGCAGTCCTGGAACAAAAGAAAACAATTTAAGATTAAAAGACATCACATCACTATCGATGAGTCATTTTATTACACAGTGATAACCTTTATATAATTCACATCTTTCTGTAGACATAAAGGACGAGTCAGAAGCAGAAACTCAGACACAATGAAACCTGAAATTTTTGAAGAGATCTTTAAACTGTGTTTTGGGTCAAAGGATGAGCTAGGATACCTATGATACTGGATGCATTCCAGTATCTTAAGTTATTATTTAAGCTAAGTTTTCTATCAAGCATAGGCTAGATACAATAAACACAAAAATCCAAATATATAAAGACAAGTCCAGGAAAAAAGGACCTAAGAGGACCATCACTTGTAACATTCAACTTTGCTGAAAATATCATTTAATCAGATTTCTGCTTCAGCATCTCAGTTCAGAAATGATACATGAACTTTTCAAGCTTTTAATGTTGGTCTTTTGACTGTACAACCACCCAGCCTCATCGAGTATCCCACAGAATTCTGATCGAGTTATTTCATCAGTGGTAAGCAAAGAATTTCTGTTGAATAGTTGTCAGCTAAAAATATAATGGGATCTAAATTTCTGCTTTTAGATATAAAAAGCTCAGAAATCTTGACCAATCCATGTCTTCTCAAAATACAGATGAATAAAATAATGAATTGATATTATTTAGGAAATACAGAAATCCTTAGTCAGAACATGAGCGAAGGAAGTTAGGAGAAATACTGAAGTCCTGAAATAAGGGCAGTACAAGGTCCTTTGTAATGAAGACATGGAGCAGGAAGCTTATTTTTTTAACTAAGCACTAACCCATGTTCTAGACCTAGCACTTACGAAGTGATCCAAAAGATGTGCTATCTTATAAAACCATGGAGAAAAAAGACACCTTAGAGATTCTTCAATTTAGCATCTCTTAAGGATACTGAATCCAGGAAGAAACAGAGGCTAAGCAGCCCTAGAACGACACATGCAATATAAATTCTGACACAGAAACAGCCCACATGGAATAGTATCACAACAAGAAGAACTACTGGTCATTTCCCCAAGGCATCTCTAAATTCTATTCCCAGAAAATACCGACAATGTGGATTTGATTTTTTTTTCATCTGTAACAAAGAGATTATCAAGTCAAGTATATCCCATTAACCAGACCCATTTAGTTCGGCCTGTGGTAATATTCTTCTGGCTTCAAGTAAGTTAATAATTTCTGAAAAAGCCCAAAAAGAAAGAAAAGTTCTTTGGAATTTGGGGATTCAATGCACAAACAGCCTCCTGGGGCAGAGATTCATTGCAAAGGCTCTAATCCAAACCAAGCAACTATAGCATATACTCACAAAACTCAGTTCTCTCAAGTCTTAGTAACCATATGGAATGTGTCATAAAGGTGATTGTTTTAATACAGCAACAAGAATTAACTGTTGCAGATATTAACAGGTTGGAGTGAGAGTAGTGGTGGCAGTACTAAAAAACAGAATGCCTGTAACACCCCCGTTACGTTTTTTGGTAAGTGTAACTTGTTTGGCTTCAACACAGCAATTCCAAAATCTCATTCTGCATTAGGTTCTTAGGAACAAGTAAAATAGTATTTATTTCTTCTATAAGGTACAGTCAAAATTCAAATTTTAATGTGAGCTTTTTTCTGTCGCCTCAAAAACCTCCCTGCCTTGGCAGACAAATGGTTAGTCTTTGAATGCTGTGTCCTGCTATAAATGTTAAGTAAATAAACAGGTGAAGAATCTTTTCTTCTCGTTGCTAACCTGGTTTCTATGCATTTATATCACAATCTATAGTCTGAGGAGAGAGGATTGTTTAATCTTTAATTCTGAATTGTGATCTGCAAAATATAAACATGAAACCAGTCTCCATACACCTAGTTACCAAGAGAGCCAAATATGTGGGTGAATTAGAGGGCAGAGGTAAGTAAGGGAAGTTAAACCAGAAGTATCAGGTAATAATTTTATAGTTTAAGGTATGGCCTGCAATCAATAAGATGTTCCTGCTACTGGAACAGAAGAGGAATAAGTGAGAAATGTGTCGAGGTTTTTTATTTTTCAGACTATACTGAAAGATACTAACAATTGAGTAAGAGCATTTTGAAAAGGAAACACTGATTTTCATTTCAAACAGCACTGTATTCTGGGCCTAATTTCACTGCTTTCAGTAGGACTGTTTTCTGGACCAAGATACACTCATCAGCAGTAAGGATTTGAGACAGACAGAATATTCTCATTAACACTGTGTATGGTTCTGCTAAAGTCTTCACAAAGGCGTAATTCAGATTTGGATTGTGCTGCTGCTGAGGAAAAGTTTAGAGATTTTATTCTATTATCAGACAAAAATTTTGTAGCAAATTCCCCACTGTACTGTGCAACTCAGCACACACTTTCTCATTTGGCAGTCTGCTTTGGAAAGGCCACAGGTCAGGAACAGCAAAGGATATTTCAACCAAGAACAGTAGTGCTTTGGGGTCAATGATTAAACATTCAGTGTTCTACCCACACTATTGTAAGCTTGAATTGGAGGTTTTTATTAGCTTCTCCACTGTATCACCTACTGAGAGGTATTAAATTAACATCATAATTAGACAAATGAAATAGAAGAAAGAAAATAGCTACACTTGACTGTTAAAGCAACCGCGGGTCATGCAAGTGATCATTCAGGGGACAGGGAACCCAAACCAATTCCCTTCACCAGGGGTGCACTGAGCTCTGTCCAACACATACCTTATTTTTAGCATTTATACTAAAATGTTATTAGACTCCTCTTGTTGCAGTCTTTAGTATTTTCTTTTAGCTTATGCTGAATGATTGAAATTAAAGTCCTGATCTAGCAGTCTCCTTACAGCTGCTTCATTTAGGAATGAAATTAGAATTCTGTCTTTGGGTGAAACCAGCTCCCTCCTAATGGAAAATGGCAAGTCATCACACACTGCTCTTGGTGCCCATACTAAAGATTACATAAACTAGAAGGTTTCAGTGAAAAATAAGCCATATACAGTTTAAAACTAAATTCCTAATAAAAAAGGTGAAGCAGTATCCATTTAGTGGCATACTCAGATAACCCAGACTAATAGTCCTGTGTTAAGGTTTAAGTAAACGGACACCTAGGCTTCCCAAACTGATTGCACAGATGGGATGGTCAGAACTGATGGAATTCTTTGCTCTCAGGGCTTTTCACCTGAACCACGGGGAGTATTTTGAGCACAAACTTTGCCTGTATTCTGCAGCAGAAATCTGCATTCTGAAAGTTGAGACAAACTGGAAATCTACAGTTTAAGGAGCCAAATTCTTATAATTTTCTGGGCATTTCTATAGACTTAGAGCAGCCACATACACTTAATAGGGTCAATTGTCTTCTATAAAGATAAGGACATTACCACTGAAGGGTAAGATGGCCTGCTAAGTAAGAAGGAATTCCAAATGGTTGTCTCATTTGCTTTAACTTTGGTAGATGAATTTGCAGGATTTTTAAATTGTGTAGAAACTATGGCAGTGATGAAGAAAGAGGAGACATGATTAGTTTGCAAACTCAGTTTACGTCGCTGCTTCTTTCTCTTATGTGCACATCATTATTCCTTGAAATTGTCACTTAGCACTTCTGAACTATGCCTCTATATTCAGTTCAACTGATACTCAGTTTTACGTGTTATTTTTCTACTTCTGTTCCGCAGTTAAGAGAGAACACAAATGTATCTAAGCAGTGAGGAGGAGTTCAAATTAAAGGGAAGGAGAGTTCAGCTTCTATTGTCCTTGATGGCCTTTTACTTATTTTTCAGCAGATACTCAAAGGTAAGCTAGCAGTTTTCCTATGTAAAAAAATTCTAGTGTCTACATGCTTGAAATACAGTGGATCCTGGGAATCATCAGACATCATGAACCAAAGATCTCCCTGACATAAAAGAAGTTATCTTTGTTGCTTTGACTGCAACTATACTGAGGAGCAATAACATAAAAACTGGTAGAAAGATTTTAAGTATGCGGTTTAAATTTAAAAAACACAGAAGATCCTTTATATGTTAAGTCTCTCCTTTATGATAAATGTTCACCTGAATTTTTTCTAATCGCATTGACTACCTTTTACTAGTTGTTGTTTGTTTGTACCATGTCTGCTCCACTATCCCATGTAAAGGCCTGAAGGTCTGTTACAGTAGTAATAACAACAGGCAAAGGTAAGAAAAAGAGAACTTGGTATCTGTGAATGACCGTTCCAACCAAAACCACTGAAGAAGTTAAGACTGGTAATGTCTAGAAATTATATGGATTTTATACTTAATCATTAGCCATAGTTGCAGTGTAATTAGCTACCATTATTTATGTTAGCATTGGAAGATGCTGATATTGCAGCTTGGAGGGTGAAGACCTACATTGGTCTTTGACAGAGCGTTGTGAAATAAAGTGATGATTAAAAATGTGTTACTCAATTTGAAAGGTGTGCCTAATGCAAATTAAACAGGAAAGGGTTGTGACCTTCTTGCAACAGCTATGAGCACAAATCAATTCCTTACAACAGATACACTTTACTTTTCACGAAATCACAAGCAATTGTAGTAATAAAGGAAAATTTCTCCTTTCAATTAAAAAAAAAAGATTGTGGTAATGAGCTTGGTACACAAGCACTTTGGTGTTTAGACTCTTCTACAATAATGGCTACAAAGGCCATTTTACTGCAGTAGAGGTAAAAAAGAAAAGGTAAGAGGAAGTTATTTCCGATCAACAATTATGTTGAAAAACTTCCGTTTACTTCTCTATCCTTACACTCTCCTACCCCACACAAAGCTGACTTATCTACCTTCTTCTCTTCAATAATACTAAAAATAAGAACAAAGGAAAAAAAGAAAAACATTAAACATCACCATCCACAGCCGGAATGGAACCATCCCAGGGGTGAAAGTCAAGATCTTGGAAATAAGGCAACTCAAATTTATTTTCCAAAACTACATTCAGTACCATTACTCCAACAACTCCGATTTAAAAGTCTCTCTTGTGATCACATTTCATCCTGGTGTACAGCACGCATTATTTAATTTAGGTATGTGTCATGGACTCTTCAGTTCTTTGACTACAGTTAGGCTAAATTTTCTTTTTACTATAGCCACTGACATCACATTTCGAAATTACAGAAGATATTTTGTTTATAAATGTTTTCTTCAAGTCTTCTATTCTCCTATGAGGGAAGTGCTCCAAACTTTTTCAAATTTATAACTGACCACTTCCTTCATTATAGTATATAGTTTAAAAACTTACAAAAAAAAAAGTAAGATCTAGTTTTACTTTTGCACTTCACTTGCATCAGAGACGACAAAACAAGAGAATGTGTCTGTGGAGCAAGCACATGGCAGCTGAAGCTCGAAGGGGAAATAAGCACTTACCTTCAAGATTTCTCCATCCGCATAGAGCACATACATGGTCACTTCAATGTTCTTCTGCACGCTTTTCCCACCTCTTTCAAAGTCTCCCTTTTCTAATGTCAGGTATAAGTCATTGCGTATATCACCTACAGTGAAAGAGCGGAGTCACACGTGTCAGTTCTACCCAGAAGACTCAGCACCTGTGTGCAACATATTTTGATACTGCAAACCATTTTCTGTGTTCTGCAAGACTATGGCTGATGCCCAGATCATTCCAAGCAGCAAGTTAATTGTTAATAAAAGTGAACATTTTAACATCAATGCATAAAATCAGACCATTGTTAGTAATGCCTTTATTAAGTGTGAACTCAGAATCAATACTTGCTTTTATTGTAAGTGGGGAAGGGAAACAAACCTACTGCTTTGCCTAGTTAGCGGATCTGGGAGTATCAAGCTAAGCCTGACAAAACATCAGTAACATCAAACTTCCTATTTCCAATACATTTTAATATAAATGAGTATTTTTGTGATGATCAGCAGGAAATTATGTTCAGTTAGCTCTTCTTCAAGTATTTTCTATATTTTCATAATTTCTTTTTATCATAACAACATAATAAAAGCAGCCTTTTTGGAAACCTGGTTGTAATTCAGTTCAGATAGATTAAGAAGGAATTATTAAACATTTTTTTGCACGATTTCTAGCTAGCCCCTGGTGTCCATATGCATGACTATAAGAAAGCGGAGAGTATGGATACTTGCCAGTTACACGCTACCTCGCTTTCAAGAGCTTTCAGAGCAAATGACTCTATTCAGAAATACAAATGCTAGCATCTATCGCAGCATCTTGTTAACCTGAATTTGACAGATTCCNTTTTTTTTTTTTTAGAATCTGATTTGGGAAACTCTGTTTTCAAAGCTAACACAGTCAATTCTAAAGCAAGCACCAGAAGATGAGTGGGTAGCACCTATTCTTCTGTGAGATTTAGTTACCACCACCATTTTGTGATGGCTTACAACTTCTTTTCATTTACTTGCCACAAAGGCAAACATACTAAAGAACAATATGTAAAAATACAAAAAAAATTAAAACAATAAAAAAATTAAACCCTTTCAAGACAAGTATTTTGTAAAGCAGCCTCAAGAGACTAAATAAAGGAGGAATGGAATGGTTAACCCAGCAAAGCAGAGACTCCTTGAATGTCCGCTTTCTTCCACCCCAGTACTTGGAGAGGCTGATGCAGTTAAATCTGTTTATTAATCAGAAGCACAATGAAATAGGCAGCATTTGCTTTCAGGCAGTGAGGGATATCCTTTTGTGTCTGTCAAAGCAGCACTTCAAATTCTTCTTCAAGTCTATAACCCCACGGAATTTGTTCCTTAATCTACTGTCGGGACAAACAAAAGCTTTCAGTCCTGTCTTTCATTTTTATTTCTGGAGATAAGTACAACTTTTTAAGCATGGAAAATAGAGCTCTGCAGCTGACATTCAGTGCTTTCTGCTAGGAACTCCTTATGAATGGAAATCCGTATGCAAAATGTCCTCCTTTTTCCATCAACCTCACTCTCACTGTGGATTCACACAGAGTTGACCGCTTGAAACACCTCACAGTTAGAAGTCTGAAAATGCTACGGTTCATTAACGGGAAAAAGATGACAGCAAGAGGCTGGTGAAAGACCTCATTTTTGATCTGTTTTTCCTCAACAAAGAATAGTCATCAAATGCAACACTCCACAGCCCACAACAACAGAGAAAATTACCTTGGTCCATAAAATCAAACTAAGCTACCTATATGTTTACTATAGGAATATGAAGAAAATACAAAACTCATTGCAAAAGGTAATTTAAGTAGGGACTTCTCTTTGAAAATCCTCCTGCTTAACAGAGTCCATCCTTTTGTCTTAGCAGTTTGCACAATGAGGGAAAAAGATTCAATTTATGTGCTATGACTCTTAATAGAAATTAATTGTACTCACTATAATTAGAATTTTGGTACTTCCTATTTATGACCTCTTTTCTGGAAGACAGTCTGGCTACACAAAGTCAAATGTCAGATTGCAGATCATTTTCCAGCCTCAATTAAAGGCAGCATTTAGTTATATATAGCATCTTATCTTCCATTAAGCTTAACAGGAGGGATATTACTGCACTAATTAAAAAAATGCCTTTGGGGTGGGGGGTAGAGGAACCTAAAAAAACGGTGGATTTGCATCAAAATGAAGGAAAAAGAAGGGAAAAAGTATTTTAGTGAAGTATAATGGTGCATCTTCTCTTGTAAAAATTTTGTCTATTGAATCTTAAAAAAGTAGAACAGGTCATTACATAGAGTAAAAATAGAAAAGTAAATGTTTCTAGCAAAGACAAAAAGCATTTAACTATCAGGTATGGAGCCCATCCATTTCTTTAAAATCTGGAGTTAAAACTACAAACTCAAACACTTTGGTTTATTTCCGTGAAAATAACCTCCCTACAAAAAAGCATCGCCTTTTCCCAACATACTACTTAACCCTGTCTCTTGCTGAGTCCTCGCGAGCCATCTTTTTCTCCAGCTGCTACTGGGTTTGCGGGATTTGAGCTCAGATGCACTAACGGGCAGCACAGAAACCAGAGCAAATGCTTGAACACAGAGCAGGTTGTTAAAAATTTTGAGTATGCAAATTGCAAGGCTAGAGGAAACATTTCGCACAACAGCACACAAGTGCACAAAGAGATAGCACAGTGCAGCCTGCGTGTGACTAAACAAGAAGTGTGATCAGTACAATCAGGAAGTGATCCCTGTCAGTTCTAGCACAGAATGATAGCCACATATCAAGTCAGAAATCTTAACAGATAGAGCTTTTCCCATATTTAATTCCATCATAAAAAGAAAAAGGGAAATAAAGAACTTGTTTAACAGACCAGACACTTCGTGCCCTCTGTGTGGCAAACTACTGTACAAGCAGTACGGGCTCTGAAGTGTCCGTAACTCGCATTTTGAGAGAAAAACAGGGTGGTACACCAACCTGGATCACTTAGGCCTCACATCTTCACAAGCAGAGCAATGCAGATGATAAAACTGGGTTAGCTGTGGCCTCCTATCATTAATACAGGAATAAAACCGTGCTAGAAGGCTAGTGGGCCAAAAGTATTTATGGACTGAAACCTGTGGGTGACATTTTAAGCTGAGGTCTCTGTGTTAGATGGCTGTCAAGGATGAACAGAAAACCTAATGAGAGTTTTCAGAATGGTATTTAATGCCCATCTCTCTACAATTGTTTTCAATTTAAATCCAAATGTCATCTGCTTTTTGGCATATGCAGTTTTTACATACGCAGTTTTTACATATGCAGTTACTGAGATTCATTCTTTATGAAGTGTCTTGAAAGACAGTATGTTTCACAATAATAAAAGAAGAATTTCTGCTGTGTTATATGGCTCTTCCTTTACCCTCCCTTCACCGTTCTGGAGGTTTTTAGTTTGTTTTAACCTATTTACAAAGCCTCGTGTCAAATGTAAAACTGCTGTTTAAATTCTAAATCATAAATTACAGCTTTGGGGGTTTTACTTATATTGAAATGAAATCCCTTCTTGTATGACCTGAAACTATTTTAATAGTGGGGGGGAGGGGAAAAAAAAAAGGGGGGAAAAAAAAAATGTGATTGAAAGGGCTACACAAGCCATATATTGATTTTGTGTTTTCAATATAAAGAAATGTACTGGATGGCTTCCAAATGCTTATTTCTAATTTTCAAGACTTAATAACATTAAGTAGTACTATGGCCAGTAATTGTCTATTATCTATTAGAATAAGTAGGAGATTTATCCTGATAAGATTTGTAGGTTTTCCACTAGATGACTAACCAGTTAGTTGAACTGCAAAGCAGTAACAATTTACAGAAACCACCTGCATTTAATCTAACACTTTTTATTAAGGGGTTCTAAAAGATTTTACACACTGAGGATGGGACTGGGCCTGATTTTATATAGATGAATACTGTGTCCAAAAAAAGCATACGTAATTCACACAAGAGAGACAAACAAATCTCTACCATCTTGATTCTAGCAAATTTGTTTTCTAAGAGGTCAATGTTCTGTGACTTTGTGAACCTGTAAAGGACAGGTACCATAACCCTGTAAGCTGGGGAAAAGTGGCAGCTCACAACACACAGGATGTGCAGGTCGAGTTTCAAGTAGCGTAGTAAAATACCTGCATTTATCCAGAGAGTCTTCATTGGATTTTTTAAAGTTTATTCTTTTACAATTTAAGCAGCCAAAGATATCAAGAACAATCTATCTATAAAAATTTGTGTATATGTCTCTATCGGTTATGTTGTTGGGCTGGTCCTATTTAGTTAGGGGTGAACACTGTGATATAGTATCTACTTGACTCTCTGACATCATGGGGTTTAGCACCTTTTGAAAATACTGGCATTGTACAGCAGAGTGCCAGTAACGCCCAGAGTGTGAATGGGCAAGGCCACTCAGGGTATCTTCCACAATGGCTTATGAAGAAAACCCAAACCCATACATTTATGTCCTATATATAAATGAACATCCCCACAACTAGAGTAAATCAGCATCACCCCACTGACTTAAATGAAGTTACAGCAGTTTAAATCACTACGGGTTTGGCTCTGTAAAAGACTCAGGCCAGCAAGAAAGTAAAATCTTTGAAACACACCATAAAATGTAGAATACTTATGTTCGTGGATAGTGGTGTAATGTGCTTCGGCTGTATTTGTTGGAACTTCTCCTTGTTCTGGCCAAGAGGACCATACTGAACCAGACATTCCCTGGATGGACCGCTCTTCTCTGCAGTGGCTCTTGTGCCCTGGCCTCCAAGCCAGTAATTGGATTCTGATCTCAAACAGCAAACTACACCCTTACTTTAAGTTGTAACTTTCTCCAAATGAAAAACATGCAACTACTTCTGAAGTGCAGTAATTTCAACACAAACAAGGCACACCGTCAGCTTTATGATCATCATGTTCTTTTTTTTTCCCAAACAAATGGATTAAAGGAAAAAACTGACAAAGCTCACTGTACGGGAAGGGTCTCAAACGCTCTCTGGCCACCTTCTGGCTGACCACTACGGTCTTGTTCTCAGTCACGCCTGAAAAGTGTCAGGCCCCATATGGCATGATTTTCCCTTGCTTTGAAAGTGAAGTCACCATTGACACTGGTGTGAAAATCTGCTGTATTGCCCCCTGCATTACTACTTGCCTGATACAATTAAGAGCCGTGTCACAGTCAGTCTCTGGGAGTTCCACTAGAGCTAGTTCAGCAGTTTATTTCGCTGCCCCTTCACCAGTCACTAATTTTTTTTAAGGCCTATATTCTTGAAATAGTTACAGTATGCAACTGTTAATGTTATTGGGAGTAATGTTACAGCAGCAAGGGGAAACAGAGCATTTATCCACCGTGTGTATGGCAAATTAAATTAACGTGTTCTTTTTTTTCTCTATGAAGAGAACATGATTCAAGTTTAACTCTGTGTGTTCCTTTAGCTTTTGGTGAACAGAACACTCAAATTGTTTCAACTGCTCTAAAAAAGAATGAGGAAAAGCAACAAAGCTGACTAGATTATTTGCTATCTACTTTTTGATTTCTGTGTATAGAAAAGAATTTATACAATGCTCTTCTTCAATTTAATGATTTCCCTGAAACAGTTTCCTTTCAGGAGTAGTGAGTTAATTTTTAACACATTTTTCTCTTATCTCCTCTAGCTTAGGATTTTAAATTTCCACTTCCACAAGTTTAGTTACAAGAAAAATATTTTTTTATTCTCCTTATAAATGCTTTTTGGTGATAATTAGTACAAAATTATATCTTTTAGTCTCGTTGACTCTCTTGCCATGAACATTCTGAGACTAGCCAATGGATTTTGCCGTGTCCGTTTCTTAACGTATGTTTGCCATGACTTTGTGCTCACTGACGGAACAGATGCTGAGATGTTTCTCACCTTGCTACTGATTCATCTCTCGTGGCTACTAAATTTGTCTGAAACACTGTGGTCTGAAGAGAGACTGTTAAGACAAAGTCCACCTTCTCTGTTACCAAAGTTTCCCCATGATGTCATGATTTGCTATCTTTACCAATCCCCAACATTCCATGAAAAATATGAAAATGGGAAAAAGCAAGCAATAAGCAGACATTACACAAAAAGCAGAAACTTACACCCAACTATCTTCATCTCTGCATCAGAAAGAAAGGAGAGAGAATAAAGGGAAAGGAAAGGGAGAGAAGCCAGGAAATTAAGACAAGGAGAGAGAAAAAAGAGAAAGAAACATCACTCACGAGTAGAAGATGAAGCATGCACTTTTCATCAGAGGATCAAAGTAAAAGACAGAATACTTATCAGCACATGGGGAAGGGAAGGGATGTCCTTTGGGGAACCGACAAACGCCATGCCTATGCAATAGATTTCTGATCAGCAAGTTCTGTATACAAATAAAGTTGCAATCCAAAAGGCAAGCAGCACATGCCTCATTGCTTTTATCTCTGGGGAGAGGTAAAATTATCAGGATCAGATGGATGGTCTTCAACCCAGTAGCAATTTAGAAAAGAAAAAAAACACAGATGAACAAAAACCCACCACACCTCTGCATGAGGCTGGTTTGACTGAATCCCTTCTGATTCGGACAAAAAAGATAATTAAAGTTTTTGTGATGCTCTTCTCAGATCACAACACAGTAGGAAACAAAGAACATTTAATCTTTCAAAATAAAGACAGGCATGGTTATTTTGTAGGATATTAATCTTGTTATGCATAACCATGCAAGATATAAGCAGATAAACACCAGTTCCACTGTATTTCTTAATGATGACCAGCTCCTCATGTTGCTCATATCTGAGTGAGTGAACAGAGGGCTTAATACAGGAACTAACGCTACTGTTTAGAAAACAAGATGGGCTAAGAAAATTGTGTGATAAGACATAAGACACAGCTACAGAATTTTAATGATTAAGATGTCTATGTGTGAATGGATTTCCTATTAAAAAAGCAAGGGAAAATATTAAAACCTATGACCAAGAAGATTCATTTGAAATGCCAGAGCTATTTACTTCTTAAAAGATAGATTTCTTGCTTCAGCAGAATGATCACTGCATATTTTAACAACACTAGGTGACCTAGCCTTTATTAACTTATTCATTAAAAACATTTTTAAATCACACTGCCTTGAAAAAAATCTGTATCCACTTGCAAAACACAAGGCATGAACTTTCTGTGCTCTTTCTCAAAGAGGAAACCCTGTCTTTAATGAGAAAGAAACAGTTCTGAAGC
Source organism: Aramus guarauna (assembly GCA_013400195.1). Taxonomy (NCBI): domain Eukaryota; kingdom Metazoa; phylum Chordata; class Aves; order Gruiformes; family Aramidae; genus Aramus; species Aramus guarauna. The sequence goes on along the minus strand of VXBL01002077.1, from coordinate 736,792 downwards.
AAAGCAAGGAAAAGGTAGTTTGACATAGACAATTAAAGCAGCAGACATGGTTAAGAACTGCTAATGTGCATAACAGGGTAGGTTTTGGGGTTTTTTTTTGTTTTTGTTTTGTTTTGTTTTTCAAAAATGAAATATTTTCTAACTTTAGACAATACTAGTAAAGCTGAGAAAGAATGTTTGATTCTGGCTGTAACAACATAAACACAAAGTAAATTGATGGACATGCCTTGTGCATGTAGCTTGGCTAATGCACCTGAAAAGTACCTTCCTCTACCCAAAGATTTTACCCCAGACACTGGCTAAACTCAAACCACAGTTTGATCTATTGGTTTAAAAGCAGGCAAATACCTGCTGTGGCTTGAATAATGTCAAACATATTTTCATTGCCAAAAAAATTGATAAGTAATTAGATTGAACACTGTTCACTGCATCAGTGAAGTTACGTTATATTTTAATCTCCTAATTTTTCAGGTATTTCATTATCCTGGAGAATATCCAGGATAACGAAAATTTTTGTTTGGAGCGCCCTTCATGGCTCCCTCTCTCTTCACATCTCACCTCTACTCTGGCAATGTCCTCCTTTATCATTGCAGTGAAAGTCTGTTCACACTTCCATGGCTGCTTTTCTTTTCTTACCCGGTGGTTAAAGACATTTACGAACTGCCTTTCTCCACAAATGTGAGCCTTTTTTTTTTTTTTCCACCAAATACCAATGCCTAAAGCTTGGCACCTCAACTCTATACATGCAGACCTCTGGTAGCCCCCTCTGAATCAAGGAGAAGTTCTGGGTGTCCAGCACCTCTCAAGGGGCAGCAAGCATTTAATAGCAGAATGGTGGTCCTTTCCCACATTTCTTTGTATCAATCAGTATTTTGAGCAGGTCTATACATATATGAGATCAATTCCAAACAGATTGTCATCTTAAAATCCCTGTGTTTTCTCCAACAAAAATTGTGGTTTGCACAGACATGATGTTAACAAGCAACTGCGGTCTTTTGAAGACTACCATTTGAAAAACTGCTGGGCTGACCACTACTGTACATGCATAGCGAGCCTTACAATGGGAGTGCTGCAAACACACACTGTGGAATCTGGTTTTAATTTACTTAAATGTCCAAGGTCTCTCGGCTGAGTATCACGAAGTTCATAATAAGAATTTACTGAAGGTTTGGTGGACATGTCTTGTACTGAGGCAGTGGTTTCGTTCTTAGAGAAAGAAAGTTTGGAAATTTGAATTAGCTGCAATGACCAGAGAATTTTTAAAGCTTAGGGTAGGAGCACTTTTGGCATGGAAACTGCTAACCTGCTTGTTCAACCCCTGGACAAAAGCATTGCCCAAACCAGCAGAGGTGGAGGGAAGACAGGCCCACGATGCCAGCTTGCAGAAAGAGGCTAGGGTCCAGAAACTGAAAAAACAATTGGGGAATGCTGAGGCCATAAAGCTGTTCCTTAAGTTTGTGACAATGCAGCAGTCTGAAGCACCTGAGGGACACCTCTACACATACAAATGGAGAATAAAGTGATTCTTGCAGGAGAATCTGTTCACTTATACAGGTATGTAAATGTTATTTTTTTATGTTGACTTTTCTAGCTGTGATCTAGCTATTCTGACACATCCAGCTGTGATCTCAATTACAGCAGATCACCTTGCAGCAGCTGTGTCTGCATATCAACACGCGATATTTAATCTTTTCTCTATTTGATTGCTTTGGGTTAAGACTGGAACTATAAGGTCACTAAAACCTAAAATTTATAATTGGCTTTATAGCCCATACCCTCTGCTGCTGTATTACTGTTGTTTTCAAGTCAGTTAGTAAATAAAACACATGCTATTCTAAATCTTTCTACTTTAGTCTCTAGAAATTCTTCCCACCTACTCCCTATTTTTATTGTGTGTTCTGAAGAGCCTCCATAATGAGGCTACAACTAGTTTTGATACTGATGTGTCACTGCAGTCTTTTGAGTAATAAAATCTGCTACTTTTCCCATTATGCTTTCATAAAATTTCCTATGTCTGCAAAGTCATCCTTGGTCTTGGTTATAATGCATAGCAATGAGGCAGTATTTCAAATGCTATACATACAACATAATTAGTAAGCCCATTTCTTACTACCCTGTAAAAATCAAGACAGTATAATGCCAGCTTTTATATCTATTGATTGCATGACTGGCCAGGTTCCGGTTTCCTCCCTCAATGAAGTCTTGGCTACGCTGGGGCTACCTCAACTTGTGCCAAAACATGAAGCATCTCAAGCTGCTGCTCCAAACGTAAGAAGCAGAGTACAGCAATGGTTCAGCCAAGACAGCTGTGGCATGGACTGCGTGCTCTGTAAGCCCAGCTGGAAAAATCAGACCAGATTTGCAGCCTCATATGTTGTCAGTCCATACAAAAGGATCATACTAACTCCAAAAATCAAGGTGGCAAAGTGAAAACTCTTTTTCCAGGCTTTGGATTACTGGCAAGAAGAAACTTCATGCATTTTAAAAGAAAGACCATACATGAGGGATACATGAGGGATATCTAATTGGCTGGGGATGTGGGGGGAATATCAAAGCAATCTTTCCAGATTGCATGTGAACTTAACACCTTCTGTTACGATAAGGTTCGTTGATTAAAATGTTTTCGCATGCCTCCCTGAATCTGGAATTGGCATTTACTGACAAATAAGGCAACTCTCCTCCTATTAACCTCCTTCAAGTGAAGCACCCATCCCAGCAACGCTTTTCTAGGAGAGTATGAGAAAAAAATGACCAATATTTTCAGATTAGAGTTGTTATGTTTACCTGGCATTATAACATCAGGAAAACCCAGCTTCCTGGTAACAGAAACCCCTCTGTTAAAGATCATGGGGTTTTCCCTTCGAATCTGCTCCATGTCACCGCGAAGAAGCTGAAGAGATATTATAAGTCCTGGAAAAAAAACAAAGATGTTCATTTTTTCAGACCTATGAATTACATGTCTGTATATACAAGGCATGCAGGTAAAGCAATGCTTTGCTCCACAGTTAATTTAATACTAATATATAAATACAGAATTCTTTTCTCCCTTGGAGTAATTTAAAACTGAAATGGAAGAAACAAAACTGCTTTAAGGGATCAGTTAAGAGCATAACATATTAAAATCCTTTTTTTTTAGAATTAGAATACTTAATTTCACAGAGATGTTACAAGTTACAGGGNGTTAAGAGCATAACATATTAAAATACATTTTTTTTTAGAATTAGAATACTAACTAACAAGTACTTGGCATTATTTCTATTCCTCACATACAGCAGGTTACAACACACGTATAAGCAATGCCACCTCCATCTGAACTATCACATCAGATGATTCCATCGAACATCTCTAAAGTGCCTTTAATCCCACTTAATATAATTTAAAAAATAACAACTGTCAGGTGTTCCACTTGTTTCTTTAACTACTTCACACAAGAATGTTGATTTTAGTGAAACTCCTTTCAGTACCCTCCAGAATATTTCAGGAGTACCGACTAGTCAAACTGACTTCAGAAAACGAGAGTAAGGCTCAGCAACTAGCTCTTTCAATATGAGCCCATGTTCAGCTGAATAGCTTCACTAGGAATAATTACAGTTAATCTCAGTTCAACTGCTTTCTTCAGTTGCTTTTAATTTATAGCACACTACACCCCTAACATGAGGATAATATATTGCTAAAGTTACAAAGCCAAACATTAATATACCAGAAAATGCCAGGACTAAGCTCAACCACATAAGCTTGGTCTTATCTGCTGAGATACATTACCAGCTTCCCATAGCAATGTGAGTTACATTCACAAAGTAATTTTCCACAATCTTTATCTCATTCAGTGAGGGACAGTTAGTCAATAATTATTTCTATCCTCTCTGTTCACTTGCTGGAACAACACATACAAAACCAAACACTGCCTTGTATACATATCCTTGCATGAGCCATCCAAAGTTCTGCTATTTCCTAAGCTTAATGTATTGGCTTTTCGAACAGGATTTGGTTGCCATTTTGTTAGACAGTTACTAGGGGACTGAAACACTAATACCATGTACCTCCCACCCAGTTTCTGCTCTCGTCCCTTGAAATAATTTTCAAACCTGTTGTTTGGCTTCAGCCAAATTTGGCAAATAAGTAGATATCTAGATAAAACGAAGATTGTGTAAGTTTTATGAATACTGGGAATTGAAACAAAAAAAGAAGCATAAAGCTTTAATACTAAAGAAAAGGGAGGCCAAGCAGCCAGCTGGACAATCAGCATGTATGCACTCCAAAGCTGCCAAAAGATGGACTTGCAACGGTCCAGTTAAGTAGGCAGAAGAGTGCTGCAAAGCACTGCAGGGAAAACAGAGGCTTTGTAACCATGGAAAAAAATTCAAACCCTCTGGATACCATGTGTGAGTTTACATCTGTGTGTGTATGTGGCACAGAAGGTTTAACAGAACACAGGATAGAAGTTCATTAGAAATCAGTCTCAACTATTTTTGCCATTTACAGAAAAACTTGTTCATTTTATATCCTCTTTTGCTATTAAATAAATGAAAATAAATTAAAAAAATTCCAGCATAAAGGACTGGAGCAAATTCTAACCTGGACCATCAGGTTGGAAGTTCAGACCTTCTCACACCCAACACCTCCAGTACTTAACAAATAGCAACAGAATTAATCTATTACCTATAAAAACCAGTCTCTAGAGGTAATAAAATATGTAATTTTTCAGCATAGTATGGCATATATTACTTATGTGATACCCTCCCACATATTCCGCCCCCAAAAACTTCTGCCTACCTTCCTGCTGTCCCCAAGAGATTTGTACATCTACTCTCCAGTCCTATTTTTCTACACAGCCTTCTATTTTTATTTTTTTTTCCTATTCCCTGCAGCAGATCTAAAGGATTTTATCTTACACAAGAGCTGGGACGGTGGGGAGAGAAACAACCAGAGAGGTTTTCTTCTGGGAAAAATCACATTTGTGATTTGAGCATTTTCTCACTCTAAGAGCAGGTTCTGAGAGGCCCAAATTGTATTACTTATGCTTAAACCATGTCAGCCTGCAATATTGCCCCTCCCACCAGGACAATACCTCTGCCAAGTTTCAACCCCCTACTCCAGAGATGCACTAGATCTTAATGAAATGTTTGAAACAATTATTTTAAAAAGCCAAAGGCAAGAGGAAAAAGCTATCTATTTCCCTGTCTTTCTGCTCTTCAGAAAAGCTCATGCCTGGAAAAAAAAAAGGTTTAGGCAGACACAGAGAGTGTGATAATTAATTTGTCGGTATGAAAACACTGATTATTCTCTGGACAGTCAGAATTTTGTGAACAGTCAGACAAATATGTTAGGCAAGTTTAATCTCTGGCTTTACTTCTGTTGACAACGATGCATGGTATCCTCAGGAGAGCAAGCCTTAGATATGTGTTATACCTGGGATTTTCAAGGGAATACAGGATTAAAATGAAGACAGTTTTACCCAGGGAAATTCCGATGAATGAAAATTTAAATTCTTCATTTCCTGTGCAGCCAAGTCTGGTCATAGGAACTTAAGGCAGTGGCACAAAAAATCTTTTAAAGGAGTTCTGCCAATGGTGATTGCTGCTTATGTTGTGTCCTCCCACGGCCAGTGGTTTTCACAAGCACAGGTAAGACTCAGTAACTGTCACAGCCAATAAATAAAGGCTCACAGAGGAAGGTAATGCTACAGCAGGCCACTAGCTCTCTCCACTGCTGCCCTCTCTCGATAAAGTAACACTACAGATATAATGATGAAGGAAATTTCACATGCTGAAATAATATTATTGTCGGCCGCATCTGAGAAAGATAGATATCAAGTTTGGTTTTGTTGTTTGTTTTTTTTTTTTAATTCCTGGTTAAATTCACAGATGCAATACAGATTTTCACCTGGAAACTGAACATGAATGAATTTTACCTAAACTTTTAAATCATCATAAGTAGAGAAATTCAGCTATGCATAATCTCACATCTCACTGAATTTCTCTGCTATAAATAATTTGCAGTTTCCTAAAGGAAATCTTCAGCTGTTATGATGACAAAAATGTACAAGTAAATATTTACCATAGTTTGAGCTGGGTGCTGTGTATTTGGTGCTGGACTTGCGAATAATATTTTCATGGATCTGGCACCATTCGTTTTCGTTGTTACACCTAAAATAAAAGAACACTAATTCAAGTTAAAAGCTTTCTGCTGAACCATCTTAGGGTAGGAAAGTCAACTTTGCTCTACAGATAACATGAAAGGTTGTGGGGTTTTGATGAATGAGAGGAATGCCACATAACGCTTGTTTTTAAAAGTGGAAGGAAACAAAACATTCCCTAATAGTTATCTCCTTTTTATGGACAGTTTGGAGCCTCTGGTGACTTTTCCATCATCAAGGCTATTGTTTCATTCTTCATGTTATGACAGAACAAAAAAAAAAAGCTTTCGACATCTTTAGGTGAATTCTGTGCATATAGAAAATTAATTTAACTGTTGCCACATATTACCTTTTTGTGCTTAATGGAAAGAAAAAGTTAAAAAATTTAAATTTGTAAGACTACAGAAACCCAATTTTTTTTTACTATCTCAGGCTTTTGCAAGAAGACTGTTGCTTACCTACATATCTTAAAGAATGCCTTGAAACATGACGCAACCCCCCCAAGCCATAGGACAAAAATATGTAACACAAAGTATGCTTCTGTATGTATATCATCTTCTGAAGGAGCATTTCACAATTGTGAATTCATCTATATGTAATTTTAATAAGCATTTTTAAATACTGTTATATTTCATTTTCAGTTACATTACCATCTGTAAATCCTCAATAAATTTCTTGAGTAGAAATTACGAACTAATTATCTGTCAACAGATTTCTCATATTTCCACTCAATATTTTTTCACCAGGAAAAATTCAGTTGTTAATACTAGTTTCAATAATACACAACAACTTGGTCTGTGGATGATAACAGACCTTCAAACAATTGTCCTTCAAATAATATTCAGGCAGGATAGCTGGCTGCACTACCCTTGCTCAAACCATCAGCTTCAAACCAGCTGGATGTACCAGCTGGTCTTACCAAGACCACCACTTAATGGCAGCACCTCTAACCAAAATTGTTCCAAATATTTCCTGTTAGGTAATGCAGCTAAAGGCTCATCTTGAACACAAAGGAGCAGAGGAACAATCACAGGCGGGGGAACGATGTCTGCTGCAGGAGGATGTTCAGCACGTTGTCCAGGTGCGAAACCCAGCAAGATGAGTCAGCCAGAAAGACTCCCTGCATCGCTTTAAAGACTGAACTGGGTTACTGCCTTTGGTGATAGGGGACTCATTATTGGATGTTGGAGAAGAGCATTTTGAGATTGTTCAAGACTGAATAGGAATTGTAGGGAAATAGAGGGATAAAGGTATAAAGTGGCCTGATCATGTGTAAATAGGTTGCTGTCAGTATGCTTGTTTGGCCATGCCCTGTGCCTGAACTGTGTCTCAAACCAGGGACTGAAGGATTTGTAGTGTGTATATGTATGTATAAATGTTTTCCACTAACAACTTTTTACCCTGATAAATCAGAGATGACAATAGGATGAGACCTTTGGTGCTATATGTGTTTGTTTGTGTTCTGTCTGTGCTGATCTATCTGCGTGGCTGGCTGTGTGTGTGTACACATGGGATACACACTCAGTCTTGTGCATGGGGCATGGAGCTGTGGCCTCACCTCTGTCAGGCTACTGGATTCAGCAGCTCCTAACATCTCCCATCACCATTTCGATGCCCTTAGCAATCTCAGAGACTTTAGACTCATTGCATGACATTCTCTGCACTTACGTGAGAGTTTTGTTCTGTTTGTTTTTTACGGCTAACTTCTAATTCCCTCCTCCTTTCTTAATCTTTCTCAGGATTGTTTCTTCAAATTGTAATATATTATCTTCAAAATACAAGTTAATGATAATTACCAAGACAACAAGACGACATGAATATATAACAAAGAATATGCTATAGTCTTTACCACAGCATGATGCTATTCCATCACAATAAAATCAGACTGCGTAACTGTGTAGTGGAAAGTCAAAACCAATATCTCTTACTGCTCCATTCCATGTCCTATGTATAAATATTTTAAAGCGGAGTGACATTAAAAAAAATCCTCTGTAAATCACTGTATCTATAGCTCTACAGATATTCTCATTACTCTGATGGCAAGATCCCGAAGAGAGAAATTAGGGACACTGCAGCATTTGGAAATTACATTGTGACAGAGATAGCTAGGAGCACCAGAAACAGATGTTTCCTTTCCAGTCATGGAGAAATACAGATTCCTTTTAATGATAACCCACAAAAAAAATCATCATGTGAGAGGAGAGCTAACGAAGCAGGAAACAGAACAAGAGCACACCTCGATGCTTGCTTCTTTCTGGACCTTTTGGACTTGAGTCAGAAGTGCCACACTTGTTTAGGATCCAAAGCCAAAACTGCAAGAATTGCAGTGCCACAGAGAAAATAATCAAGGCAACAAGCCCCATGTTCTAAGTCTATAGACTACTGTCCCACTGTACGACACACGTTAGATCTGGGAGGGGAGAAAGTAAAAAAATTGAAATGTCCCTCTTCATTAAGCTATTATGTGAAAGATGAGCTGTATATGCTTCTCTCTTGTGAGATATGTTTTTAATAGAAGCGAGGATGGCTGTTGTGTTTAGCACTGGATTCAGTGTCACCAGCACCTTCAGAGGTCTTCTGGGTCTGCCTATACAATCAGGCCCTCAGAAGATATAGGCAGGTCTTTAGTTTCATGAAAGTTCCTTGTTTTTTAGACAATAACTAATTTCTAAGCTCTTTCACGAGTTTAGGTATTAACTTACATATTCAATGATGACAAACCTCAGGTATTAAAACAATGGTAGGGACCAAAATATAGGCATCATATGGTTTTGCAACTGCTGAAGCATTTTTCTAACTTCCCATTTTGGAAAATAAAAACTATGTATATATATAAATACTACTTACTGAACTACATTATTATATCATATTTTTTATGTATCTGCTACTACTTCAGACCTTTTTTGATCCTGCTACTTCTATTCAACCCAAATTCCCACGAAAAGTAACCCATGCTATATGTTTAGTGAACTTCCCAAAGCTTTTCACAAAGCAAAGACACAGTCTTTATCAGTGAGAGAAAACTTTCTCCAGTCATAAGATATATTCAGAGGTATATTTTACACATTACTGCTTAGACAACATGTCAATATTTAAGTAGTATTTTGTTTATATGTTTGTACTGTCAATTGGAAAAAGACATTACTTGGCAGTTGTTAGTCTGGATCTAGAATGCTGTGCTCAGTTTTGGGCTAATACAAATCAGACAACTGGAGAGTCCTGTGGATGGGCAGGTGGCTGGAGCACATGCTGTAGGAGGAGAGGCTGAGGGACCTGGGCTTTTTCAGCCTGGAGAAGACAAGGCAAGCGGGGGAACATTAACAGCAAGGCCTACAAGCAGTTATTAAGACAAAAGAGCCAGCCAGAAGTGATGCATAGTGAGATGATGTAAAGCAACAGGCATAAACACAAACAAAGGTTCAGTCTGGATATTAGAAAAAGCTTTTCCATGAGCACAGTCAAGCATTATTGGAACAGGGTGCCCAGAGAGGCTGTAAAGTCTCCATGCTTGGATGTTATCAAGACATGACTGGATAAAGCCCAGAGCAACCTGGTCTGATCTCATAGCTGGCTTTCCTCTGGGAAGGAGGTTCAACTATCAACCTGAAGCAGGCGTCTTCTTTATGTTAACATTAAAGTTGCAAGCCTTTATTTGTATGAGTATATGTAAAGCTGTACAGCCAGCGTGCTGAACTCACCAAGCTTGAACGGAATCATAACAGAAAAAAAAAAGTGCCATCAGTGCTATAGAGTTTGTTACCACATAGTGAACGGACACACTATAAATGTTATGAAGCACTTTACACTAGTTTAAGCACAGCTGAAATGACAATTTTGACTTTTAATGACAGAATCATAGAATGCTTTGGGTTGGAAGGGACCTCAAAGCCCATCTAGTTCCAACCCCCTGCCATGGGCAGGGACACCCTCCACTAGCCCAGGTTGCCCAAAGCCCCATCCAGCCTGGCCTTGAACACTGCCAGGGATGGGGCAGCCACAGCTTCTCTGGGCACCCTGTGCCAGGGCCTCACCACCCTTGCAGGGAAGAATTTCTTCCTAATAGCTAATCTAAATCTCCCCTCCTTCAGCTTAAGGCCATTCTCCCTTGTCCTGTTACTACATACCCTAGTAAACAGTCCCTCTCCAGCTTTCCTGTAGGCCCCTTTAGGTATTGGAAGGCTTTTAAATTCAATTGTGCTTTATTTAAACCAAAACTGAAAGATTTAATGATTCCCCATGAAGTTAGCAATTTTTAACTCAGCAGCAACAGTGAATCTTATTTCTCCTGAAGTGAAATTGAATTAAACGATTAAATTAAACTTCTGTCCTATTGACTCTTAAAAGTAAAAAAAACCAACAAACCCAAAACCAAACCACAAAACCACCAAAAAACCTGAAGACTATAAGCTTTCACCTCCTAGGACAGGACTCTTGAGAAATAAATCACTTTATAAAACTTCTCTCAATCATATTAACATTTTTTCCCTTTTTGTGTTTCCCCCCAAGAGTACATAATGTTGGCAAAATCAGGGTAAGCTACGAACCAGCTACTGTGAAGGCAGCAGGAATTTTTTTCTCTGCTGCATTATGTAACTGAAGAATAGTACGGCAAAAGGAATTAAGGCTATCTAAAACAAGTAGTAGTTGGTAATTCTCTACAGCTACAGTATTACAAAACCATATACTGCCGAGAATAATGAGATAACCCACAAAGCCTGTTATGGCATACTTACTGACACCCCCTGCAAATGTTGGTTATAATAAAAGCAAAAGGAACATAGGCAACTAGGAATAAATTAAACATGAAATATTGACAGAAAAAAGGAAAAATGGAGAAAAATCATTGAGAGTTACTTCCTTCCCAGCATACTATCTGAAATGCTGATCAGGCCATATTCCGAGATTATCTGGTGCAGTTAGATAGGGGTTATCCCACCTGAAGTCACAGCTCCACCTATCTCAACATTCCTCCTTTCACTGCTATGGGTTTAAATATCAGACATCTCAGCTGACTGTCAAGAACATATGAACATTAAAAAAAGCTTCCCACACTGGCAATAGGAGATACAACTTGGGCAGGGAACATGAGCAGCCAGGTTCATGTACCCTGCCCCCAGGCTGTTGGATTAGAGATGTAAGAGTGTACATCCCTGTCTGTTCCCATTCCTCTGCTTATGAATCCATTGTTCATAAACTTGTCTATTCCCCTTTGGACCTGCTAATACTGCCTGCCTTCACAACGTCATGTGGCAATAAAACCCAAAAGATCATTATCTGCTTGCTAAAGAAAGTACTTTCTTCCATCTTTTTTAATGTCACCTTCTACCAATTGCCTTGAGCATCCCTAATTCTTGTACTGTTGTATTCTGTGAACAACAGTTTACCCTCCACCATGTTTTTGTAAGTCTTGCTCGTATCCCTTCCCACCACCGCTTTTCTCCTCTTCAAACTGAAGCTCCTCATCTTCTCAATCTCTCTCATAAAGAAACGATTCTATGCCGTTAAACAGTTTAGTTGCTCTACTCCATACTCTCTGTAACTACTGTGTTCTTTCTGGGAGGAGAGATCAGATATCCACACAGTAACTCAAGACAGGTCAGTAGTGAAGTGACCTTCCAAACTGACCAGTAATAGCAAATTGACAACATTTGCACTGCCCAGAACAATCTCTCTCAACCAAAACACAACAGAGCTAAGACATTAGCAGACAGTACACAATCCTTCTCAATAATTGTGGTGTTCTGTGCTAATGCAGAACTTTAACCAATATTCACCCATCAGGAAAAAATAATAATAATCTTCACAATGCCAAGACATTAAAAGTTATCTATCGTACTGCAAATAATATTCTCCTTAAAGCAGAGGGATAACCTATAGGACAAATTCTATACCATCCTCCATTCTCACAGCTAAGACTACCAAACATTTCTAATCTCTGGTAACTCTTCAGTTGCTGTACCAGCCTCTGGAGTGCAAGCTAAAATAGATTTCAGCCTCCAATGACTTATGCTTGCAAATTAACGTGGAACAAAGTTACCCCAGAATCAATGGACTGTAAAGATAGCTTAAAGCTAGTTTTGTACCAACTACCGATGTAAGCTGCACTTTACATTTCCTGAACACAAAGAAGAAGAATATTCTCCCAAGTTTGAAATGCTGGCCCAAAAACATTTGCCTGTAATGCATTTTTATTGTGTTAATGTTTTACTTGTCTAAATACCAAATATATTACAAAATATATTTCTAGCTTAAATACGAATTTTCTTCTGAGCCATCCATCACCTTTTCAGGTTGGCTGGTTCTACAGTAAATTTACCATTTGGAATGTTTGCCATACTACATCAGACCCTGATGTCAAGCAGATGGGGACAGAAATGCAATGCATGCTCTTGTCCAGCTGGGCAAATAGCAACAACTGAGTATCAAAAGCGAAAGGCATTCAGGCAATACACCACATTAAGAGGAAGGAATTTTAAGAGCTAGAGCTGGAAAAAGAGAAAAATAAAGGATTGAGAGAAAATAGGACAACACCCCACCCCCCCAAAATAGATAATATGAAAGAGAAATACATGAATTTTTTAGGGGAATGGGAAGATTAACGCAAACAGAAACTTGCAATGAGCAAAAAAACTCCATTAAAGATAAAAATTCATACAAAAAAATGGATTGAGAATTTTGTTTCCATCTCACTTTTTAAATATTTTACATATATATTATTATAAAGAATTATAAAAGTAAATCTTACAGAATGAGCTTATAACTACAGCTGTGGTACTATATCCTCTTAGTAAGATTATAACATGACTGCAGGATTAACGAACAGGAAAATCTAGATTGTGAGAAAGTAGTATTTTTCAGAAATAAATCTTTAACAATAATAAGGCAAGCTGAGAAAGACTGGTGAAGTAAATTGATTTCTTTTTCATAAGCATTCTCTCTTGTGGATCCAGCAAAAGTGTCCATTGAAACACCATGTATTTGTTTCAGCCTTTGTTAGGTTTTCAGTCTCTCAATTTTTTTTTCCAGCTTCTCCCTATGAAAAGGCTTTTCTGGCTGTGTGCTGCCTCATTTGTGGCAGCTGTAAGCTTTAGCCAGATAGCTACAAAAAGAAAGCTTTTTACTGTTCTTTTAAAAATACAAACACACCTCCATCCTTATTTCGTCTTTATGATGTTTTTTGGGTTGGCCTGAGGCATTGTAACGATAATCAAAATGAGAACAGCAGGTAAGAAAATCAGTTCTGCATTGTTTAAGCATTCATATACAATTTTAAACTTACAAAGGACAAAAGTCTGTCATTTCAATTTTAGTCTACAAAGCAAGAAAAGGTAGGTTAGCTAAAAGAAAGTGCAAAGAGAAAATGCAAGCAGATAAATCTGTGAAAACATTCTGTTGTGGATGACCAACAGCTATTAAAGTTGCAAAAGAGATAAACCGATGCCCTTTAGATATATTCATTTTCCCTTCTGAAGTTTTTTGTTGGAGGTTTACAGAGAACACTCCAAACTGCAGTACCATAAAATAATGATGTACAAGACTTGTAACAACTCAAGCAAATGATAACAGTGATTAAAAAAGCATCTGATTAGAGAGTTGAATTCTGTTATTGACTCAACTTCCTCTCTGGGAAGGCAGTAATGGCTGCGTGCTGATGTTCAACACAAAGGGCCTGGGGAAGCAGAGGTGACGAACGACAGTTGGTATAAACCTACTAAAACATTGAGGCAGATACAGCTGGTACTTTGGGTGGTGTGAAGGGAATCCACATTAACAAAACACTCCAGATTAGGAGAAGGAAAAGAGAAGCTCTCTATCCTGGGATTTTTTACATCATAATACTGGGACTTTGGATTGCTGTATCTGGCTGCATGACTTTGTCACTGACAAATGGAGAAGTCCAGTATTTTACAGGGGTTTTTTTCTCTCCTATTTTTCAGTGATTAAGAAGCTAAAGATGAATTAAAAGAGCATCAAAACAGAAACCTGATATTCAGAATGTTCCATTACTGTAAACATCCAAAATGTTGCAGTTGCAATATAATAACACATATCTGCAAGGCCAGTATTAACATAAACTATAAAACCAAAAACGACTGGTTTGAGATAAGCTGAAATGGAATGGTGACAAATGCCAAGTTTATCCACATTCTATTGACAAAGAGAAGAAAGACCATTTTCTTCCCTGTAACTTGACATTTTTGCTACAGTTTTCATAACAGTTGGCAAAAGAAGAATGGAAGAGCTGACTCTGAGAGACTCTTCTTTCTAATGTATGCAGACATATCCAAGAATCTTTCAGTGAACAGTGAAAGCCATTTTTTCATTTATAGTTTCCCTTGAATGTTAGATTTTCTGCTGCTGAATGCACTTCTCAAAGAATAACAAAGTTCTATAACCCCCCCAAATTATCTTATTACTCAGAATAGTGGCCACAGACCGCAAAGTAACATCAGCTGTATCTCAGCCCATCTGCAAGGCAGATCTTGCCAGTATTTATCCTCACTGTCAGGGGATTTAAATATTCCCTGCAGTCTCCAGACAGTTTGTCTGTGGCCTCTTTATTACAACTGTTAGACCACACTTCGTAATAAGAATTTGTTAGTTCAAAGTTCAAAATCACAAATAAGTGAAAACAGATTCCTGCTCCAAAAATGTTGACTAGTTTTTTGGTCACACACTGTTGACCTTAGTTGTTTTCCACTTCTTTTGTTGCTCACCATGACTGATAAGGAATAGCAGATGGGGTGTGACTAACTATTCCCTTCATCAGGTGAAATACAGCGTATTTCTCTGGTTTTGAGCCTAGCAGATTTAAAATAAATCATATTAATAAAAGTGCTGCTTTGCATGTCACATAGAAATCTATGCAATATTTAATAATTTCTGAAGTATTTCACATATCTGAAACATCTGTGATAATATTCATTAGTTTCTATGAACTTCTAGAATAATAAAGGAGCAAAAACCAGTGCCAACAGCACTAGTTTACCTTGTGAGGAGTATAAAGCAGCAAATGCAGTTTATGGCACCTTGCTATTTAATATCTCTTCAGTATCTCATTACCCAATATAGACAAAGTGTTTTCCATAATTCCTTTCCTTCTAGGAGGTACTCACGTGTAAACTTTGAGAACAAAATCCTTCTCTTCTTTTATTTCAGAGATTGACTGAAGTACATCCATGATGCTCAATACTGCACAGCCATATGGACGGCGATAGTGTAAATGAGGGGGCCCTTTTTTTGAATCATTTAGCAACATGCGACCTAAAATTAAACAAAATTTAAAATATTAGAGATTCACATGGAGCCATTCTGCCCGTCCTGTTCTATTATCCCTCTGAATATGCATACCTACAGTAAGTTTCAACTACAGCTTGCAGTCTTCTCTATACTTCCCACTCTTTTTTCTTCTTATATGTTTTCAAATCCAGAGGTCCATTTGAACCTACCCAACCTACTGGGCTACTTTGATTAAGGCACATCACCTCATTTAGCTACAACACTCAAGGGCAAAGTGAACAGCGTCATGTCTGGCCATCTTTGATTTGCAGCCTCATGACACATATTTGCATCCAGATGGGTTGACTACAAATCATCTCTTGAATGAGCCAAGAATACGGCTTGTACTCACCTCTCCACATCCACACAGAGATTCACTGTGGTTCTTCCATTATCCAGTATTTACACAAATTTTCACTTTATACAATTGCTTTAAGGGAATGTGTTATATACTGTGTCATTTATCATGTTTGTCTTGGAGTGCAAAAGGAGAATTCTGAGATATGAAGCTGCTCAGTGATTAACTTCCTATTGCTAAAGCAGTTTTTTAATAGAGTAAAAAATGCCACAACCATAAAAATCACTATGATAATGTAAGCCAACTTGTAACATTACACATAATAATTTGTGCAGCACTTCTTTCATCACGGTTAAAGATCTGATCTCGAACTACAGCACATCCTTCTACAAGCTTCATTTATCACCTTAAAGTGATATAGAGTAATTCTAACTTTTAGATGCTTTATAACACAATGAAGTCAGATAATGAAAAACCAATCCTTCTAGCACATCTGTGACTTAGAAGGCATACTGTCATTCACAGGACAACACAACAGAGCTATGGTTTCACTTAGTTGTTTAGACCTTCTGTAACTCAGAAAATATATCTGTGGCTGATAATGGATGCTAAATACCTTTTTATTGCAAACACTACCTAGCCATTTTTCAGTTAACTGAAAAGCTAAAAAACATGAAAGTGCACTTCTCAGTTGTTTAGAATAATACAACAAAAGAAGCTGTCTGTTATTCCTACTATATGTTGTTAACATTTTAGGTCTAAATACTTGAAATAAGTCATACTTAACATAGGTAAAATATTTACTTGCTAATTTCTCAGTGAAAGTACACACATTCATAATTTAGAACCAGTTAACTCCCTGTTACTAACTAATTATATCCTAGAGCTTTTTTCTATCCAACACCTTCCATCTAAAAGAGATTCTAGTGATGTAATTCACATACCAGAAGTCATATAGGCATTTCACTTAAACAAACTGCTGGGCTAAAAAAAATTCATCTAGCTGCCCATGAACTACTTCAAGCCCTGCACTATAAGACACGTTCTAAATTCAACTTCATTCATAAACACTTTCCATTCTTGCTACTGCAAATCTCAAAAAGAATAAATGAAGAGAAATCCATTCTGTGAAGGGTGACTAGTCAAACAATTGGCAAGGAAGGGCTTTCTTCCTTGGGTAGGGTCAGGTCTAGGTACTAATGCATCCAGGTCCCTCCTCTGGATAGCTCTCTGCGAGCAGCCAAGAGAACCTGAAAAGAATCAAGCGTATGTTGCTAAATGTTGGGCTGCAAGCTTGATAAGCTCCCAGCAGGCACGTACTGCTGCTAATGCTCCTTTTTGGCATCAGCAGGCAGAAAGAACACCTGACAGGTGTGACAGCTTCCCTGCTCTGACATTTTATAGGCATCTCCCCAAACTCAAATGTGGGTTCTTGGAAGCACTGCGGACTCCTACAGTGGTAAACAGATCTTTATATGTATTTGCCTAACAGCCTCTGATTTACTAGATGTGAATGGCCAGGTATGCTGCTGTCCTGCCCTGTAAACTAGCCATATATCATCAGTAAAAATACCTCATTTGAAATTTTGGAACACTAAACAAAAAGCCTTTTTATTTCCTCCCTCCTCCTCCAAATGTGGTGTTTAATTAAGTATTTTGTTTCAGACTGAGAAAAAAAAATAAATCACTGTTAAACAGTCACCAGTAACCTTTTAACACTTAGCTACATATGGTCTGAATATTAATCTCAGAGACAGGCATGCTCTGCAAGTGAGTTTTCTAACTGGTTAAATCATTATAATGTCAGTTAAGTAAAACATACATTTAAAAATACGGTAAAAACATTGTTAATTGCATATAATTCAAGTAATAAATCATACTGTACCTATTCGAATTACATGGGCAACTATGTACAAATCTCTCTTCATGTCCTTGCTGCTGAGATCCTAAAAGATTGGGGGAAAAAAAAAAAAAAAGACATTAAAAAAGGAACACATTCCACTTGCAAAATAAGTGCCTGCAAAGCTCCCATGAAGAATAATAAGGACTACACAGTATTACTCTCCATTCATTTAGCTCTTGCATCTTTAAATAAGAGAAAGTATTATTATTTCTGATTTACAGCAAGAAAAATGAAGCATAGAAGGATTATATTTAGTTGGAATGTTCTTTAGAAGGAAAAGAAATGAAATATTCTGACTCCACTGACTAGCAATGATGCATCAAAATTCTAGCAGACATTTTAAATGTTCATTTAATCCTTAATTAAATTATTTGGCTGTATTAAATTCACAAAGTAAATTTAGACCCCTGAATTACCTGAGCTGCAACCCATTCTGGCTTCCTTCACCCCATACCCTGATTGCAGTTTCCAGGCCTGTCCCTAACCCTGCTCCTTTGCTTCTGCTTTCCTTTTTTGGCTTTTGACCTCTCGTCACAGAGTCTTAGTCTCACAGGATGGCTCCAGAGAAAATTGGCAGTACGACTGTCAGAATTTAGATAAAACTTTGAAGTTTTTTTTTCTGTGTGGATAGGTGAAATTCCTCAGAACAAGCAAAAGTCTGAAGAGGAAAAAAGGTAGGAGACTCAGAGCCATGGCTTATCTTAATGCTTTTGAATGTGCAGCTTTAATCCTGTTTGATATATGTTCATTACACCATGAAAGCAGCAAGGCAGTGTCTCAACCATGCATAGAACCCACAGGCTTTAACTGTATGAGCTGATGGGAGCCAAGGGCACCTGGTTCATAGTTAACCTTCTTACATTTAGTCCAAAATCAGGGTAGGCTGCATGCAAGCCACTGACTGGAAATGCTCTCTGCCCCATTCTAACTGCTGAAGCATACCAAGGGATTATTTGGGGAGCATGGTAGCCTGAAAGAGCCACGTTTAGCTAAAAACATTCCAATGGTTTAAGTAGCATAGATGGTCACTCTTATATTTAAATATGATTGAAACAGTGATAGGGTATTGGAAAAACTAAGAAATAAACTCAGTTTTAAGATGAGGTCATTGCTTAAGCAAAACACAGGACCTTAACATCTCCCAAAAGTGATTTTTATGGCAATCAACTATATGCATGGATGAAAACTCTGAAATTCCGTGTTATAGAACAGCAGGTCCAAACTTTTAAAAATGAGCCTGAAGAAAAGCCAAAAAATGGGAAGAGAACCTACAGAAGAGCAAAACTGAAGTTGAAGCTATTGAAGACAAAAAGGTATTATTGACTGTGACAAATCTTTAGTATTAAAGATAATAAATTATGAAAATATGCATAGCGTACTTGTCAATAATTCATTACTGCGGCATTTTGCACTCGCATGTTAGAAGCTGTCTTAATTGCAATTTCCTTGGCATGTTGTACTTTTTTCTGATAACATTATAAACAGATCAACTTCTAAGACATTCCTCTCCCACGTTGTTTGCTTTTAATTAGAAGAAAGATCTCAGAAACATTTCTTCCTAAAAACACTAGCACTGTTCAACAAGTTTTCTTTATGTAACTAACTTTCAAGACAAGATTTTAACAGGTAATATGCACTGTGAGAATATTCATTCCTGTTTTAGACTGATGCAAAAAGGTTCCTTGTGCTCTACAGCAACAGCTGCTGCCTCTCTCTCTCCCCCTCTACTAAGTGCTATCATCTTATTCTTATGTACTGACTTAGGCCATACAGCCTCCAAATTCTCCCTAAATGTAAAGGGCTCCAGTCATTTCTCAAGAGAAAAGCAACTGGAAACACAAAATGATTAATGTATTCTTCCTAAAAACGTGGGAGAGCGAGTGAAGTGTGTGCGCATGTGAGAGAAACATCCAAAAAGGAGGTTTTAAGCTCGGTTACCGTCGTTCACCCCTCCTCTTACACTGAAGCAACAGACGTCACCTAACCTCACTCAAACAATTTGGTTTGTGTGTTTGTACAAAATGTTTTCAACATAAGGCTTTTTAAAAACAGCTCTAGGTCTTTATATATTACTTTACAAACAACTTGATTTGATAACTATGTGTTCATGTTTCTTCACTTTCTTTTTCCTTTTCAACTGAATAAAGATATCCATCCCAGTGGTAACAGTCACTTCTAATACGTACATTTGTGTGGGAAGAACAACACTGGTGGATTCATCTACACACAAACATAGCCTGGCCTT
Source organism: Aramus guarauna (assembly GCA_013400195.1). Classification (NCBI taxonomy): domain Eukaryota; kingdom Metazoa; phylum Chordata; class Aves; order Gruiformes; family Aramidae; genus Aramus; species Aramus guarauna. Next base: position 716,931 of record VXBL01002077.1, on the reverse strand, counting down.
CTAATACTACATTTTTTTGGAAAATACAATGCAAAAATCAACTGGAAAAATCTCAGATTCGGATAAAATCTTGTATTTTTCTTTTAAAAATAATCAAACACAACTAAGTGGTATTAAAACCACTGTAAAAGGAAATAATGCAATTTTTACAAAAAGGGAGGAGGGAATTTTAAACTGCAGACATCTAAGTTGTGTAATACCTAGTCTGAACCAATCTAGTGAATTAAAAATCATATTTTGCTGAAGTTAAAGCATGCACTTTAATTCACACAGCAAATTACTTGCCCATGTGACTTGAGAAACCAAATCTCAACAACTGAGATGATGATGGCAATGCACATAAACACTGAACTTCAGATGATAATGACATATAGCACAGTAAAATCTGGGCACAGTGACTGAGAACTAGGCATAAAGGAAATTCTAAGGAGAAGTTTCAGTCCCTCTCAAATAGCATTATATTGCTAAATTACAGCAGACAAGTAATAAAGTCATAGCTGTATCTTCTTACTCCATACAAAAGGAGCACTGCATTTTTCTGGGCAGCATATGCAGAGAGTTTGAAATAGGCTGTTTGGTGTGCTTACTATAGCTAGCAGATGATGTCTCTCTAAAGCCAAAGAATTAAGCTATATAAATCTTTCTTAGTGTTTTCTCTTCAAGTCCTATTTTGCTGCTGCATGAATAAGGGAACATACTTTCTAGGCTTTCTTCATCACCTAACATACCAGTGTAGCATATGGTATGCTTTATCTTGCATGTCTCGGAGAAATTGAAGTTCCACGATGAGAAGGAATTGGACATAGTTTTAATCTCAGTAGTGCCTGACCATACATTTCAAAAAGCAAAAAAAACCCCTTGGAGGTAGTACTTAATAATCTAGAGAGTAATTTTTAAAATATATGTGATTTGACATGGGGAATTTTATTATGCTATCAGATTACCAGTTCTAATTAACAGCAATTTAGAGAACTATTTTTTTTCAAAGGGCAGCTGTCAAAATAGCAGAAAATGCTAGGGCATGCACATATTGATGGGTTCACACTTTAGTCACTTTTTGATTTCACAAAAAATATACTGTGTCACAGTCAAAAGACAAAAACTGTGGGCCCAGATGGCCTTGTATTTCCTTTTGTACAGCAGAGGCTTTTTACAGGGGGAGAAATTCTTACTATGACATGGACCAATCAATCAAACACTCCAACCCCTGTGAGGAAGTTTTCAGCTAATTTCTTTGCAAAGAATTCTGACTTAGGACTCAGAAGAGGACAAACTATGTTTATTATTTGCTTCTGTGCAATATAAATAAATTAGTTTCCAGAAACGTGTTGTTAGCCCTGCATCCACAGGGGGTTATTTTCCACATCCTTCTGAGCTTCTTAAATGATACTAGTTGATAAACAAAATAATTTCATAATAATTATAAGAGCATGGCTTTTTAGAAAAAACACCCTTAAATTCGCCTCCCATATTAGGTAGGGAAAAAAGTTACTTTATAATAATGGTTAGTTCTTCCTCAGAGGCCACGTAGAGTAAGGTATTTAACAAAAATAGCAAGTTTATACTGCGTAGTTATGTTTTAATTTAGACATGGGAATGTTTCTAAAGCGTGCATAGGCTGAGGCTTGCTTGAGTGAGCTTTAATCTTCAGAGGAAGCAGTTTCTCACCTCTAGTATGATATGACAGCAGATTCAAAACCAAAACCTAAGTAATTTTGCTATCTTACACAAGGAGACAGCTGAACCCCTAGAAGCAACAGAGATAGACGGAAAAGACAGGGATACCTTAAATTATCTAAGATACGGGGCTTCTTGCCTCTGGGAAAGAGTAGAGATTTAGAAAGATACTGTGAGGTGGAGGGGAGGGCGAGGAAATAATTAGATTTAAAGGCAAAACTAACAAACTTGGGAACAAACCTGAAAAACAAGAATTACCTTATTTTGGAAGCATTTCATAATTAAGAAATTATGATAAGATAGAACCATTGCAGATAAAATGGTTAATCAAAAAGCTATTATTTGTTGCTCCTTTGCTTTAGAAAGTTCTTTGAATACATTGAAGGAAAATATTTTATCAGAAATGTGCAATTTTTTGCACAGATTTTCCCCAATTATAAGAATTCCCATTACGTAGAGTATACATTCTACCACAGAGAGTGACAGACAACAAGTCTAAGCATCTCTGAGAGCTGATACTGAGGCAGCTTTGGTATTTTTGTATAGTTAAATAGAAAGGTAGCTCAGGAGTACCTCTGATCAGGACAAGTACTATAGAGTGGCACATGTCTGCAGCACTCGGGGCTGGCCTCTTTTAGACTAGGCTGGCCCCATTCGTAATATGCAGCAGGTCTCTTCTGAAACGATGTTATGCCCATGGCTGTAGCATATCATTATTCTTTTTGTATTTTTGAAACTGTGTAAAGACACTGTTACCTCTGCTGACGTTTAATCAGCCAGCAGCACTTCACTGAAGGTACCAAAACCAGAACTGCTACTGATGTCAGCATCAATGTCAGTGCTATTTTTGGATTGATCTGCATCTCTTATATCCAGATGGAGGCAGAGCTGAGCATCCTTATGTCTGGCCAGATATGCTCTGTTCCCTAAGAGGAGAAATGCAGCTATTTTCTTAAAGGAGAAAAGGGAACAGTGCTGGGAACCATGCCTATTTCAGTGTCCAGCCCTGCTTGACCTTAGAGGGCTTCATTGCCAGAACTAAAGCTCATACCAGAGCTGTTTGCCATCTTTTTTTCTTCACTGGAAGTAAAAATACTTCTGTCAAAGAACTTCTAGCATGTGCACTAGCGAAAGGTGAGTCACGATGGAAGGTGTTTATCACACTTGGGATCTGAAATTCCTTACAGTTATTCTGTGATGAGCTGTTAAGTTTCAGTGTCTCTAGATTTCCATATTCTTTCTAAGAAGTGACAGATAAAATCATGGTTTGACACATGATTCTGAGGCAATTTTAAACAGAATTTAAGACCTGTGCAGAATGGATAGTAAAGCCTGAGTGTTTGGAAACTACCTTTCTGGCATAACCAAAATGATAAGAAGGCAGTTAGGTGAGATGTGAGTCTGAAGAATTAAAAGGAAGTCAATCTTAGCTGGCTATTTCACTCCCAACTGAGGTATCATCTGGTAGGAGTCACAGACGGATATTACTTATCCTGTCTTTCTGGCACAGATGGTTAAATACTGCTGGTACAGTTGGTCGTATCTGCTTTGCGTCAGGACGAGGTAGCTATTTGCACAGACCTGCTGTAGAAACTTAGCAAATCAGTGTTTCCTTTCTTACAACCAACTCTCTGTAGCTCAACTTGGCTGCTGTTTCTGCAGCACATCCCGGTCTTTCTGTTCCACGACACACGCTGTGCTGCCGACCTGGGAGGCTACTGCTGCAGCATCTACCTGGGGCTGCTACACAGACTCGAGTGGGCCTTGACAAAAATCTGTTTGGAGAATTTTCTGGTTTTGTGTGTGCATGTATCTGTTGTTGTAGTTGTCTTTCTAACTGGGATTCTGAAAAAAGTGCCTTGCTTTATGCTCAGGCCAAAATAGCTTTTTCTAGTACTCTGTTATCTAAGAATATAGTACGTGCAATGAAAATATTCAAAATTTCAAACTGTAAGCAGGGATAAATGCACTTAAAAGGAAATACTTCAGAATAGTTACTTAGCCATAAAAATAATTGAGAAGTATGTCCATTTTCTTATGCTAACATTTAGTTATAACCATAACAAAACTTAGAAGCAGCTTCTGTTCTACTCAATGCATGAGAAAGGAAGAATTGGGGTTTTTTCCCCCCTCAGGGAGACTACATCTACAATCATACTACTGTAAGGGAAGAAGAAATGGAAGAGGGACATACTGTGAAAAGTGCACACATTCGATCTATCTTCTCTGGATTCCTGGGGCCTCCATTCTTGTTTAACCGCACCATAAACCTCTCACTAAAAAGCAAACAATATTAAAAAAATAAATGAGTTTCATGTACACACTTCAACATAACAATACAGGTAGATATGTTCTTTTACAAAGATGCACTAGGTATTATAATCTTTTTAATTCCCAAAGCATATGAAGCAGTACTTACTGATCTAGATAAAATTACATGGAATAGTATAGACGACTTTCAATAGCAAGTACTCTGCATGTGAAAACATCATGTTGATGCATATTCATGATGCAATAACATTAAAATAATGTGAATATATGAAGCATAGGATTTGAACACAAGCACTTCAAGCAAAGGCTAAGGCACACTTGCTGAGGCGTACACTGCCTTTGGTAAAACCGAGTTCATTAAAATCCACTCAAAACTACAAGTAACAAGAATACCAATTAAGCAATTTCCTTCAACATATACTAATTCAAACATATTAAGATTCAATTGATAGAACTGCTTATCAATCAAATTAAACAGTCCTTTTACCAGCAAAATCAGCGTTTATAGCCAGACTGCAAAATACATAATCCTTACTATGGATGGTAAGTCATGGACATTGATATTATTTCTTAAGACAGACAGAGAATTTATGTATACAAATAGATTAGATGAGTAAGAGTAATTTATTTACTAGATGTGCAACAACACACTAAGTATTGACCAGAATTTCCTTCCTACAGATTCAGAGAAGTAAAGCAAGAGCATAACGTTAAATCTTCTAGTTACATTTCCACTATATCACAGATCATTCCAATTTTATCCAGTATGACTGTATCAACTCTAGTAACCTTTATTTGACTAAAACACATTTTCCAGCATATTATCCACTGTTGGCCTGAAAACCTATGAAAACATAGAGTACGCACTACTTCTTTTGGTAGCTTGCTCCAAAAGGTTATTCATTCCTACTGTTAAAATGCATGGGTTAACATCAGCTTGGAAATGTCTGGTTTCAGTGTTCTTTTACCGCTTTCTGTGACGCTTTCTGTGACACTTTCTTCTGTATGTTAAAGAGCTCTTTAGAAAAGGTAATTTCTTACAGAGTAATGATATCAGTCATTAATTATATTATGTAATCAAATGTCTCTCCAAACAAGTAAGCAATTTAGCACTGTTAAGAAACTCAAGAAAAAGTGCGGGAATCGTTTTATAGAACTTACCCCTAGTGCAATTTTTCAACACCATTTCATGAACCATTCTAAAAATGTAAGTTTGTAGCGGTCTAGTACTGGTACCACCTACACCATAAATATGAATACACACATGTGGGCATTTCACACATATTAAATCAAGTCCCTACTAATCCTAACTGTAATTTAATCAAACATCACATATTAGCCTTTTTTCTACAGCATTATGCTGTGAGTTTATTTGAAGCAACCTGTCCATTATAAATACTGATACATTTTCTGAATTGCTACTTTGATCCCTAATTCTGTAAGTGTGACTTGTTATACACCTTTGCATGTTTATTTGCTTAAGTTTATCTTGCTAAGCAATCCACATCATGCTCTCTGGCTGTTTCTCCCTATTACTCACTATTAACCCAACCTCCATGTATCCCACAACCTCATTCAGCAGTAATTTTAATTAATTTGCAGCAGATGCTTATAACCTCAGAGATTGTTAACATGCCCCAAAGAAACCCACAAGAAACAGATATTTGATGATTCTTTAGCTACAACTACTTTCTGAGGTGTCAATTAGTAAGTTAAGAATGTTTTATGGCATGGCATGGTATAATCTAATCTTCTAGTAAGAATTTTATGATGCATTAAGTGGAGTGCAGTATAACATTACAACTTCAGTACATTACAGTAACAGTTACATTACAACAACAATATTACACCTTCATATTTACCTCTATCTACCTAGTACACAAATCATAAAAAAACAAAGTCAGACTTTTTAAAATAAGACCTATTTTCAATAACACCACATCAATTACATTCTTAAGCTCAGTCTTCTGCCCTTTATTTTAGGAGTAGTTAAGGCTGTAAAAACACATAGTAGCAAGCAATTCAAGCAGGATGGCCAAAGCGGTTGCTTCTCCCAGCTGTTTGCCTCAGTCCTTTGTTGCTCCTGCCAAAGGGCCATGCAAACAGGACCTCCAGCGCTACCTGAACAATTACACTGCAGAACTCTAAATATTAACATAAACTGAAATAGGTGCTAGTTTAGCACCAGCTGCAGTTGCTGGCATTCAGCTCTCCCTACTCAACGAATTTCAGAAGAGGAGCAGGCAGGACAGGTTGCAGGGATGCCCACAGGTGAGCTCAGTTTAATACAGGGAATAAAGCAGAAGATAACTTGTACATCATCAATTTCCAAACAGGAATCATGCTTTATATCATTAAAAATATGTAGTAATATAAAGAGATATAAACTCATAGCCATGTTCTTTCCAAGCCACAGCAATAAATATCAATATTTCCAATGCCTTCAAAAACACTGTTTAGGGAGACTTTAATTTTAATAAATAAATTTAAATTTAATCCTTTAATCAGTTTAATTGTACAATCTTTCATTTAGAAAGATTAGGAGGTAACATGCATTTAATTCGTGTTACAAGTATAATTTATAAAACATGTTTCCTTCCCCAAAGTAAAATTCCTTAAAGAAAACAAACAAAAAACTATCATGACCTACAGAGTTACAAAAGTTACTTTCATAAAATAAACACTGGTCCTCTTTAACACTGAACTTGAAACAACAATGATTAAATGATTGCAGTTTATTGGTTAAATGTAAATTTGCCAACACCCTCTACTGGTACACTGAAAAACTATTACTATGCCTTATGCATATTAACTCTGTCCCATTTTTAAGGATAAGAGCATAAAATAGATCCATACTACAGGAACAAGACCTCTAGCAAACTATTCTTTCACTTTTGCTACTAGGAATGTAATCCAGCTGTCAAACAGGGCTGCGACAGATGAACACAAAGCTAATACATGCAGCCTATATTTTTGAACTTCCAACACAGGTTTTCTTTGAAAAATTATTTCAGCACTAACAAGCATTTCATTTTCCTAACTGAAGTTGAATACAATACTGTATGCCACAGAATCCTGTGCAGGCTGGCCCTCTGACAATGGCAGAAAAGGGACTGTCAAGTCTTTGAGCTGAGATAGTCTATTTATACCTGATTCGTTACCAAAAGTTGTATTGCTTAGTCTGCTTTCAAAATATCCAGAGAGATATTCTGGAGGCTCATTTGATAGCCTCTTGTGAGGTTTTATGCCATTAACAAATGAAAATCTTTTAAAATTTGCAATTCACCCTTTTTCTTGTTACAGTCACAGAGAAAATGTGCTTCCTGCCCCCACATTCCAGTGCTTTTCAAGAAATGAAGCAGAACACCATCTTTTCACCTGCCTGTTCATCAATAGTTCGCTTATTCCAGCATTACTTCAGTAACAAACTTTAAATTCCTTCAATTTCCAGTCCTCCCTTGAGTCCTCTTGAGCTTGTGTCACTAAATAATGACTTTGAGGCAATTGCAGCATTTGAGAACTGTGGAACATGAAGAGGCATTCTGTCAAAGGGGACATCTACCAACAGGACAAGGAGAACGAAAAGACAGCAGTGCTAACAGGCCATCTTAAAAGACTACGGCACCTCAAGTTCTTCCACCTTTCCTTGCAGGTCATTTCTCCGAAACGTACAGTTTTGTTTCTCAGCTCCACAACTTCTCTCATCTTTAGTATTACTGCTGAAGAACAATTACAGAAACTAGTCTAAATATTCCACTAAGGTTTCATAAGTGCTGATAATGTTAGTACATCCTGGAATGGGACTTGAACTGTTTTACACTGTTGACCCATATTATCATCTAGTTAGTCAGATGCTCCTCATTTTACAACTGCAAATTTATTTCTATGCCAAAGGAAAACAACAAGAATAACCCTGTTTTTGACGATCTGAAGATCCACTGTCTTCAGCTATCACTATAGCTCCTTTTTTAGACAAAGATACAGACATTTAGGGTCAAGAAATTTAACAGGAATTAAATCAATTTCTTATTTTGGGAGCTACTTCCTTTGAAGAAGTTCAGTCTTCACTGTGTCTATTCCTCAGGCTTATCTTCTGCACATAGACAAAAACATGCATAGAATCTAGACAACATGAAAGTCCAGTTTAGTAAGACCAAAATATTAAGCATTAAGCATTATTTTTATTGTAATTGAATATGCCCTAATTGCTTAAAGAAAACAGATACACGGTACTCTCAAAAAAACCAAACCAAACCAAAAAACCAACACCCTCAAATATATCATAAGGAAAATATAAAACCCCAGGAATTACAATTGCCAAATGAGTGGTGGAAATTAAGTATGGGGAGGTACTCAGTATTTGATGCAATCAGACTGCTTGACCAAACTACAGTCAAAAAGAAATTACCATTTTCAGCTATTCTGAAACTACAAAAATACACCAAAACCAGTTCTCTTGCATAAAATCAGAGATAAGAAATGCACCAAAACAGAGAAAAGAATTAACATTTTACCTTGTTGAGTTCAGAACTAAGACGTGCCACATCAGTAGCAGTATCTTAAACAAAAGCTCATTTATACCTCTTGCTCCTACATGCTATAAGCTATCTTCAATTACTCTAACGGCAAGTTCTCCTCCTGTGTGAACTCACATGATAGTGAAACCACCTCTTGTGTAGCAGTAAGCGAGCTTTTACAATCGCTTGTATGGTCAGTAATTGCTAAAGCTACTCAAATATAAGAAACATTGCTCTGATAAGCAAAGTCAAATAGCTTCTTGTTCTTGTACTTGAAAGGAAGAAAAATGAAAGAAGCGTAGTGTCTCACTTCTTGGCTTCCTTTAACTGTCTGAAAAGCAGGACCATACTGAACTGGCATCTGTTTCTGCAAAAAGGAAGGAAGCAATCAATGGTGTGGGACATTACATTTTCAGCATGAAGGAAGGGGCAAACAGGGACAAAATTTACTGTTGGGTGAGCAGGAGTGGCATTATGCCTGTGGGGTTTTTGTTATTGAGGTTGGTTGTTTGTGGGGCTTTTTTTGCATAACATGCGAAGATGACAACAAAAGGCCTGGCAAAGAGCTTGGAATGGATTAGTGATCTCCCTTGTATTAACTCACTGGCAGGTTTAATTAGTGTGGGATTGTGAGGCAAAAATCCTGTGTATCAATTTATGACTACAGCATTAATAGATGCACAGCGCCAAAGCAATGGTAGTCTGCAGAGAGACTGCAGATGAATTTTCTGTTTGAGTTGGAAACTGATGATAAACAATGCAGATTTTTAAAAAAAATTCTTTAACAACATATAGGAGATCAGTTTTCTGAAGCAGAGACAGTGACACATTATGGCGTCAATCCCCTTAAGCAGAAACCTCACATCTTGTACCTTTCCCTTGCCTTAAACAATGGTTCTGTAGCCATTTCTCCCAGAACAAATGCCTCCTGCACCCTCTCCATTCCAATATGCCACTAAAAAGTAAAAGGTACAAATCTGTTCCCTCATTCTTCTTATTTTTGTCAGTGCTTCTTATTTCCAAAGAACAACTGGGGGAACACTAAAAACCCTAACATTTTTACAAAGACCTCAGTCCTTTCTCAAAAGCTGTATTTAACTGGGTTTTCAGAAACCAGCATTTGACTGATCCTTTCCAAGAATAAAGGTTATTTTTAAAATATATATTGGTCCCATGTCATATGTACCAATGCATAGTGAAAATGGTCATATGGTAGCAGAGAAGGTCATATAATAACTTGTATTTTAGTCCTTGAGCTTCTCTCAGTGTCTCCCTAGGTTTCTTTCTCACTCTTCTAATATCATGTGAATCCCTACCTGCATACAAAAAATTCAGGAACAAAAAAATCAGAAAATGCTGTCAGAGAAGCTTGCAGGAATAAGCTACACATGAAGACGTGCCTGACCAGCACAGTTCGCCTCCTTTCATCATACTCAGTCCTACTATTTAAGAAATGGTGATAAGCATGATATTATTTTATTTCCAACAAAAAAAAATTCTCTTCTAGTCTCCTCTTTTAATGAATGCTAATATGCCTGACAATAATTCTATAATAAAATCTGAGTTGGCATATGAGTATCACATGCATTTTAAGACACTATTGTAAAAGTACCATTTTTTGTCCCAGGTAAATCCTGAGAATAAAGTCTATGCACTGCCAGCCCAGGTCACCCAGGATACACCTCAGGATGAGCTAGTCATTCTCTATGACAACAGAAACCTTGCTGACATTTGCCTTCAAAATATCGCAGTCTTGCTGTGCACACCACATTTCAGGCAGTTTACTTCATCAGTGCTGTAAGATACTGCATTCTTTCTACCACTGCGTGTACAAGCTTTTCAAGGACAATATGTTGACCAAGTGAATGGAATTATATTAGGAATTACTGGTATATGACCAACATATTTTCTTTAAAAAATGGTGCTTGTTCCAAAACATTCATAAATTAGCAAAGAAAGACCATGAAAAAGATTCCTGGGGTGTGGGAGGGGGAGAGGGGGAAAGACTTGAACTACAGTCTCTAACCCTTACAGTTTCCACAAGCTGGTATTTGCGTGAATTAACTTGGGAGACTGTTCTCTCTATCAGAGAGGAAGTACACTGAACCAGCACAGCAGAAGTTTAAAGCCCCAGTGCCGCAGCATTAGCTAGTTTTTCAGGATAGCAATTACTGCTCTCCAATTGCCTGTGTGGTCACAGAGGAAAAATCCCTGGCTGTATTGCCCTGAATTTCCATTTGTGCTGCATCACGCAACATAGTTAACAATAACAATACGAGGCTTCTCATATTTGCTTGTACGACTTTACATAAGGTTAGAGAAAACACAGAATTTTATTTTCATTCCATTTGCCAAATTTGTCAAAATCTTTCTCATGTTTGTCAACTGCAAAAACATTACTATGCTCAGTGATCAAAACGGTTCGCTACAGGACAGCATTGTATCCTGATGCTTTCGAGAACACCCTGTAGAAACTGGGAGAAAAGGAAACAAGTTTTATGTCACATCTTCTGAACTTTTATTAACCAGACTGTCTCATGTGCATGACGAAAGCATGCATGTCATTCAACATTTCAGTCATTACCGGCTGTGGTAAATACTGAGTTGATTTTTCACTTGAAAGATGATTTAAGCAATAAGACAAAGGGTGTCTACTGAAGTACAACTGTTCATAACACCTATGTAACTACATGAAGAAATGGAAAAGTAAAGTCAGGATCAAACAGTAAATAATTCTGGCTCCTCCTAAGAGCTGAAGCCCCTTGTAAATACTACTTCGTAGAATGATCACAAATACTTTTAACTAAGTTTCCTTTTTTGTGAAAATATTTCAGAATGCATCTATATATTGCCATTACACTTTAAAAGGCAAAAGTCTTGAGATGATTGAGCAATTTGTTTACTGTCCATTTAGGAGTATCCTCTGTAAGAAGCTTTCCAAGTTTATTTTCTGTTACTCATGTTTACCTTATAGAGTTGCTAATTTTTCCTCATTCTCTTGGGGAAAAAAAAAATAAAAAAAATATATGTCCTTACAGCTGCTGTAAGACTGACCTAATAATAAAACCTCCCAGTGCTCTGCAGAATGTGTCTTTGGTTCTCAGGTGAAGCATGAGAGTAAGTCAAAGCATATGTACAGAACGACACTGTGTCTGTGAAGAACCAAACTCCCATTTATAATGTAACCCAATGGCGTATACTAGATCCCATGGCACGGTGGTATTTGAGCGATCCATCATCAACAGAGGTCACTCCTGAACCCCTGAGACACAAAGATCACCTCTGCTGAACTTTCAGTGTGCATATTGTCTGAACAATGATTCACGGACTATTTAAAAATCTTCCCTTTCAGGCAAGTGCTCATGGTGTGTGCTTCGTGTTCCCCCCCCCCCCTTTTTTTTTTTTTTTTTTTTTTTTTTGTCATAGGNTTTTTTTTTTTTTTGTTAAGGCAGGAGGAAGGCAGAGGGGGTTCTTTCATGAGCTGCCTTACCCAGCAGATCTGCAATAACCCCAGTTTCAAAAACAAGTGAAGAAAAGTACACTGCTTTGGTTTATGGAGTGTATTTTATAAAGACATCTTAGAGAATAGAACACCAAATCTGTGAGGGAAATGAATCTGGCTCTGAGAAAACAGCTCCAAGCAACGCAGTTTGCTTCCCAGCAAATTCGGGCTTAATGCTCATGAATTATTAAGTTTTCACATTGGCTAGAAGCCATGGGGGAGGATTACAGAGCTTACAGTAAGGCTGTTACTGCAAACACTGCGTTTCCATAGAAACAGAAAATAGTGAAAATAACTACCTGCCATTCCTCTCTACCACATTCAAGGAAAAACAACCACAATGCTAAAAACATTATTAAAGCTTGCAGGAGAAATGTAGCTAAGCACCAATTACATTCTCCTTGGGTTCTCCCGAGTCTGCCACACTTGAACATTTGACACTGGCATTAGGTTTTTTTTTTTATTTTACATCATGAAAGGCACATATTTGCATGTCTGAAAGGAATGCTCTCTACAAGCTTGAGAAGTTTTTATTTAAAAAAAAAACCCAAAAACCAAACAAACCAACCCCCAAAAACCCAAAAAAATAAAAAGAGACTTCAGTCATATAGCGTGATTCTGTAGTCCCTGCCAGTGATCGTGATTTTAACTAATGAAAAGAAAGCCAGACTGACCCTGCCAGGAGGTACGCATGGAACGCTTTGACCATAACTGTAGGGAAGACTTCTAATTTTTGATTACATGTATTTTATAGAATAAATAATTTATCACCATCTCTAACCTGGGAGAAGCCAATGGGTCTGAGGTCTAATACAGTGGTTGTCTCAATTCTTGCTCTACAAACCACATATCCTCATCACTTGGCTTTGCACGTGACAGTTTCAGTCTGAGATGTAGCATGGGGTTTTGACAGTGAAACAGCTTTTTGCAACAGAAAGAGCTCAAGTATGAAGACTGAGCAGAGGAAGGGAAGAACTTCAAATACCTGCAACTAACTGATTTCTTCCTGTTAACAACTAAAAAAATCAAAACACTCCTGTAGAAAAATTTATATCCCTGCCTAGTGATATGTCAGATCTGATCCCCAACGTGAAAAAAGTTTTTTGGGAAGAAGGGGGGTGGTAGTGAGACATATAAGATTGATTTTTTTTTAAAAGCTTCTGTTTTATAATAGCTTCGTATTTTATAGGAAAGAATTAACATCTCTAATAACACAACTTACCTCTCTACAGCAACTTTCATCTACAAACCCAGATAGTAATAGTTTCTTTAAAATATATAATATTAACAGGGAAGGGGATAAATAGGAAAACCAGGCAAACACAGATTTGGGAGAGAGATGTAGGGAATAAAAGTCAGTTGAAGCAACTGATAGGGAAAATGAAAAGGCATTACTCCTCCTTCGCCCTTTTTAAAGAAATCTGCACACACCAAAAAAAATCCCTTATAAAATACTCCATAGGTTACATCTGTCTCCAGTGACGATCAAACTTGTATTTTCTAAAAGTTATATCCTGTATCAGAAAGGTCTGTGTCCCCTGCCATATGTGTGCAGTACACCTCAGAGACCTGCATATTTTTGACGTTAACTAGAGTGACCACAACAAGGGCCATGGCTGCGGGTGGCAATATTCCTTAATGTTTGCTTACTGGATGACCTTTTTAAGGAAGTACACCTTGAGCAGGATCAAGAACTGATCTCTTCCTTGTTACTATTGCTATGGATTAGCTATTGGACAAAAGTCAGAAAAATACTTTCCTTGAAATACTAAGAACACAAACTAAAGTATGGGAGGAACTGCTGGAGGATGAGCTGTCCCAACAGATCAGATTGCTAGAAAAGAGGTAAAAATTAGAAAGATGGATTTTTTTTCCATGACTAAGCAGAAGAAAAACCTTATTAGTTGGTAAGTCTAATCCCTAGGAAAATTCACTGAATATTAAAGAAATTATTCTGAATGATACAAAGTTATTTTTTCCCAGCAGACAAATCATTACTCTGACAGTGAACGAGATAACTTTTCTATTTTAAAATAACTATGAGAAGGCTGCTATTAAAAACATAACAAATGGAAAGTTTAACATATAATTGCCCAATAAAAGTAAAATACAATTTTCTGCTTCCTAACACAGTAACTGGCAATAGTGGAACATGATAATATTTTTAAAGCAATTAAAAGGGGATAATACATATTGTCACAGCACTCCCAGAGCTATTACCTAAAGAGAGAAGCAATGCAGAAAAAGGGATCTTAAGGTCAGTTCCAGACTCTGGGAGAGAATGCAGTCAGACTTTTTTTGCCACAGCTTTTAATGTGGATCTTTCCACATTAACCAACTGCATTTCTTTTTTAGCTAATCAACTTCAACCATATTCCTTTACCCAGTGATCCTGTCTTCCTTTCTTCTGACCTTATTAACACCTATCTTCCTGTTTATTCTTCACCTATCCCTATCTCTCCAACCCCTTTGCCATTCCCAGCTGCTAAGCCTCCCTCTACCCAAGCAGCACCTCATTTCTAGAACACGTACAGTTTCTACAGCTCTGGTTTGGAGCATGCGGACTTGCTCTGTACACGTGTTCTCCCATTAAGCATGCTCATCATGCACATCAGAGCTTTGAGAGGACTCAAACCCCTACTCAGATAGAACTTGTGAACAATTTGCTATCGCTTTTTCAGAAGTTTGCTTAGTGTTTAAAATGAAAGTTCCAGATGATAATAATAGTCTGCATTAGGAAGTGTTACAAAAAAATTATTCAAGGAGATATGTGTAAATGCAATGTAATTTTAGCTACACTGTGATTCCTAACATTTTTGAGCAGCTGATATGCATTCCTATTGACAGTTTAAAAGTCAAGAAAATGTGACTAAATTCTGATGAGAACCACAGAGGTAACTGTCATCAATAAGTACATAAAGAGATGAAAGATTCCCATCAAATCTGCCCAGGTTACCTTCAGCAACTAGATATACAGATTTGTATTCTCACATCTGAATTAGGAATACGGTGTCAGAGAAAACTCTTAATACAGAAAAAGTGAAAATCAATTCTGCTGCAAATTCATCATTTCTAAATCCAGTGTTTCAAAGTGGTGAATTTTATTCTATTCTATCTAAACACTAACACAAACATTTTCTTTTTAGAGCCCCCCTAAAAACGGCAGTATCATGACTTCTATCAGTTCAGTAACACCTATGAGAGTTAATGGAAGTTTAGAGATACTAAAATAGGACAAGACTGTACAAGTGACTAGTAGCTTGAGAAAACTCTTCATTTTCCAACACACACACACACACACGCTGGCCAATCAAATCCAGCAGTGGAAGTTAACGTGTTTATGAGGCCAAGGAGACAGTATGTTTAAAATAATGATCATGTTGTTCTACATTATTTTTACACCTTTAATATCTTAAACTTTTATATATTTTTCTGCTAATTTTTATCAGGTAAAAGAATTTGGTTGGAAAGTATCTCAAGTTCATGAGATGAGTTACAAATGGGTAATCATTATCGACATTATTTCTGCAGTTACACCCATACACACAACTGTAGAACAACAAAACATTCAGACTTAAAAATTTTGATTCAGCCTTGAAAAAGTGGCAGATGATTTTATGTTAGATGACTTTAGAATCACTAAATCCAACTATCAGGATGTAGATTAACAGCATTTTTTAGTCCATAATTATGTTTCCAAATCATGTTTCTCCCCTGAGAGCTGCTTTGTCAATAGTGATAAATTCTTAAGTCAGAAGATGTGAGACAGACTGTACTACTCATATTCTCCCCAACATCCACCCACAAATTCAGAACATTTCCACGAAAACAATCTTTCCATATCACCTATTAGCAACAGCATCAAAGAGCGAGGTCGTGTTTTCTCTCATTTTGCCTATTACTTTTCTACTTTAACACAAAAATAGATTGTTTCAATATTACCAAATTCCTAGCACCGTATTGAAAATTAGCAGCTGGGTAGAAGATATGCTTCTACATTTTTAGTATTTAAAAATCACTGTGCCTCTCCATTTTCTCACATTTCTGCACAAGTTTTACCTAGCCATCTGCCGAGAAATAATGGATTACTATTCTGTCCTCCAGTGAGAAGGAAAAGAATGTCAAAAGACATCTCAACAAAGCACAATGAGCTGCTTTAAAGGGCTAGATGGTTAACCTTATTAATAACTCCACATACTCTGAGGTAAGAATCAAAGAAGCAAGAGAAAAGAATGAGGCAATGAAGCTGCTTCATGAAATTCAGAAGATTTTTTTTTTTTAAAGGAACAAGGACTTCCTCTGTAATGCAACTAACCAATAAATGTTGATCGGCATTAGAAAAGCTACAAGCAGTTATAAATTAACCATTGAAGGATAAAGTCTTGCTTCTGAGCAGGCACATGCTTCTCTACCGTCTATCTCATTGTCCTTGGCAAAGACAAACAGTGTGAAATTTCGAATTCTAAGGTAGAATCTTTGGGGGGAAAATATTCTGCCAGCATATCTTTTCCTAACTGCAATCTCTAGTCAAGATCAGCTTCCATCATGATGCTGCAAGGAAACTACCAGCCGATATAATATAGTAAAAAAGACTTCTATCTAACAGATTAATTTTAAGAGCAGATGGGATCATTATAGTAATTCAATCTTGTCTATTATGTAACATAGACCACACACCATTTCTGTTAATATATACCTTTGGATTTGTTTGTTTTAAGGAGGGAGAGGGAGGGGCTGAGGCAGATGGTTGGCTTTACAAACATGTATTTTGTTATTCCTTTTTTTTTTTATTCCATACCTTCTGATTGGTTTTTTTGCATGAGCATTTACTGTCTCTTTCGTTATATTAGAGTGCAAATGATTTATGCTTACGATGCATAACAGGACATCAACCTATAATGTAAAAGAATGATGTATACTTCAATACAAAATTTTGGACAGGCATCTTACATTACAGCAAACATCTCTTGGTAGCAAATCATACCTTGCCCCCATATCTGAAAGTCTGATCACACTATTTCCAGTCACTTATCACTTAAGTAAAAAGAAAAAAATACCATAACAACATTGTATGTGGTTATTGTGTAAGGTTACACTTATACAGCATATAAAGCCCAAAGGTACAATTTAGTATAGATTAAAATAAACAAAGGTGGGAAATGTTAATCAGTCCAAGTTAATAACTACCCAAACTATTTTACTACACTGTTACTGTGCCTTTCCTACATTCCCCTCTCATTGCAGTGCTTCACACTGCCACAAACTGGCTGTCATGAATGATTTTAATTCCATTACTCTTTTTCTTTTCTTTGTCTTCCCCCTTAAAAAATGAGTATTTATTTTCCAAATCAAATTATTTTAAATGATTATCAGAGGGAGAAATTCTACTATCTTCATCTGGATGTTTCTCTTATACTGACAACAAAGAGAAAGAATAAAGTTCTGAATAAAACAAAATAATTTTAACTTAACAGTAAATTATTGAAGGATGGATGCCCGCAAAAGGAAATGAAAGGACTGGTTTGATAGAAGAAAAAAAAAAAAAGTTGAAAGGTGAAAAGCTTAGATAACTATTTGATTAGGTCCTGGAAAAACAGAATTAAAAAAAAGGAAATATGAAAAAACTCAGTGTGTAGAATATTGCGCTCTGTACTAGTGCACTCAGTGCATTATGGAAATGAGAGCCCTCCAGAAAAAGTGCAGGAATTTGCATACATGAGAACTAGTCATAGCTTTCAAGGTCAGTAACAATGCAGCATCTTTCCTCTCATTTCGCTATACTGTAAAGATAAATGGGTCATCAGTATATATATATGTCCTTTAAACCTGATCATCATCTGTGATCCCCAGAAACTTCCCACACATTAAGAGTCTTAAAAGACCAGTTGAGAAGTACTTCAGCAGAAGGAATATGTGGTTCTGCACTTGCAGATGCGTTTATTTCTCTGTTTCTCCATTAAAAGTTACCTCTTCCCCCACCTCTAACTGACAGCATTCATAAATTCCCTCAAAGCTGCCTAGACACTACAAAACTGAATCATACTGAAACACAGAAGACAAGATCTACACGATGCATCTGTGTGTACCCTCACATGAGAAATAGAGAGTAGTCCTTACCAACCCCAAACGACCACCTTTTTTTTTCCCAGTTTTAAATCCTTTCATCATGGATTTTTCTTATCTTTCTGTTATTTAGACAGATCCCATATCAGATATGTCAATTACATGTTTGTGTTTTTTTTTAAAAGATGTTTTGTTTGATAAGCATCCTTTCAATTGCATTTCAGTAGAAGATACGCCCATCTTGTTTTGACTTCTCTATAGCACTGAAAAAAATCCAAGACATAGTTAGCAGTTGGAAAATAATTAAATGGATCAATGAAAGTAGTGCCTTTTGTAATGTCATTTGATCCTTCTAATTTAATGGAGAACCACATTTATTACAACAAACTCAGTTTTGCTGGAGAGTGATATAGATAGGCTTCCAGTTCAGCCATAGACTTCTGAATCCAAACTCTTAATCTTCAGAAGAATTCTCATATACCAAGCCACATAACAATAGAGGCTTTGAAGACTTCTTGATGATTATTTCAGGATTTAGAGCATCCTAAGGATTTGCACAACAGGAAAAAAAAGCATGCAGGAAAAAACTGACAAGTCTAAACTTGCCTTTTTACGTGATAAAATAGAGACTTGGATATAAAGTAAATTCTCTGGTGACCTTTTGAGTGCAGACTTACTCACCACTACCATACTGCACATGCCATAACATTTTCCTCTGCCAGTGGAAGACATTTCTTTTCCTCCCAATTCCTCTGTTTGCATAACTTCTCTGGATGAATGCCCTATTCCCCCCGCATACCCTACTAGCAAAGTGCTGAGGAACCACATAGACACTAAAAATGCTACAATACTTAAGTTTTACATATCTTCCACACTTTTGGGTGAGACAAGCTCGGATTCTGATCACTAACAATCATTTTTAGCTAGATAGAATTTACGGATAAAATAAGATGCTTACTTAAAAACATCTGCAGTACTGAGAAAAGTTATAAAAATACAGATCCATAGAGGGTAGCATGAAGATCATACGCAGTACTCCCCATGCCTTTGTCAGCATCTCAGTTGGCTTCCACCTTCCTTTGGATAAATTGGAATCTTAATTTTGATAGTAATATGTTTGGTTAGGATAGTTGTTGTCTCTTGTTTCCTCTTCTCTGCTCTCTCCCCAGGGGAAAAACACAGAATAAAAAGTAACATCTTTTTTTTTATTGCATTCCCCCCTCCTTTTTTTTTTTTTGGGGGGGGGGCTAACTTTCAGTTTAAGTAAGCTTTCTCATGTTTCCTGGGGCACTACAAGATAATGTGGGGAAGAGTGTATTACTGTACTTCCCATCCTTCAAGGTTCCTTGAGTAACATTTCCAGAGTACATTTCATTAACTTTAAACTTTTCTAGCTTTAGGTTGCATGTCTATAATACAGGCTTTTTAGACACTGTGCATTTAATATTTCTCAGAATATAATTGTATCAATGTCTTAACAAGTGGTGTTGGGAGCATCCTACAGAAGAACACTACAATAGCACAGAGTAGAGGAGAAAGCAGTTCTTAAACTGAGTAACATCTACCTATCCATACATACTTTCTTAATTTGTTCTATGTGACCACTTTCGGGTAACTTGTTATACATGAATTGAAGAAAAAGAATGCAATGTTCTGAAAAATTGCTAAGGAATTCCTCGCTTTCTTTGTTTCCAAAACCAAAATAAAAGATAATAACATTAAGACATTGCAAAAATAGTTACACAGGTTCTTTAATAAGACAGAATGGAATAATAGAAGAAGAGTCATAGAAGCAGGAAGGACAAAATATAAAGGGCACTACGGTACTCACTGAAGAGTGAGACAGATGGCACAAGAGCAGCAAATTAGGAGCAACTACTTGAATACCGCACAATGCAAACCAAAGAATGTACTTTCAGTGTCTGTCTTTGTGCACAAATGACAAAACAACATCAATAACACAATATCTTAAGTTTTATTACCATGTCATTGTAAATGTACTTAGCTGCCAATCTCCACTGTAAATTTACATCTAAAAATACGTACAGCCACCTGTTGCTACTACAACAATTGTTTACACTGAAAATATTTATTACTTAAACCAGCCATTGTTGTTAGTTACCTCTTCCTTGTGCCACATCCTCTACTGCCTTGCTGAGCATGTGGGCCACCTTTTCCTTTGTCTCCCATTTAGTGCCAACGTACCTACAGAAGCAGTGTGTGCACATCTGCCTGTGTATCTCTATCCCTCTCTACATTCAACTCTAGCTGCACTTTCACTTTTCTAATTCTGTCTTTGCATGCCCAGGCAATTTCTTATTTCTCCCAGGCAGCTAATCTGATGCATCTGCTTGACTGTCTGCACATCAGCATGGACCATCCTTACACTCCACAGAATGCAAAACCAAGATAAACTGACAGCAGGAAAAGACAGTACGCAGAAAGAAAGAAACAAACAAATAAAAAAACCCAGGTAGTGCTGCATTCTGACTGCACAGACCAGCTGAAAGTTCCTAAGGCCTTCTCAGAATGCTATGTATTAAAGAGAGGAGATCATCAGCCAATGTATGCTTTCTGCAGACCGTGTAGGGAAGCTCTGGTCTTACAACAAAAAGGCCTTGAGTATATTCTGTATAAGAAATGTACGCATGGACTTCCTCCATCAAAGCTATCAACACTACCATGGATACTTATCACATCTTCCAAAATCTCCAGTCACGAGGAGGTCTTTAAGCACAAGGGATGTGGTTCAGACCCAGTAAGTAGGCAGATGGAGGAGTTACAAGCAGAAATATGCATCATACTATTTTCAATGCATAATTAGTGACTAGGACGCAGTTTTTCAAATTCAATCCCATCAGAAATTCTTTTTTCTTCTATTCACTCTCCATAATTAAGGATATTTCTAGATGACAAGAAACTTTTAAATACCAGGGGAGTAAAATAGGGTAACTGGTAAAATAGTACTAGAAACATTTATTCTGGTTTAAGATGCAGGCAGAATAAAAACCCTTTACATGTTTAAACAAACTTCATAAAGAAAACAATCATACTGGAATTTATTTATCCTTTTTCATGCTGAGTGGATTCTTCAAGCTTATTTTCAGAAAAAAATCGGTATCATGCTGTTGAACGTGTAATTTTTGTTGTTATGCACAGTTTTATGCATTTATTGGTAAAAAAAGAGCTATTGTAAAGGTAGCTAAACCTCACTGCTTTACTGAATTTAGTTTATTTCCACCCATCAAAACAATGCTGCAAAAATGTTAAAAAAAAAGAAAAAAAAAGAAAAAAAAGAGAAAAGACTTTTATTCATCGCATCCTTCCAGCACAGCTAACACTCTGGATCAGTTTTTCCACCCATTTTCCAGCCCCTTTTCAACAGTTTGATCTAGTCTGTATCTCCTTGCTTTACCATACCAAGTTTAATGCTTCTCTTCGTTGAGGCATGAGGCGCATTCCCATATAATAGAACAAAATTAGATGGCTCTGATGTGACTTGTGCTTGACAAATCTAGGTTGACTTTTACTTATTGTCTTGTTAGCTTATAAGTGCTAATAGTTTATTTGTTACAGAACTTTTTGCTTTTGTCATCTGATTGCAGTTTACCTTCTTAGGGAGACTGAGGCAAAACAGCTATTAAATACTCCAGCTATCTTGGTAACATCTGCTGATAGCTTAATGTCACTTTTAATCAGTTATTTGTTGACTTTGTAAAAAAAATTTTTGCTGCTAAAGCATTATAGAAATATTCTTTTTTGTCCTTGATGTCTTTTGCTAATTGCATTTTTCTACAAGTTACTGCCTCTTCTCATTCTTGTTTGTGCAATTTCATTAGTTTCTCCCTTTTTGTATTTCCTTCCAGACTCCATTTCACCAAAGAATACATGACACAGACTTTCTGTTGTTGCTATATATTTAATCTTTCCTTCATATTGAAACAATTTTCTTTTGTGCTCTTTGATAGTATTGTTAAGGAAGTAGTTAAGTCTCAAATGTCTTTCCTCCATATCAGTTTACCTATCTTTTTTTTATGTTTATTGACGCTTGCCTTACTGAAATTCACCATCTTTATGTTAACACTTTCTTTCCTTTTCTAGTTACTATCAACTCTATCATTTCATGATCATTCATCCCACGGTACTTCTCACAATGGGGCTGTACTTCCTCATTGGCTGTAATCAAAACTAGATCAATTTTCTCTGCTAGCTTCCATGTGGCAAACAAACTGAGGTATTAAAGTTTAGTAACAATGATTTTGTCTTCTGTATGTAAAAATACAGGACAATTTTTGCAACAAAAAAATCTCCAATACTTTAAAACATATAAATAGACTTTCATCCCTTTTGATCTGAGCCATTACCTAATCCTCTGACTGACAGGTTGTTTCTGTTGTGGGCTGAAACAAATTATTGAGGCAAACATTCATCAATCCAGTTCTATTTACTTACAAGTATTTCTGTTTATAATTCTGTAAGAGTAAAAATTAAGTCACTTTTTCTTTTTTACCTCTAGGTCTTACCCCTCTGATAGAAGCATTGTTATTCTTGCTTTCCCTATCTCCTCACTGTCATCTTTTGTCTGCTTCTCAGTTGTAGGCATCATAAACCTTTAAACACAGTACAGTACTGTATCTGTACTCAGAACCTGGGAATACATCTCAAACTGTATTTCAGCTGCTGCTCCAACTTTCTGCTTGCTAATCCATAATAGGTACATGCTGTCACTCAGCTCTTGAAAGCAATAGAACTTCCACCGATTCTTCTCTTAACCTAACAGGGAAATAACTATTGCAACCAACAGGTTCGATGAGGTTTGTAATCTACTATATGTCCAAAGCACTAACACTGAAAGCCAGTCAACCTCCAGTGTGAACTGTTTGGGTAAGAAATTTATCAAACTAAAACCCATTTCAGAAAAGTCAATTTGTCCTTTCCATTTAGAATGCAGTGTGCAGAAGCTTTGCTTGGTTTTTTTACCTTAATGTACTATTTCCTGAGGCATACAGAAGAGGAAAGAAACTTAATCTTTTAAAGTAGATATAAAAATATCATTCCAAATGTGTCTGTCTGTTTTCTAAGTTTCTTCTCTAAACCAGACCTCATCCTCATTACACACTTCTTCCCCACCGTTTTTTTGGGGATGTAAAAAAAATGTGAAAATTATGCTGTTTTCACTGCAGCAGATCACTGATGCATAATACAAAGAGCTAAGCAATAACAACTGTTTGCACATCAAAGTATTATTATATATATTTAAATATGCCTGAACTACTCTTAATACTTTTTCTCATTATAACTATTATTTTCCTTTTTTATCGCTGGCAAAACCCCTTCTTCTTAAGGCTTTCCCACTCCATACTCTGCAAACTGCAGCCCAAGACAGTTCATCTCCCTTTGAAGCAATTTCTGAGACCTTCCACAGTCATGGCAGCAGCTTGTCCCCTCCTCTTCCCTGCAGCTTTCCTCATCTAAATAATTTGATATTTTACTGCTTTGTGGTATGAGCTAATTAATTGCAAGTTATTATGTTTTGATTTGCCATTGCACCTTTTCCTCTTAACAGCTATTTTCTCTTAATTCTTTCAACAGAGAAATTATAGGCATGCCCTCCTAACTACATCAAAGCAAGCATTTCTCACTTAGTGGGGGTGAAATAAACGTGATGTAGTATCAGATTAGGCATTCTTGCCATATTCTGCAAAATGATCTTTAAATTGCCTAACTAAAAGGTGGCAGACACATATTTATAAGATGCAATCAAGTTGTTAGACCTTTCTTATCTTGACCACTTTTTTAGTGGGGTGTATTCTGAAGAGCTACAAAACTGTTATCACTCTACCCTGAGCTTTCTTGGATGAACTTTATCCATATAATAATATTCTTCCAAAGAAAGCAAAGAACATTCTGGGGCTCTTTCCTCTGTTTGGAACAAATCTAAAGGTAATTTTCTGAAAACTAGGACTGTTTTGACCATGGCAGCAAATGTGGTCTGTGCCAACTATCAGGACATGCCTTAATCAAAACTGAAAACAACCCCACAAACATGCTGTACTTTAGATCAGACCAACCTACACTTGAACTTAATTTCCAAGACACAATGCATATGCTGCAATACTGTTCTACATATTCTGATGTTTTCAAAACACACGGTTGTAAAAGAAAAATACAGGACACTCCATATTTGCTGACATTAGTACCAATTAACTCAACGTACTGAGCAGCACAGTTGTCCAGTCTAGACACAGGGATGAATATGAAGACTTTAGTTTATATTGATAGCAACAGAGTAATGAAAATAAGCTATATTGTAACATGCCTGTAAGGCAAGGAGTGGATGAGAGTTCAACAGCCACAATTCAGCACCCAAACACACAGCAGTCCTCTTTTCAAAACACTCAGACAGCACGGCCTTGCCATTATTAGTACTTCTTAAACAATAGCCCTAAGGTGGCAGCTACTAAACACCAAGACCTTCAGTACTGTGTGGAGGCAAAGTCAGAAACCTAAACAAAATTCAACGATTCTGTCCCTTTAATGCTTTGCTTATATGTAAGCACTTAATTTCATATGCAATGATTGGTATTACTGACATTGTCATGTACGCATGGCAGGGCTGTCAACTTATGATTTATCAGCTTTGTCCTTTCAGTTGTGTCACAAGAATAGCTCATGTTTTTTCTCCAATGTATTTGCTTTGTTCATATTTTTTTTCCTAGGAAGCTTTTTAGTTATTTGATACAATCCTACCTGATCTGCTTGCCTTCTCGAACATCATACAAAGAAAAAAAGACATCTGTATCTTCTCCGATTGTATTGTAGGTGAAGCTCTTCAGACTGAGGAAGAAGTGATGAGGTACTGGCATACGGCAAGCTTCCCCATGACGCTGACGAATTGTATCCACCTGATTAAAAACAATGAAAATGATTTTCAATCCTTTGCAAAGAAAGGACACATGACTGACTTGACAATTTTAACTGAGATTCTGCTCTCCTTTCTCCAACAAGTAAAAGCTTAATCTCAAATACATTCTACCTTAGAGATACATGCCAGATTAAGTTTTCCTTCTCTATTATTCAACTTTTAATTTGAATAGTTTGAGAAACCATGATAACCAAGTAAATATGAGACAAGTGGTTAATGCATTTGAAATCTATTTTTATCAAGTAAGCCAAGTCAATTCCATTTCTCAAATATTGTCTTGATTCTGGTACTGAAAATGAACTATAATAAGATGGTGCTTGGGTGGTTCTCAATGATTTCCATTTAAAGCAGCTGGACTTCAAAGCATTATTAAGAATAACATATGTTAAGTTATTTCTTTTCAGCAGCTGCAATTCATGTATGGAGGTCATTTAGAATCAGGCTCTATAGGCTAATATGCTCTGCAGGTATAACAAAAAGAATTCCTAACAACAGTTGGTAACATGAGCAACTAATGAAGTCAAACAGCAGAAAGGTTTACATTTTGTCTCAGTATACCAAGACCTATTTACAACAGTGAAAATTGAGGTGGAGAAAAAAAAAGAAGTATAATTAGATATAAAAATATTCTTTAATTCTTATAGCCCTTTATGTTCATTGTATGTTGATCTTAAAAACAGGTTGCATGAATATCCTAAGCTCACTAGGCGAGTCTCCTCTGAATGTATAGACATGTACATACTAATAAAGAAAATCTTAACATTTTCAGACTTTCAACTGAGATTTGTACTAGCTTAAAAAAAATAAGGCTTAAAATGAATTTTTTTCTGGATTTTAAATTAAATCCAAGTAAATCCTCATCCTTTAAAGACAGGTACCTGTGGAAGCACAGTTCTCCTGGAAAGATTAAGCCCAGATTCCATGATCAGGAAAGAATTACATTACTACATAAAGGATACGTGAAATAGAAGCTTAGTAAGCCACATGTTAGCAGGTGGAAAGAAGACTCACATGGGCAGACTGAGGCTTTTGATATCACTACAGAAGTTGATCTTTTAAGAACAGTTAGACCTAAGGAAGAGGCCTAAATGGAAGTTGAAGAAGGACCGTAGTAAGTTAATTACTTAGGGATCTTCTGAGGAAGTGTTCCATGGGTAGGGACTTACCCAATAATCTCCACCAGACCTTTACATACATTACCAAACACTTAAAGACAACAAAAATTCATATGTAGATGATATTTACCTGTGATGTGCTCTGCTGGACACTGTGTCTACTTGACAAATGCTGTGGAGATACAAAATAGTAAAATTTAAACCTTTTTGGAAGTAAGAAATTTTATCTGTGTAGCATTAGAACAGCAATTTAAAAATATGACTGTTCAAGTCATGGCCTACTTTTCCGCAGTATATCCTCACTCACAAGACCACTAGCTTTCCTAAAGGCTTTTCTCAGTTAAGCCATTTCTTAGTCTAACTACTTGAATTTACAGGTGGTGTTTACCTTAGCTTTTAATATAAATGGCTGTCACAAGCTAGACTTAATTTCCAACACTGTAAAGGCTTTTTTTTTTTTTTTTTAAGTCCATCACACTATACTGAATAATCTATACTCTTGCTAAACAGGGGGATACCCACCACTAATCCTCATCTACCAGTATGTCATCTATGAAAAGCTGCATTTGTTGAAAAACACAGACATCTAGAAAGTAAGATGGATTTTAGACTTTGTTTAAACTTTTTGCTTTGATCAGAAAATAAAAACCTGATAAATGGCTAAAGACTTTTCTACAATTTCAGCCGGCCAACACCTATAAAGAAGTGTCAGTATAAAGAGCTCCATCTCTGAAACGGAACTCTGAGGATGACCCTGTATTTAAAGCCCTTTATGCTAGAATGAGATGTTATAATCAGAAAATGGACCGCAAGTCTCACTGAACCGATTTAATCTCCAAAGGAAGATTTAAATACTAATCTAAATTGAAAAGGTTTCAGAGAGCTTTAAAAACCATGTCATTAATGATTCTGCCATGCCTGTCCTACACACATTCATCCTAACATTAGCATTTTTAACTGAAATGTTAACATTGACACTACCACACATTAATAAATATTCTCTTCATTCGCCTCCATCTCTATCCTTTTACTAAGTACCCAACATCTTATTCTGACATACATGCTCTGTAGCAGGACCAGCATGATCAGTTGATAACCTCGTAGCTTCAAAACAGGACCAAGTCCCCAAAATATATTCAGCAATACTTTTTCCAAACTATGCCACTGTTGCTCCCACAGAACAAAAATAAGACTTCTTACCACAAAGGGAGAGATAATCTTCACAATGAGACTAAATCAAGATGATATTAAGTTAAATGGCATATTTTGACATCTGTTTACATTCACAGTTATAAAAATGTCCTCTTTCACATTGTCAGCAGAAGAAATAATTATCTCCAGCTCCATTGTTTGTCTAACTACTGCACTGTCTTCCAAATGTTAAATCCCTCTAAGTTTAGGTAGATGAGTTGCCTATTTAATCTTTTGTCACCTGCAATGCTCTGAATCAGCTGGCACAGAAAAGACCAGTTATTTAAGCTGCTCAAGGTATCTTGGCTTCTTTGGACTAAAATTCACCTCTAAATCCAAGTTAGAAAGTGGGAGGTAAACTCAAACAACAGAGGTGGTGCGAAGAACTACTGTTTCCTCAGCAAAACAGCTGCTTACAGAGTATATGTTTAGGTAAACCTGTACCAGTAAGTGGCCAAAAATAAGGTTTCAAATTTTTCACAATCAAAAGACTAGACTTCACTAACTCTTTCCTTTTGTGCTTCGGGACCACGCTATTACAATACAGACAACCATTGACTGAGTTAATCTTACATACCCTTGCCTCTGGCTAGGCAAAGCGCCCAAAGCATATGTTCTCTTTTGGAAGCCATTTTTGAGCACACAAACAAGAAGGCGACTTTAAATAGCCAACATGGATTTACCAAGGGTAAATCATGCTTGATCAACCTAATTGCCCTCTAGGGTAAAATGACCAGATCCGTAGATGAGGGAAGACTAGTGGCTGTTGTCTACCTTGAGTTCAGCAAGGCCTTCACCACAGCCTTTCACAGCATCCTTGTACCCAAGTTGTGAAGTTACACCTGGATGGGTAGACTAACTATATTGGTAAAAAAAACCCAATAAACCATTGGATTGTCAGGCTCAAAAGGTAGTGGTTCATGGTGTGTATTCTTCAGAGAATTCTGAGACCTATGCAGTCTAATAAATTTGAGATGATCCTAAATTTGGGGCAGCAGTCAATGTATTCAAGGAGGCCTCCATTCAGAGGGATCTAGGCAATCTAGAGGAATTGGTTAAAAGGAACCTTATGAAATTCAGTAAGGACAAATATATCAAGTCCTGCACCTGGGACAGGCTAATCCTTCCATGGTATAGGCTGGGAATTGACTGGCAGGGTCCTGCTAAACACCAAGTCAAACATAAGTCAGGAGAGCACTCTGGCAGCAAGGACGTTTACCTATTTACTGTTTATATTAACAGGAATGTAGCCAGTAGATTGAGAATAATATTTATTCCTTTTTACTCAGCATTCAGTAAACTACATCTGAAATACTGCATCCCATTCAGCAAAGGACCACCGAAGCAGCTGGGAGCTGGAGCACATGCTGTATGAGAAGAGAGGAAATGCAGTTTCTTCAGTCTGAGGAAGAGAAGGTTTAGAGGTGACCTGATAGCAGCCTTCCAACAACTATGACAAACAACTAAGTTAAAACCTTGCATTTATGATTCTCACTTGTATCCTATACTTTTCAGACAATTTCTTCAATTTCTCTACATTATTTGGAATTCTGATCCATTCCTCCAATGCACTACCACTTCCAAATTTGTGGTATTTGCATATTTAATAAGCATACCCCTATTTCATCATCCGGTCAGTAATGAAACATGAAGCACTACAAAATGTAGGATGACCACAAGAAATTGAGCTGATTCACCCCTCCTCCTATTTAAGCAGATTATTGACAACCAATCTTCATAATTTTTTATTGAATATGGGTTTTCTAATTAGCTTTGTGTTTACTTTACAGTAATTTCATCTAGAACTAACGATGTTAGGATAATGTCAATTAAAAAAACAATTAAAATCTTTATGAAAATCTAAATATGGCATCAGCAGCTTTTCTTTTATCCACTAGACTCATTTATGTTCTGAAAGTAAATTGGAACTTTTAAAAATTGCTTATTCTGAACAAGTTCACAGTCTCTATTACTCACTTACTTGTTGCAAATAATTGGACTTCTTTTCTTTTCCAGCATTTTTTACAGGGAGAGAACGATAACTAACTCCTCCTTCATCACCTTTTTTAAAGGTGTAAAGCATGCTTGCCGATATTCTGGAACCTTACCTGTCTTTCCAATGATTACCACTAACATGTCTGATATGGCTTCTCTAGACATCCCAAATTAAATATATAGATAGTTCTAAATCCCCTGGAACTGATAACTACTTTATAAACATTTCCCCCCTGTTCAGGTGTGACTCCTTTCACTTTTCAACAGGTATTGTTAGCAATCTGACACAGTTTACCACCTTACCAGAGCTTGAGGGAGAGGCAAAAAAGGACATTAAATGCCATGTTATTTTCTTGCACCATGTGCCAATTGGTTTCCTCCTAGTATAAAAACTTTTCTTTAGTTTCCCAATTACTACATTTATTCATATAAAACTGCTTCTTGATACGATTGACAATATTTGCTTGTTATATCTTTACTTGTGCATTGCCTTTCTAATTTTTCTATTTACCTATTTGTGCTATTCTACCATACTTTTCTATACTTCTGTTCTTCTACACTTGCTCTTGGTAATCTTAATTTCCCTTTCTTTCACTCTAGTGACTGAAGGCAATAATGAATTCTTAATTTATACAACTTGGCCTCTTAGTCAGTATCTTGTGTTTTTGTTTTTAATTTACTGAAAGAGCTAGCAATTCTCCTTACCTCTTCTTTCCTGTCATACTTTCTTTTCATATCTTATCTACCAATATTAGTTTTTGTTGTTGTTCTTCCTCCTTCCTTTCCTAATGATGCTTGGTAAGTGAATCCTATCATTACCAAGTCAGTCTCAAGCAAACTGCTTTATATCTTCATTACTTCTTACTAGCGTTTAGAACCAAATGCACACAAATCTGCCCTCTGACAATCTGCTTTGATAAACAAACAAACAAATCCAAAAGAGATTTTGGGACCTTCCTGCACAGTTGTGTCCAGTTGGTTTCCTTTTCTAGCAGTACTCTGGGCAATTGAAGTCTCTATTTCCAAGTTTTATAACTACTCATTCTTACCAATCTCATTTTTCGTCTGAGTAAAGAATAAGCAATTATGAGGTGATGGCAGCATTAATTTGAAACTTGTCTATTCGTTAGGAACTCTCGTAAACTCATGGTATTTTTTTCAGATAGTTGAAAGAAATGGCTGAGACCTGGCAGTAACATAGACAACAGTTGTGCCTTTCACATACCTCTTAAATTCATCCCGAAGACACATACACAAATAAATACAGTTAGAGAAAAGCTAAACGTGTTTAATCACCAGCTTTGAACATTTATGATTTTTGCAAATGCCTCCAGACATTTGTGTCTTGTAACTCCTTCACTTAAAAGTGCTATCCAAGTGTTTCTGACGGTCTGCCGGACTTGTGTTGCTAAACGACAGCTTCAATCTAGTTGCAACTCCGGCAGTGAGCTCTGCGGCACAATTGTGACAATGTATTTTCCCACAATTTCAAAAGTAATGTAAATTTTTAAAAAGTGTTCTATCATATTAATTAAAATCACAAACATTGTCGTAAGGAAAGGGCAATTTGGTTTCTTTCAGGAGTAAAGCAATGATTTGTCTGACAAATGCTGCACATCCTGAAGCTACTAGTATATACACTTCATAATGAGTAACCTGGAGAAACAGGATGTATAAGGCCTGAAAGCACAACAGTTCTGACAGAGATGAATATAGTAGTCTTATAATAGTCGCAAAAATACTTAGCAATGAACAATGAGAGCTAAAAAGATGCTCAAAATTTAAAATTTACCAAGAAAAGTAATTCTAAGACTCTGTATAAAATGCCTGAATTTGTTGTCACAGATAGGAAAGTCTAATGTGTTACCTCGTCCATTGTTCTGCTGATATAAGACTGTTTTCTATGGTATATTTAACATTCTACAATCCTGCAAATATGAGAAAATAATTTGGCTCTCACAACTACTCCCATAAGATTATTTTACAACGTAAAACCTCATTGCTTGCTTGAGAACCCATTAAGTATTTTGCCAGGAGTAAGGAGGATTCTCTCCCTGGGTTTTTGTTAAATAATAAAACCAAAACCACATTAAAAAACTCCTAAACCAACAAAAAAAACCCAATACCCCTCTCCTTCAATTTCTGCCAATTTTAAGTTAAAAAAATAAGAGGTTTTCAGCTGTTTTGGTTCCTGAAATTGCCTTCTGACTATGAACTAAACTTGATTAGACAGCACTGTCTTCTTGAATCTACAAACTAAAGCAACAGTGAAGTGTGAACTGACTAATGGTCATGTCCTGACACCAGCACAGATCTGAGCAGCAAACTCTGCTGTGGACTTTCTTCAGGACTAAGATGGGTGACATAATCAGACTACTCTGACAATTAAATATTAGCTATTTGCTCTACTACAAGTATTCAGAGTAAAAAATGCTGCAGAACAAAACACAAAGTAAGCTGTTAGCAGCTTATCTTGCATTCTCTGAGTCATTACTGATTTAGTTTTGTATTGAGTTATTTTTATATTGTACTTGAAGGAAAATCGCTGTAACACCACCAAGTTCTCCTCAGTCTATGACAAATCAGGAAAAACCATTAAAAATTAGTCCTATAGGGTGATATACTTCATATTTCTTATATAACACAATTTTTATTTACTTCCATGAAATCCACTGTTATAGAGTGCAAATATTCCAAAACAGCAACAGCATATAGCCTGTTTACAAAACATGCCTTTGTTTTAGGGAGAAGTACATCTTGCATATCAAAAAAGCCACCTAGACACAGACCCATCTAATATTAGATAGCTGAAGGCCAAAGAACATTTTAAAATAGTAAATAAAACATTTACTAGAGATGAGTGAAATCGTAACAATATTTACGTAGAAAAACATAACACACTGATGTTTTAAGTTGGTGCCAAGCAGTCAAGGACTTTTCAGCTTCTCATACTGCCCTGCCAATGAGAAGGCAGGGGGCACCCAAGAAGCTTTACTTTTATAAATTGAAATGAATTTTTTTTGTAACTGAAACTAAATTCTTACTTTGAAATTGAAATTAAAATGTATGTAAGCATGCCATTTCCAAAAGAAAGTGGATTCATTCTTACTAAACTCAGGGTACTAGAGACACTGACTATTCTGGTGATTAGGGTGCAAATGAAAAAGACATTCAGCTTACAACCACTATTCTATATTAAGAAAGTACGTAAGAGTATAGAACAAAAACTTTTCCCTTCTTTCCCTCCCAAAGTGAAAACTCAAAGGAATCTCCCACAGATCTCTTACCATTTTATAAAGATCTGAAACACTGATCTGATCTGAATCCACAACCTCAAAGTCCTTCCGAGGAACTAAATCTAGGCCCAAATGTCTGCAAAAGAGAAGGCAAGAACAATGGTAAGTATAATACATTAGTATTCACTATTATCTACTACATGTGCTTACTTAAGGGCAAGGACACAAGAAATACTAAACTAAGTCTTTTTGCAATTGTTAATCATTAAACACATAATCCTTCTAAATAAAATTAAATGCAAATATCAAACAAAACCCCACTATGAACTTGTTACTTTTTGTTCACTGACTTTAGTGGAGCAATAGCAATTAATGCTAGTTGAAGCTTTTAGCCAGTGAGTTGGTGCAGCATCCAGAACAAGTTCATGTCATACACAGAAAAGTAGTAGGCAAACAAAGTTAGTAGTCTGGTTTCTGCTGCAGTATTGGAGTAGCTTCCTTCACTACATAATGAAGAAGTTCCATTAGTAACCCCGTGCAAATGTACAAATACTGTGCCTTTGAAATTCATACAGCTACTTTGAAATTCCTGGTGTTCATGCAACTAAACCCTCAACTTTATCACTGTATAAAGGTAGGGGTTTTTTTTTAATAATAAACAATAGCTGCAATAACAACAAGAATTTTAATCTCTATTTGTAACACACATACATACAACCCCCCCTTTTAATTACTCTGAACATAAATTAATATTCTGGATCCAATCAAATATATAAACTGAAAATTAAATTTTTAAAAAACATACACCAGTGCAAAGAGGATGACTACTTAAGAAATTCTGTAGTAAAGGTAGCAGTTCAGGTCACAGCTGCATGTGAGTAGTAGACAGAATAAGCTATTTTGCATCCAAATAAATGAATAACTATTAACAATTAATTAATAATTGTAGCCTGCAGAATAAGACAACCTAAAAGCTGTCAAAGCCAACTTCTGCTCTGTAGATCTTCAGATTCTGAGGCACAAAGAGTGCTGAGCATTACAACAAAAAGCTATTCTAAACATACACATTAGGAGTAAAATTAAAGAAACACATGAATGAACCATTTTCCTGCATGCATCTTATATAACTTTGACATTTCACTTACAGATATTTTATACCGAAATTCTTAATAGTCTTAAAAAAAATTCAGAAGAGGTGCCCTTTGCACTCTTTCTGTCACTAACTGTAAAAAAAAAAAAAGTCAATTTCATTTTGTAATCAGAGGGGGAAACATTCTGCACAGACTTGTTCCTGATGGCAAATGAAAAATTTTATTTGAAAAAACCTCTCAGGTACCACAGAATAACAGTATGGTGCAATAAATAGAAGCCTCCAGGCAATACTGTATCTCCTTCTGAGCAATTAACTTAATACCACAGCAAACAATAACCAGCAGTCTGTACAAAGGCCAGTTACCTTTGCTGACCACTGTACTTTTAATAATTTCCCATAAGTTTCCCAACTCTATAATTCTTTTTGAAACTTTGCTTAATCAGGTTTTGCTTCTTTAATTATAACCCTAAACCACTGTATTTCAAAAACAGAGCTCAGCCCTGGTCCACTTGGTGGCAAACAACTGTTAGGAAGTACTATAATTGCCATTAAAATATTGTACTCACAAACTGGATTTTCCACATTCTTAGTTTTTTTGCCAAAACCAATTACATTTTCAATAGAAAAAGGAACAATTTTCCTTCTTCAATGCGGTTTTCGTGCCAAATACCAGTTTCTAAACTGTAAGGCTAAATTGTGAAAGTGATGGTTATACACATTTTACACACTTTGTTTCGATTAAACCTATCAAACACAAGTTATCCCTGGCACAAGATCAGCATCTGAAAACTGCAGCTGCGAAGATGAAAATTACTTTATCTATTTACCAAATGAAAAAGATTAAAATAAGAGTGCACTAGGTAATTCTTAACTGCAGCTGCCATTTGAGCCTACTTATTATTATAAGTCCAAAAACATAATAGAAAAAAATGGTAAGAGGTAAAAATAGTTATACACAAAGAGTCAACTTCAAAGTTTTGGTTGGTTGTTTTGGTTTTTTTAAGTTAATGCTCATCATATTCATTCACAGAAGTTTTTTCTGAATCTGAATATCTAAACCACCTCTAAAATACCCTGCACTCATATGTATGCACACCCACTCCTAAAGTATATTCTTAAAGGAATTTCTCCTCAACATAAAGATATTAACAAATGGTTTTCTAATGACGTTATCAAAACCACTTGTAACTACATTACAGTTCCAATGCAGTTAACAAAGCACTATTGAAGTTTTGCAGAAAAACCTGCCAAAGCTAATCATAGCCTGATATTGTTCTATTCTCACAGTTTCAACGCTCTGGAGAACTGAGGTCAAACAGTGGTTGGACTCATTACTCAATACATGACAAAGGTATTATCTTCTACTTAATAATGTTCAACACAACTGCAGTAGCATCCCTGTGAAACTTATCTGATATCCTATTTTTAGTTAAATCCCTTAACACCATGGATTTCCAGCCCAGAAGATTCTCTTTCTCTAATACTATGTTAATCCTGCACAATACTTGCTCCCAGCAAATAAAGGTGTCTTTTACTTTAATACTACACACTGTCATTTATTGTGCAGGTAGAAGTTCAGGTTTATGCATTTAATTTGTATCAATTATTTTTTGGCCGCGAAGGACTGACAACATAATGCTTGAAATGGCAATGACAGTCAGTGGCCCATTTTCCCTCTCTGTTATCAAATACTGTGGGAATATAAGAGCACCAGCTGCCAAGCAGTATTTCTCCAAAACGTAGCATGCATAAAAATTAGATAATGTGCTGGTTTGTTTATGTGACAGATCCTCCATCCACAACACTTCCTTTTACAAGCAAATTCATGTGCTTTTTTTATTCTGCCTTAACATTGAACTGCCTTTCAAAAATATTTCCCAAGTATACCTACAAAATATCCCCAAGCCTACCCACTACCTCTTGATAGCATATGCCTGGGATAACTTCCGCTGACATTTAGATATTTCTCCTCTTCTACACAGAAGTCTTTAGAATTTTCCTTTCTTTGGAAGGGGAAAAAAAGTAAATCCACCACCCAAAATCTCTGGATACTTTTCTCTCAAGTAATACAAAGACAAGCTGATAGATGAAAATACTAGAACTTTTAATACTGAAAGGGATGAGCATAGATCTCTACTTCAGGTTAACTGGGCTTCTAGCGAAAATTAGTTTGGTTTTAATGGTAATTTTAAAGAATGATCTTAATTTCTGATATTGTCATTTATTTATAATACAAATGCTACACCATTTATAACTTATAAAACCACAAGTCATAACAACTGTCCCTAGAAGAACCTTGCAGAAATATGTCATTTGACTAAAAAATGTCTTTAAGATGCACAACCTAACTTAAAGAACAGATTGGGAGAACTCATCACATCTCTAAAGCATGCAAGATCTCATCCCCTCTGCTCCAAAAACGTGCACTTTACCTTTACTCTTTTGAGCTTTAATTTTGCAGCCACCGATTTTCCTTGTATTCCTTCTCTCACTACATCAAAACCTCATTTAATATCATTCATATTTCTCATACACAAATACCTTTATCAAGATGGCAAAGGGAAAGGAAATGATCCTGACAGCAATTCACAGAAACTATATGCAGACTTTAGAAAAGATTTTGAAGGAAATACAATACAGAAATCCACGGAAAATGAAATATATGAAAAACGTTTGTGAAAATTAGAGTGTGCTAATACAACTTGATACTTCTCTTTGACAGAATTAAGTTATTTTATATTTATATTCAAAGAAACTGCAGGGTCTGTAATCTATAAAGAAATTATTAAAGCACTGATGTAATACTACACAGGAAATTATTTCTTAAATTGAAGGTAAGTAAACTTAGTAAGGAATTGATTACAGGGAATGGCAGCAAATACTTCTGCGCATGGAAGTATCAGGCTACAGAGAGAGGTTATTAAGGTTTTCCTCAAAGACTGACATCCAAGAGAGTTCCTTACAGTTTTAATTCGTATTGCAATTACTACTTCAGGTATATTCAGGGGAGGAAAAACATTATAGACTTAGACAAGAAATGGCAACTATTGTTTCTGCAACCCTCTTAAAGGCATTTCATTATGGTTGTTTAAATTGTTCACTCCTACTTTGATCACCTTTGATGCAACAGCTACTGTAATAAGAATTTCTTTAATCCTCAAACATATTTCCAGATATTGCAACCACATATGTACACTTAATACGTATCTCCAAATTCATTTTACGATCGCTAAGCTAATTGTTGCGACACTATCAGGAAGCAATGATTATTCCTTTTATGTTAATAAAAATATGACAATAAGGTAAGTCACTCAAAAATAATCTTCTAAGAATGTGAGCACTGAAATTTAGGACTTTTTGAGTTTTAAGATGACACTTCATGGGATCACACTATTCCCTCTACAGTGTTACACATGTTAGTAGTTAGTAGGTACTAACATTGTGACTGCCACTGGCTTTCTGACTGCAATTTTGAGGTAAGAGAAAGACCATGACTATAAAACAGTGCTTCACTTTATTTGTATGACAGTGTGTAAGATTTATTTTTAACATTTTTTTCCCCTGTTTTTCTTTTAAAACATTCATTTTTAACTTTTGGCTATCTGTGGATGATTCCATGCAGAATTTATGGCAACTATTTGGAAGACTTCTTTTAATGCAATGATTTTAATAACATTTTATGTGAAAATGAATAACCTTTGACTAAAAAGTAACATAAAGCTACACACTCATCTTGTTTATGGCTTTGATCTGTCAAAAATCTCCAAGTACTGGTGGCTCCCCCTCCCCTACTCTGTTTCTGAGTCTAAACATAGAGTATCAATCCAACATTTATAGGGAAGGAAGTATCTTCCCTCAGTATAAAAGGGAAAGTGACTGTGCTCAGAAATTTGGATGCTTTCTGTTAATCTCCTAACAGATATTATACTAGTCTGAAAGAATCAATCCTGATGATCACTTAAGATGATCTCAGTTTTTCAGGTTAAATTACTTTGAAGAAATCTTCATCTGCCTTTCTGGTAAATAAGGTATGCACATACTGCTGCAATTAATTTTTTGCACTGGAGCAGAAGTAGAGCATTCACATTTCAAATAGAAGCTCTGTAAGGCAGATTCCTTCATCTGTTTTTGATGCCAAAAACTCTAGAATGAAACATGTTTTTGTTAGTAAAAAAGTTTAATTCTTGTTTCCCATTCTAAGCACTAGTAAAAGTTGAAAAACGTACCCATTCATTTAAAAAAAGAAACCTAAACAAATATTTCAAAATCAAGTTTCTATTTTACTTGCCGCATGACTTAAAATGAGATGATGAACCACAGATTTCACTTTAGAAGATGGTTTAAAATAAGATGATGAAGCAGACTTCAGCTTTATAATGTTTGTTTCCTGCTCTATAATTTTTTCCTTGTTATTTACAGACCATTGGACACTTCTAAGAGCATTTCAGACTTCAGTAGATGAATATTCTAATAAATTGTATCCGAGTAAAACATTTTTTAAAACCACATATATGTGTAACATTCTGAATAAAACCTAGCAAGATATGCAGGAAAAAAAGACAGTATATGAGATTTCAGCTGTGCAAAAATACACAGAAGAATGCTTAAAACTCTAAGTCTAAAACCCCTAAAATGCTTATCTGAAGGTAGTAAAATCTGCTCTTTTGAGCAACTGAGAAACACAAAAACCTAGATAGCAGGAATACCCATCACTGTATGCATATAGAAACAAGATAACTGGGAAACTGGAAGAGGTAACAAAGCATCACAAGAAAAGATGCATCCAGGATCATGTTTTTGTACTGGGGAGAAAGACTCTGTAAGCAACAGAAAATTAAATTGGTACAGTAAATGGAAATTAGTCTTGCATTATGAGAATGAGTGGCAACAATACAAAAGCTAAGCATATTCCTACATTTTTAACAGACCAAACTACAGAGCAAAACTTCTTAATACTGAGACAAAAACAAGCAAAAGTTCACTACAGGAGTTCTGAAAACCATCTAAATGACTTCTTTCACACAAAAATCTGTAACTACTAATCCAAGGAGTGTATCTGTCCCTTGATTTCCACCAACTCCTATGGGAACACAAGCAATGATTACCAGAACTGCTGCCAGTGTATTTAAGGGAAAATGATACCAGTTTAACAAACGGGAAGAAACCTGACCAGTGGTGACAGGAAGCGTGAATTTCACGTTTGCATCAATCCTTCCCAAATAATACAATGCACTAATGGTCAAGGTCAGGATAAAAGTAGCTTTACACCAAATAAGCATACACGCTACGTATTAGATGTGTAAGATTACCTGTTTCCTGAAAGCTACTTGGTTGTAGAATGACTCCTATCAGATTGTACTATCTTGAATAATACAGGTCTGTTCAAATGGCATGTATTTAAGCTTCTCAGTTTATACTAATGCATGTTAATAACAACATTTTTCATGTCTTTTATTTGCAAATCTCAAGTATGACAGAATAAGCAATTATTACATTATTTGAGGAAGGGCAGTTCTATGTGAATATGTACATGAAAATCTTAACTTTTTTTAGCAGATTAAGACATGTGGTGATGAGTTTCATGATAACACTTAAAAGAGGGGAGATAAAAGAAAGTAACAGAACTCTCTCAGAAATTCTATGGAAAAGAGCAATGATGCAGAAAGACTTTCAAAATTCACAGACATTTGTAATTAAATACTGCATAATATACAGATTAAATTAAATATCTTTTCAATTATGTGCCTTTTTATGCAGTTCCTTTATTGATACCCTCTTCTGTTTAAGCATGTCACTCTGATATCATGTACCTTTTTCTCTAGGGAGGACAGTACCTGTTCTTATGTAGTATGAAACACAGAAATTTTCTTTTCCTAAACAAGCATCCTGAGCAGATGAATTTAGTCATTAACATATTTATATTTACTGATTTCACTGAGGCTTCTCCATATTTTTCATGTATTAGATTGACCTTTATAGTTTTAATGTAGTTTGTCTTTAATGATTTTATGTTTATTTAAAAAACAAAAAAAGTCTGTAGCCACCTCATTGAACAACCTATTCTCTTTATTGCTGCATTGCTGTCTACTCTGCTTATCTTTTTTCTCCTACATTTCTGCAGCTTCCTGTTGCTAATTTTATCCATACACTCTGAGCAAAAATGTCTAGGCATAATGTTCAAAAACGGTCTCTTGGTTCCCATTTACTCTACTGGGAATGACAATGGAAAATATCCGTAAGTCTGCACTGCAGAACAATGACTTGATGCAATCTATTAGCTTATGTCCTTCAGAACTTTCTTTCAACAAGAGACAAATGAAATGTAGCACGGGGGCTAGCTAAATCTTCATCAATGTATTCACGCATATCTCCCATAGGGAGTCCTGAAATCCGTGACTAAAGAATGGAGTCATAACAAAGATATGTTAAGTGAAAAACATTTGACTTATTGGTCAACTTACAGAATTCCTTCCCCCATATGTTAATTAGCAATGATGTCACTTCTTGTTGAAAAACAGTCGCTATATGCCTGTGGAGGGTGATATTTCCTTTGAAAAGGCCATATCTATGTCATGCATAACTTACCTGTCTGATACACTAATACCTCAGAACAAAATCAAATCTGGTGCACGGCTAGTTTTTGTCTAATAGCAATTTATTACGATTGCAGCTTCTATCTGAAATGCAGTCACCTTTGACTCTAAAAAAGAAAAACTCTCCACATATTCACCAGGGAACTGACCAAGGAGAGTCTAAACTTCTGAGAAACGTCATCAGCAGCCAAATACATAGATTATGTACTATTATTTTTATATAAAAAGTCTGAATATTACAGCCTCAGCTCCAATGTCACTGTTGACAGTGAGATTCTCTAGTTACTGCACCAAACATTAAGATACTTCTTCAATTGACAAATGGGCTTTTAATATCTACGAACACATACTCCCAGGCCTAGTATTTGCCATGTTGATACAAAGTAACTAAATGGACCTAGACCTTTTAAAAGTGCAGATAGCCTTAGAAAAGACCTACTAATAAGCAAACATCTCGTTTTACAGAAATAGTAGAACTATGCAATAAACTCACTGTAAAAAATTATATTTGATTTCCAAATAATGAAATGTTCTACCTGTGTACAAACACTACTGGAAGAAAATAGTTGTTGGCTTTTTTTTTTTTTTTAAATAAAAGCTATTTAAAAATAATTAGAACAAACAGTACCCAGCTGGTACCTGTACTTACTCATTGCCCCAGTCCAGCCTCACTGTGAGGTGTCTCTTGACCTCTCGCACCTGATCCTGTGTCAAGTGACCTGACAGCAGCTGTCTACGTAGGTCAATGAGCTCATTCATCACATGGCGCAGTTTGTAGAAAAGATCTACCTTATGTTTCTGTAAAGGCATATTTTGGGGAGGAGAGGGGAAGAGAGTGAGAAAGAAAGAAAGAGAAGGTGGGGGGAGAAAGGGAGGAGAGAAGGGAGAAGAGAGAGATTAGTAAGTTTGGAAAGAGAAAGAGTGTGAGAAAGAAGAAAGAGAAAGAAAGAGAGAAAGAGAGATTAATAAGTTACCAACTTTTCATTTAATTACCCTAGAGGAACATTAATCCAGTTTGTACAAGCTTTAAAATATTTGTATCAAGAAGTAGTGTTAACTGATGCTATTTAAACTGAATAATTTTTTAGTTCTAAAGTTTAGGCTCAATCTCCTAAGAGGTCCATTTTCTGATGGAACCTAATGCTATAGGTAAGAGGATTCATTATTCACTTATTCACTTATTCCAATCATATAATAAATTCAAAGTTTCAGATTTAAAGTAACAGAGAGGTGGGAAAGTTTGTTTTCTGTCAGCAGCTAACTTAATGGCTCTGAACAGTCACCACAACAGAGAACCACTTTTAATATTTTTGATATTCCAGTTACTAAAATTTACCAGGTGTTAGGTGGGGAGGATATGAATATTCATTATCTGCACTCTAAAAGGGACTAAAGCAATGAATGACAAAATCCACCTGCAAAGCTACTTTAAAAGAGGAAAATTACTGTAGTCAGTAAAAAAAACTCACATCACCTCCACCAGCAAAACCAAATCCAAACAACTAACACCGCAATCCTTTCCAAAAGAACTAGTATTCTTCAAATATGAAAAAAAAAAACCCAAACCAAACCAAAGTCAATACCCCCAAACTCAGACAGAAGTGGAACCACTTTTTTCCCTCTGCAGGAAAAAGTCCACAAAGCAGCAGCTCTGAGGTTAAAACCAAGGTCACCTATAGGCACTCGCAGGATAAGGAAGGGTGTCCAAACTACTCTGACAGCTGCTAGGTGAGAATTGTGTGTCAAGGCGGCTCTTGTCTACACAGCCATGTCTCATACTGCTGGCCAATGCACAACGAATGAGGATCCGGAAAGAGAAGAAGAAAAAAAAAAATCTCCTATTGCAGTTGAATGCTGTTTTTTGAGAGAGAAAAAAAAAAACCACAAAAACAAACAAACAAAAAAACCCCCAACCAAACCCTAAGTTCCATTCCTACCTGTTTCCAAAGCTTGAAACATCTGAAACTCATTTGGGGAAAGCACTGATGAGACAGACTGAAACTGAGACTTTGTGAGCTACCTTGGTCTTGATCACATTTCTGCTTGTAAATGAGTGTTTTATAAAACCCTCTAAATAATGATACATGCATTTATCAAGACTAGATCTGATGGCGGAACACCTATAAAGAAAAACATAATTGTTTTCTATTGCAACACATAATTAGAAAAAATATTTTTCATTTGTTCTACCAAAAATAGGTAAGATGAGATGAAAAAACCAATTTCCATCTACTTGAGTTTGTTTTCCTATAAGACCACTAGATTTGTATGACTTAGGAAAACAGATTTCTATGTACTCTGTTTTGATCAGGAATTTGTTAATTTGTCTGAACCTGATTACACATCTGTTTTGCTGAAGCAGGTTAAGCACAGATGGAATCATCTGCTGTTCTTATCAAACATTTTTGAGATGAAAAGATGCACAATCTCTCAACTATACATTGACATTTGTTCTGGTCCCGCCTGAAAAAATGCAATACAGACACCAGATCCAACAGAAGGACATCTATTTCCAGGGCTGAAAGTACTTACTCTAGGAAGATAATCACGCATTGCAGGTAAGTATAAAGTGACTAGATTTGTGTTTAGGTTTTTTCACTAAATGTAGTCCAGAGTAAATCACACATAAGCTGATGAAGACAATAGGTATAGGAGATGTCCATTTTTATATGCTATTTATGTGAACAGGAAAGGCTGTAACTTCTTCTAACACAAGATGAAGACAATAGAGAAGACCATCCAATAAGCAAATTAGGTATATGTTATCAATAAAACAGTTAGCAATGAAATGATCACGAGAATCAGCTCCAAAAATCACCATATTCAGACTTCTCAAATAAACCTTCTGAAAGAGCTGCTCCCTCACTCTTGCAATGATGGTTCAAGGCTATCAATGAATTCAAGCCCAGAATGAGAACACAATTTTGTGTCACATTAGGTCCTATGCAATAATTAAAAAAAAAAAAAAAATCAAACTCAAACCCCTTTCAAACCTCAAACACCTCTCTTTTGTTCCATGGTCATGACAGTATGCTCAGCTTTAGTTCTCAGACTTATTCTTAAAAAAAAAAATTTCATCTGCTTTAAACAGAGTGAGTAAATATTGATAGAGCACTAAACATATAGTGTCCCTATAAGGAAGGAGGAAGAGGTATCAGAAAATGGAATGCCAGAGGAGCTGTAGCGGTGATCTCAAACAGTTATGAAGTGAACCATAGATGCAAAACCCATGAAAGTGAAGGAAAATACTTGTGTGAGAGAAAGGAGAGCTAGAATAGAGGTGAAGGTAGCTTAATTCCAGGCTTGAAGGCAGTAAAGAGTTTGAAACAGTCAATCAACAATTTATAACACCCCCTCTTCACACTACAAGTCTAGTGACTAATAAGCTCCATTTAGGAGAGAGGGAGGGAGATGCATGTATTTTAATGACTTTCCTCTGCCTTCCCTCTTTCAAGAAAAAAAGACCTTCAAAATTCAACACTAAGCTAAGCTGATCAGGATTCCTCCCCCCATGTAAGGAAAACTGCTTAAATTGAAACAGATGATTCTGGATACCACATTTTTAGAAAAAAATTTAAACTTTAGAGCCATTTAAGCAATTTTAGTCAGAGTAGCACCATAAACAACCCCAAAACTTTATCATCTTTTTAGTAGCTAAATAAAAAAAATGCCACTCAATCTGATATGTAAGTGTTCACTCTGTTTTACAGTAAACTTTCATAGAACTTATAGCCTCTCATTTTTCATCTAGTGTTATCACAGGCTACCAAGCAACAAGCACTTTATCAGTCCATCCAGAATGATCTCCTCTGCACATTTATGAACATATTTGGGAAATGTTTTACATCCAGAATATAAAAGTTATTATTTATGCAAAAACTGTTATGGTAATAATTAAGGTATGCCGGGGACAAAGCACCTAGATAGCCTTCATGAACTGAGGACTCACTTCTTACAAGCCACACAAGTCTGTCCTCTAGCACACCTTGTTGCCTTATTTTACTATCCCCAGGTACAAATACATTTGCTGTGTTTCTTTGATTTGTTACTACCAACAAGTTCTGCTTGGATAATCTTGACATGTACATGGAAAATTGTAATTATGCCATTAATGTTTTTTTTCTTTTAATGACTCCATATTAACTCCAAGGAGACCAAAAGCCAGAAGACCTTCTAGTGCTGT
Organism: Aramus guarauna; assembly: GCA_013400195.1. Classification (NCBI taxonomy): domain Eukaryota; kingdom Metazoa; phylum Chordata; class Aves; order Gruiformes; family Aramidae; genus Aramus; species Aramus guarauna. The sequence continues at coordinate 672,570 of VXBL01002077.1, read as the reverse complement.
GTGGGTTGACCTTTACCAGCTGCCAGGCCTCCACCCAGCTGCTCTCTCCTGCTCTCCCTCCCCTCAGCAGGCCACGGTGGAGGAAATGACATGAAAATATTTGTGGGAGATCACTTACCAATTACCATCCTGCCAAAACAGACTTGTCTGGGGGAAAATTAACGTAATTTATTGCCAATTAAAACAGAGTTGGGTGGTGAGAAACAAAGACAAAAAAGGTAAAAGCCCTCATCCCAGGCCCAACCTCACTCCTCCATTCCCAACTCCTCCACCTTTCCTTCCCCCCAGCCACANCTCCTTCCTCCTCACACTTCTCCCGTGCTCCAGCGTGGGCCCTGCCCAGGGGCTGCAGTCCTTCAGGATAAACCTGCTCTGTGCTGTTTTCCTCACAGACTGCAGCACGGATACCTGCTCCCACCTCCTCCCGCGCTGCTCCGGGCGTTCCTGGGGCTGTTTCTCACTCTTTTTCCCTCAGCCTCACCGCCTGCGTGGCCGTGTGCCCCTTCTGCTCTCCCAGAGGCACCCCCAGGTCTCTCCCCCCAGGGAGAAGGCCCCACACAGCTGTTTGGGGTTTTGTAAACGGGCAAGCACAGCACAGCAACCTGTGCTCAGGCGAACACAAAGCGGCTTCATGCTTCAGGGCAGTAAACCTCCCTGTTTCATGCCCATGGTGGCTTTGAAATGCTAAGGCTGCCTTTGTCATTCTTTAAATAAATACCACATAATATGAAAATATATAAAAGACTGCGAGATGACCTATTTATAGTCATTTTGTTACCATGACTCCATTTAACACTACTGTAAAGAAGTCAGGATTTTGCCTCTCTTAAGAGCAGTCCCTTAAAGACATTTCCTATAGAACTGCCTTGGTCTACAATGGGGGAGAGGGGCACAAAAAATTATTTTCCGTATAAAAGCAAGTGAGTAGCTTTTCCCAGGTTCCTTGTTATGGATTTCAGTATCTAAATTAGATATTAAAGCCTGCAAGCATCATCAGACATGAAATAGCAGAGCTGGAAACAACACAAAACTTACTCTTTTTCAGTTCTGTCTGGATTTTCAATTAAGCAAATTTTATATATATATAAAGCTCTGTTGGAGTTTATAGATCTGTGCAATATTTATAGTTTAATAACCCAAATCTCTAATATTACCATGCAAACCTTAAACACTGTCTATCAAATTAGATAGTATTCTTCTAGTGCCTGCAGATTAATAAAGGTCAGACTTGACAGGTCAATACAAGGATGTCTCAGGAACAGGGAAAGGAACGGAAGGAAAACTTGGGTGGGAGATGTGGATAGTACGCAGGAATCCAGACTGGCGCTCACAGAAAAGCAAAGGAATTTGAGAACACAATTAATACTTGCACATATTCTTGTGTTCTACACGTGTGCCTAGATTTCTAGTCCTATTTTATTACAGAACTAAAATGGATTTTAGTAATAGTTAAAAACCACAGAAAACAAATATGGAAAAGTAACATCAAGCAAGAATAAAGTTAACTAAATTACAACTTCTCCCAATTAAAACTACAAAGTACATTACAAAGGGTTGTGGTACCATCCTGGAGTTTTCACAAGAGCCTGGAGATGAGCTCACACGTTGACAGCACACCACTAAACAGTCAATGAACAGCATTCATCTTGCAAATGAGTAACAGACACAGAAAGGAGGGCACCTCAGTTTTGGTTTATTGCCATTCTTCTATCTTGAAGTTCTCTATTTATTAGTGAGAATGTATTAACATGAATAGCATTTATTCTCTCCTATGAATATTCATAGCTTCTAGCTTCAAACAGGAATTATTTACTCTAATATAAATCTGTTTTAAATGGATTCTCTACTGTATTCGCAGAGGGCATTTCAATTTACAGTGTGTATTAAAGCAAAGTAAATTAGAGTGTCAGAAGAAGACTCTCTCACATTGTTACTAGTAAATTCTTCAGACTTTTGCCAATGAAAATGTCTAAAATAGTTTAAAATACTGACACATGACCAAGGGAAAACATAAGCAGTAAAAAGAATGATGGAACATCAATAAAGAAAGCAAAAGCAGAGCAAAACAACAAAATAAAGCCTTTACAAGATAAGCAGAGATGTTGCTACAAGCTTTTCCTTTATATTAGATTAAATGATACATCTGAATCACTGTATACCATACTTAAGTACTACAGTAACTTTTTTCTGGATGTACTATGTCCATATGTTTCATCCAAACAGTGAAATCCTTGAGCTAAGAGCTAAAAGATATGTTGAATTTACATCAGTAACTTTGTGAAAAGGCTCCTTGGCACTCTTGGCAACAATCCAGGTAGAAACTACAAGAATTCTGGCTTTGAGTCGCCCAAAAAAAAAAAAAAAAATTCTCAAAAGAATGAAACCTGTTATATGAAGTCTTAAATTACACAGAACCTGATTTTATATAGGCATCCTCATACTAGCAGTACATATGCAAACTCTTTTCACCACTCTTTATTCCCACAATTTCTCTGAAATATCCTAGAAATGTCATTTGTGCAGAACTTGTGCTAACCTGCTTCTCCACTTATGAGTATTTAACATGCTTTACCAGAAACATGTAATTACATTAAAATCCTTTATGATAAACAGAAAAGAACAATTATTTCATCTCCTCCAAACCCAAAATGGTGTATTTAAATCAAAGCTACCTACCAACAAGTCCAAAAAGCTGGTGATGCATTGTACCTGTTGCAAACCAAGTAATACCTGCAGCTTTTGATAGCTACAAACACCATGCAGGTTACCATGTTGGTGTGACTTCCCCTTTGTGAGTCCATGCTGACTACTCTCAATCACCTTCCTTTCATGTGCCTGGAAATGCTTTCCAGGATTAATTATTCCATCACCCTCCCAGGGACCAAGGTGAGCCAGACCAGCCTGTAGTCTGCTGGGTTCTCCTTGCCCTTTGTAAAGACAGGGGTGATATTTGCTTTCCTCCAGTCCTCAGGCACCTGTCCCGATTGCCATGATCTCTCAAAGGTGACTGACACTGGCCTCACAATGACATTTGCCGGCTCCCTCAACACTTCCAGGTATATCCCATCAGGGCCCAAAGACTCATGTACATCTTGCTTAAGTATTCCCAAGCATGATCCTCTTCCACCAAGAGTAAGTCCTCCTTGATGAGACCTTCCCCTGGCCTCTGGGACCTGGGATTTCCAAAGGCTGGTGAAGACTGAGGTGAAGGCGGCATTCAGCACCTTACCCTTTGCATAGTCTGTGTCTAGGGCCCCTGCCTCACACAGCAGCTGGCCTAAATTTTCCCTGTTGTTGGGGTTTTTTTTGTAGTTGTTGTTTTTGTTTGGTTTTTACTGTTTATGCACTTAAAGAAGCCTCTCTTTGCCAGGTGTAGCACCAGGTGGGTTTTTGGCTCTCCTAACCCTGGTCTCTGCATGCTTGTAAAACGTCTCTATATTCCTCCCCAATTCCTTGTCCCTGCTTCCACCTTCCGTATACTTCCTTTTTTATGTTTGAGTCTTGCCAGGAGCTCTTGTTCATTCATGCAAGTCTCCTGGCATCTTTGCTTGACTTCCTGCTTGCTAGGTTGGACTACCCTTGCTTGAGCTTGGACAAGGTGATTCTTGAAACAGACAAGTTTCTCGGATACTTTTCCTTCCAGGGCCTTATCCAGTGGGACTGTTTCAGGCCGATCTCTGAAGATGTCAGAGTCTGCTTCTCTTGAAGTCCAGGGTTGTGATCCTAGTTTTTGCCCTGCTCTCTCCTCTCAGGATCCTGAGCTCTATCATCTCAAGGTCAGTGGAGCTAAGGATGTCTGACCTTCACATCCCCAACGTGCCCTTCCTTGCTTGTAAATATAAGGTCCCAGCAGTGAATAAGCTTTAATAAGTGGAACTAAAATTGGTATAAAATGTTCCCTGCTCACATCATCACCTTCTATTTTCCTTGTAGACTCCTGTCCCCTATTTACATAAGAATCACAGTCATAATGGTACTTTACATCCCAAAATATATTTGCTGAATTATGCAGTCTTCCAGAGGGAGAATTGATTATCTTGATCCACAGCAAGTGTATCTCTTCCCCCCCCGCCCTGAAATTCTGGTCCTGCAAAGCTTGGAATATTGGTAAAACTGAGAGAGGAGGACTTTCAATCTCATGGTGCCATCTTCGATACAGTGATTCAAAATGCCTCCTGCTGGAACCACTGTCTTTGAGTGCCAGCAGTAGCCACTTATCCTCTGATGTATTAGAAGAGAGGAAGCTGTACAGCCTCCGTCTGAAAAAGATACAAATTCGGAGAATTTGAGGAAGACACTGCATTCGATACTAACTGGCAGTATTTACCTGTCAGAGAGGTAATAAATGAAAACATTCTGGTCTGAAAGAAACTGAAGCAGTATTGAGTAAGTGTGGAAGCCTCTGTATTTCATACTTTTAGTAGGCTTTTTACCATTATTTAAATGCAAAAGAACTTATGACATTCAGAAGAAAGCTTCCTACCCATGACTAAATGCCTATGTTCTTTTGGCAACACAGTAAATCCCGCCACATAAATCAGTATTTTAAGGTCATTTTCTGCATGACAGAGAAATTTTATTACCTTTCACATCAGCTTTACAGCTAAATGCTTTTGTTTCCAGTTTGAATAACATGATGTTATATTTATTAGACAGTATATTAATAATTAACATTCACACTAATTAATAATAGTCAAGCTGTCTAAATTACAACTTACATGATAAATATCAAGAAATTCAAACTGATTACAGTATGTAACAAGCGCTGTCAGATAAATATTTTCCCCTTAGCAGTACCTTACACTGGTGTGCCAAATCCTAACGTTGAAAAATATTTTCTCCACATAGCATTTCCATTGCATTTAAATTAAACGCCTGCTCTTTCAATGTTATTTACATACTTAACAGGAAACTTCACATCCAGTGGATTTCAAGTGTATAACCTGATACTTTCATCCTTTGTCCAGCTTCTCTCATGCAGTGTCACACAGCACACAATTCATATTCTCATTCACACACGTGGAGTGGTCTAGAAGTAGTAGTACTACTTTGGACCTGACAAACACAGCAGTAAGAGAAAAAAATTCAAAAGAAATCACAACCCAATCTGTAGAACTGGCTTAACTGTAGAACTGTAATCTTAAATGTCTCTAACAATTCTTGTTAGGATGTCCATGCAGGTCATGCAATAGAAGTTCATTGTGTTAGAGAAGATTTTGCCAAAAGCCAGTTTTTAAATTGTATTAGGAGCACCTAAAATGTTATGGAAAAAAAAAACAACCCACAAGCAAAACACACACTATTATTCCAATAAAATATAGACCATAGACCATTATTTGCAGACCATTTTGATTAGTACATTTTGTAATTAATGATCCTGGGCATGATGCCACCATTTGTCCTGCAACATTTCTGTGAATCCCTACAGAAAATGGCTGAACGTGTTCCAACAGTTTTACAACTACATACTTCTCAAGTAAATTTAAAAAAAGACATTTCAATGTTGTTCAACGGTAAAAAAGTTTCAGCTATGCTTCTCATAGACAGGTGCCAGTAAATTTTATTCCTCCAAAAGAGACAATTTGAACTTCAGAGGAACAGTTCTAAGTAAAAAAAGCATATTGGTTTCTTATGCTTTAACCTTTGACAGCATGTCATTTCGTTTATGATGTTGGTCACAAAGATCTGTTTCAGACAGCAAACATGAGAATTCTAGTTTTATTGTATAATATTTAGAACTACTAACTGCAAAGAACTACTTAGTAATATCACTAATGGCATTTACTGTAATTCCCACTTTTCTACATAGATAAGTATTCAGCATAAATTCCTTAAATTACAATAAGAAATGAAATATTACGTAACTAATTACAAAATCCCACTTGTTCTTAAAATCTTGACTTTAGACTAAGATTGTCGTGCAGTTTACATAGAGATTAAGAGGAAGTACAAGTTTACATTCACATTTTACATGTAGCTTATATTCTTGTGCAGTTAAAGGCCGTGCAGGCAATACAACGTATCTTTTTATAGGCTGAATAGAATGAATACACCAGATTTACTTGATACATTGAAAACCAAGATGAACGAAGGTTTGTAAGATTTATGTTTCTGTCAGGGGAGGACAATCGAACCAATGCTACTGATAAAATCGTGACTGCTTTACACACATTAAAAACATTCATTCTAATTTTTTTTTTTTTTGGGGGGGGGGGGGGGGGGATGAAAAACAAGAGTAACTCCCCGAATTATTAGAAAGTTCTAATACTGAACCTTAACTGAAGAAGCTTCCAAAATCAGAGACCACTGAACAGCAGAGGAAAAATATTTTACAGGAGAAGATTATAGTCCATGTACCTAGCAATTTAAATGGAGAATCGATCCATTTCTACTACTTCACCCAGATGTTTAACACAACTCTAATCCATCCTGGAAGTCTTAATTTTGTCTATATAAAATAATTACGTGTCAGTGTTCAGAAAAATAACACAACTTTTTTTCTAAAATGAAGACCAGGAAGTGAAATTATTTACATTTTACTTTAAGGTTCAGGATTTTTTTTTCCTTTTTTTTTTTTTTTTGGAAGGCAAGCTGATCACCTGAATTGATCTTCTGACTTAAAAATCTTCAGATCTTCAAATTTTCTGTTTCTGTTCTGCATTATAATGCAATTATTTTTATTCAAACACCAGATAATAATTACAGAATTGTGAGGACATGAAAATCAGAATTCCCTTAGGCATGAGTATTTTCTCCTTTCTGAGAGTAACAATTCTTTATGGTTCTTTGAGCTATTTCAATCTATGCAAACTCATACTGGTGTATCAGCATTTTTAACAGCAATGCTCATTTGTGTCTCAGACATATGCCTCCCCCTACTATTACGAAAAAGGAAAAATTAATGCAGGAGCCACAGCTCTTCTTTATGCAAACCATTTATGACACTCCTACTTCGGAGCATGACAGAAGGAGAAATAAAGGGCAGGTCATGGGATCCACACACTTAGAACATTACTACTGGCTAAATAGCTGTCCTTTCTCATGTGTTCAAGTTCCGATTTTAATGTATATATACAATGAACAAAATTTTTCCTATAGAGGAAGATCAGCCATTGCATCAACGAGTACCATTTGATTGTAGCCTTTTTCTCGGCTGCCAGGTGAAGGACACAAAACTAGTAAAAGCAGCAGTTGTTTTATTTTACGACCCTGCTGATACTAACATCTCTGAACCATGCAGGCGGTGCTGGCTATGCTTAGGTGCAGAGTATCTCTGTGTTTTACTGAAGATGCTTCCAGACAGCTAATAGCAAATGGAAATGCGCCGTGTGATCAACTCAGATACTTTGCGACAAGATGGTTTGTGTTTCAGAACAGCCAGAAATGTTGTTAAGAAGAGCCTGATCCATCAAGACAGACTTACATAAACAAGTCATTTCTTCTGCCTTGACAGTAAGTGCAACGCCACATATGGCCCCAGGAAGAATACTGGTAAAATAACTGATTCAAATGCAAACTAAAGATAAGCTCCTTCACCCTAGGAAAGAATGTGTAAAGCAGACTAGCTATAAACTCTGGCACTTGAGCTGATAGCCACCTCGTAATACCGCAGGACTGAAAACATAAATTCCAATTTAGTAGTTAAGCAAAAAGCACAAAAAATGTAGAATGCAGCAAGTAGGATGTAAATTATAAATAAAGCCTGTTTTCAAATACCTGTTTTTTATTTGTTGTATAAAATATTGAAGGTTTTGGTAGATAAAAAATTAAAATAGTTAAAAGATGAGAGGCAGAGCTGCAAATGAAAAGCTAAGAGAAAAGAGGTACAACTCCCAGGATAAAGAATTAATTCAAATCTCTTCAATTTAAACATGTCTGTTCCATGTATGTGACAATAACACTGCAAATATTTGTAACAGATCTGTGTCTGGCAGCTGTTAAAACTGCAGATTTTAAACAAAGATCCCAGTAACATCAGAACAAAACCCTGTTTTTCCACTTAGGGCATCTCATTACCATAAAAACCCCAAATATCAAAGCATTCCTGTTAGTGTGGAATATTGAGAATTTTTTTTCATCTATTCTAAATAGAGTCACCTTCTGAGATAGAAGTTAGGTGTTTTCACTAGTGCTTAAAATGTAGTAGCATGCTCCACAGACAAAAGCCGAAAGGAAAGGAAGAAAAATATCATTACACAGGCTAACACTCAGCTTCGGTATAACAGTTAAAAGCTCCAGTTAATAAATAACCGTCAAGCATTACCCCAGCATTATTTCTGACTGAAACACAGCACATGTGGCAGTGCAGTACCCTCATGCACACTGCTGATTCTCAACTGCTGAATCAGTACAGCCTCAAAAGCAAAAATCCTAGCTATTGACTCACCCTTACACCTTTACACAGCATCTGAACGATTTCTGGTGATCTCCCACTCAAAGATATTCAAAATATCTGCTGTTCTCTACAGGGTTTGAAACATAAGTAAGCCCAAAAAAGTATTGAATGTCAATCTTTTCCACAGTTTATATATAAATAGCTGAAAAGAGTGTCTTTGTCAAGGAGATAAGTCATCAAAAACCACAAAGAATATGTTTAAAGGGGTACAAGAATTAACAAACCATCTCTGAAAGACCGCACTAGAGAAAGACTCCTAAAAACTATTAGACTTTCACATACAATTCTCTTGCCTGAAAGACCATAAAACACATCAGTGCAGTATATCCACTACTTCTTAGCATCTTCTTTGTATTTCAGTAATGCTGTTTTTCAACACAGCTGGTCCTGACTAAACAGATTTAAAGATTCATCAATTCTAAGACTATAAAGGATTATTGTGATTATCTAGTCTGACTTCCTGCAGGGCACATGCCATAGAAACTCGCTCACAGATTGCTGCAACATACTTCCTCTAAGATAATGCGGCAACATATCATTTAAAATACAATCCGGTCTTCTTTTAAAGATATCAGTAATAAAGAGGCAACTGCTTTCCATGATTAATTTAATGTTAACTACCCTAATTATTAAAAAGCAGCTTCACTTCTATTCTGAATCTGCATGGCTTCAGTTTGTAAGTACTGGACTTTGTTATATCTTTTTTGACAGAACTGACAGATTTGAGACAGATTTTTTGACAGATTACCTCAATCAGCAATCACCTACCTGAAACCTTTCTCCACGTACCCATTTATAAGTCATAAATAGGCTAACTCCTCACTGAACTTCCACAGTGTGTCTGAATAAATGTACAAAGTAATTTCTTCACTATGTATTCATCAGTCTTCTGTTGGAATATTCTTCTCACTTTTATGTATTTACTTCTCTAGATATATATTTTTATCTATTATACATTGAGAAGGTGTGGAAAAACGGGTAATTCTTTAAAGCAATAATGAGAATATCCAGAAGACATGATACATTCTAAAGATTGTGTTTGACTGTTTGGCTGTTTAGTCTACAAATGACAAGAATTAGGAAAATAATTTAAATCAAAAATTTGCAAGAATAAGCTTTTCTCCTTGTCCATGGCAAGTCATATAAGAAAAGACAATCAGCAAGGAGATACAGCATAGGCTTCAGAAAGTCTTTAACAGTATGGGCCAAAAAGTACTGAACTTTTTGAGAGGTTGCAAAATATTCATTGTTACAGATTTTTTTTTTTTATAACAGGCAAGACAAGCACATGTTGAAAATGCTGTAGTTAGATATTAACTTGCCTTAAAGGAGTTAGATGGATAGATATAGCATGTGTTTTCCAAAAGATGTGCCCTGGCTGTCCCAGGCCAATTATCTTTTCTGACCTCAAGAAAAGAGAGGTAACCTTAAGATCTATTATTCTAGGTCCTCCCCTCCCATTCTAGGTTCCCCCTCCTGTCACTCCTTGCCTTGCACAAATCAAGTATCACAGATCATCTCTGAAACTTTCTAGCTTTTCCACATCTATTCTGAAGAGGACACTGCAGAATCAGTAGCAATTGCTCAACAATTACCTCATTTAGTCTATAGAGAGAGATTTTCAATTACTGTCCTCTTCTACCCCCCAAGATGGCCCCCTGCCTATAAAGGCAAGACTTCTTATCCTCTTAGCTATGAAAATCAAGGAAGAGGCTGATGTTCAATTGGTTAGCCATAATAATGTTTCATCACGTTAAGTGTCATTGCACCTCAGGACACAAACACCATCTGTAGGTCCTTTCTATATTTGGATGTATTAGAATAGAGGCTGTTTAAATGAGCCAAGTATCTGACAGAAACCGTACAATTTCCGAACTAATCATTATTTAACTTTCTAATTCTGCATCATCAGCGTATTTCATGAGACTGCACCAATTTTTTTCTGATTCCTATTACGAGAATTGTGAATAGCAGAGACAAGAACAGATCCCTGCAGGTCTTATTACAAGTAGCACATCTGAATAACAATTCTCCATTTTCAATTGCTTTGTTATCGATTCATCTGTTTTTAAACCGTTTAGTAAATGCTATATTTAATTCTGCACCGTTTGTTTCTTTAATCCTAGTGTCAAGGGAGGGTTAGTTAATGCCCACAGAAGTCCTACATTTATTCTAACTTTATCAATGCAACTTGTAATCAGATTTACAGATGCACAAGGTTTCCACCTCTGACATGGCTGACAATTTCTGAAGAGAAGAAAACAGGGAGACTCAACTATGAAGTTTTAACATTTGAGGTCAGAAAAGATAATTGGCCTGGGACAGCCAGGGCACATCTCCTGGAGAACATGTGCTATAAGCCATGTTGGTGCAATATAGACTAGACAAATGGACTGTAAGTTGGCTGGACTGCTAGGCTCAGATGGTGGTCATCAACAGCACATGGACCAAATTTGTAGCTGGTTCCTAGTAGCATCCCTCAGTGCACCAACATCTTTATTAACTATCTGGATACTGGAATAGAGTGCAGTCTCAGACACTTCGCCAGTGATACCAGGCTTGGGTGAGCAGTCATCACACTGGAGGCTGCTATTCAGAGGAGTTTCCTCAACAGGCTGGAAAACCAGACCAACAAGAACCTCACAAAGTTCTTCCAAGGCAAATACAAAGTCCTCCTCAGCTGGGATAGAATAACCTTATGCCACAAGGGCAGGCAGCAGCTTTACGGAAAACAACCTGGTGATCCTGGTGAAGAAGCTGACTATGAGCCAGGAATGCTGTCCTTGCAGCAAAGACTGGCCATGTATGAGGCTGTATTAGCAAGATACCTGGTTAGCTTGCAGGTCAGAGGAAGCAATTCCTCCCTCTATTGAGTAGTCACAAGATATCTGGAGTAGTCAATTACCATGTACAACTGCCATATGGGAATATTTAGAAAAGACAGATCCAGATTCTTCTCAAAGGTGCACCAGAATAAAAGTAAAGGCAACAGACACTGGAAATTCCAACTAGATAAGAGAAAAACATTTTTCACTTGTGGATGGTCAAAATTTAGAACAGATTTTTGCCCAGAGAGGTTGCGGGATCTTCACACATACTCAAAACTCAACTGGCCAAGATCCTCAATAACCTGCTCCAATAGGTTCTGCTTTGAGGAGGAGGTTGTACTGGAGACCCCCAAAAGCTTCCTTCCAATCTACAGAATTCTATGATTCTGTGCTTGTAAACTTCATATGGCAGTAAAACTCCCTGTGAGTCATGAGAAGATGCTTTGCCCAGTTCTGATTTTTAAGCCAAAACTCTATGATGGAGATAAGCACTGCAATAATCAAGTTCCACAATAGAAGAGTTTGTGATTAACAATATAATAACCCCTGCCATTAGACTATTACCAATAACATAAAATCTCTTTTTATTAGTAACCACTCATTTATTACATTATAGTGTAACACTGGGGCAGGACAGCCAGTTTAATCCGCCAGAAATACATGCTACTGAAAAAATGAAAGTGTGCTCAAAACTCCTCATTGTCCAAACCTATTGTCTCCTTTCCATGCACTATGACTGGCACTTGTACAGTGAGCCCCACCAAGAACCTAATCTGCCAGAAAAACAGCAATAGAATTAAAGATGGTTAGCATTCAGCCAGCTAATTCCCACTGCACAGCCACACAGACGCTACTGTATGCATAAATGCAATAAGCAGTGTACATTATGAAGCTCATTCCTGTCTGAATTACCTTCTGCTTCACAATATGGCTGAAATTGCATTGCAGTCCTTCCTATGGCAGGAGCAATAAAATTACATTTCTTCCTTCTACACCACCACTTATTTCCAAGAAAATTAATTTCTTTGGTTGGACTGAGAACTGGTAAAGAGATTCAATATGACAGGGCAGCGGGGTAGAAGAAAAAGTGAAAGGAAAGGAGATTGTTTAAAGTATTCAGAGACACTCATCAGAAGGCGCTGGCCAGGCCAACTTGAGGACCTCTAACAAAAGACAATTCATGAGGTATAGGTTTCTTATTTCACCTAATGAAGTGGGAGAACTCCATCAGAAATACAGTGGTTTTCGCTGCACAATAATGTTCTCAAAAAAAAAAAAAAAAAAGGCAACAGTATTAAATTTAGCATCATCTTGTAACAATACACTGAGATAGTACCACTATTTGCATCAGAGTCACACCATATATAAATGTTTCATCTAACATGTAAGAAAATTCTGGCTTTTTTTTGGCAATGCCTATGAGCTACCCAGTTATGTATTTCCCCAATCTACCTACAAAAAAATCCCCTGAAGGATGGCAGTGAAATTAAGAGCTATCATATTAAAAAAATATATCTTAAAACAGAGTATTGCTTTTCTAGGATAAATAAAACTGACAACTAGGAAATATTTACTTTAGATTGTTTCACAGAGGAGTGGTTTGTTTTTTGTTTTGTTTTTTTTTAAATAAGGAAATGTGCCTAACATCTGTCTTTCTTCTTTGTGCAACTATTTCAATACTACTATTTTGTGCTTTATCTAATACAGCAATCTCATTGGTTTCAATAGAAATATCAAATCACAATTATGTTATTTCTAGACTACTATGCTGGAATAAGTCTTGAATAGTTGTATTTAGATGTGTTTCTAATGTAGATTTACGTGATGACAGCCAACATTATTACAGTGAAAGCTGACATGCCTGCAATTATTGTCAGATTTAAGACAGCAAATTCAGCAGCTACTTCAGAGTATGACACCAAAATCCAACAGCAAGCCTAACTGGCTCATTAAAATCATCTTCCCGAATCTAAACTTGTCAGTGATGCTGCTAGCTCCCCCAGCAAAAACTGCCATTGTGTTTACATTCTGTGACACCAGGGCCAGACACAAATTGACAGAAAACCTATCTTTGGTTTGTGTCATCTTAGCATTGGATTGGTCACAATATTTTCCTGTTTTGAAAGGCAACAGGATATCCCCATTTCACTATCTTTAGTGTCTCTTCAAGTAATAACTAAAATATCTCTGTATATCACTTTTTGTCAGCTAAATCATCCAGAGAATTTTTTAATTGCAGGAAAAATGAAATCAACACTTATTCTACTTATTCCCTTTCATAACAGCGTAACAATTAAACACAAAAAACCCCACCACCACCACGTAATTTAGGAAAGCTGGAAGTACCCGATAAAATTCAGGAAATAGAAGAAAACATACTAAGGTTTCATCAAAATAAAGACTAGTACGTGCACCACTGGGACTGACTAGGAAGGAACTGACAAGGAACCAGGGGAAAGGGAGATTGAGAGTTAATGAGAAACTCAGATTGGGATCCTGAAAAAGGATGAGACAAAAGGGGACAAATGATGGGAGAAGAGTTAGGTGGAAGAATGGGGCAGCTGAGCTCCCTGTATAAAAGTACAAATCAAAGTTTCCTCATGTTTAGGGTGAGGGGTTGGTTTGTTTTAAGATCTGAGGTCCACTGAATAACTGCCATGAGTTCTGAGAAACTTAGGGCTGGTCTTCAGAGCACAGTGCTGTGCCAGTTCAGAACTGATCTGCCACATTGTTCAGGTCTTTCTGATTGAGCAGGAGAATGATGACAGGGTTTGATTTCTTCTAGAAAAAGCAAACAAGGTTTAAGTAGTGTGCGCCTCCCTATTCAAAGTGACAGTGTAGCTTCCTTTTTTTATTTATATTTTTGAAATATTAAAAATATACCACATATACTTAAGGATCCAGCACGTGGACCAAGAACTTCCAAGATCAAAAGTTTTTGTCACTAAATACATTTAAATGAAATGAAGATACTAGTAATATCTATGTCTGTACAGTACCCTTGAAATTATTTGGTTATTACAAAACAATCCCAGTGGTTTAGATCTTATTTTCTTCTTCCTCCTCTTTCATTCTAACAAATATTCCATAGTTAATGTTTTTATTTACAGTAATTACATTAACTCCATTAACACATTCATGAAAACCTGACATACACCTGTTTCTTTACAGATTCCTTGTCATTAGTAAACACATAGAAAGGTGGGTTAAAAAGAAACCTCTGCTGCTATTCTTTCCCAGTTTTCCCCCAAAATTAGTTAACTTTCTTTTAGTATTATGAGACAGTTATTCTATGCTACATTTTAGAAATCCATTTAATCCTGTCTAAGCAGGTTTCCAAGCACATGCCTCTAATAAGAAACTAACAAGTCCATTTGATGGTACCAGTAGAACCACTTCCAATCACTAGATATACTCACTAGGCAGAAATCTCATCTGCAGAGAGACTGCCTAAGTTTATCTCGCTGTGGAAGGTAACTGGCCCTGTGCACTTCAAATTAAACTTGAGCTATTCAGGTCAAAACAAAAGTTCTGAGACCAAAAATGTTACTACCTTACGCTTTAAAAATGGTAACTCAGTGCTTCTTCAGTATGCATTCTGCAAGAGAGCGGCTAAGATTGCCAGGTCATATATAGAACAAAAAGACTCTCTGAACTATTACCTCAAGTTCTGAGGCTATCAGGATAAATGAAGGAGGAAGATAGCGATGGATTCCCAAAATAAAATGACTGCCTTTAACTCTTTACTGGCCTTCCTGACTCGAAAGAAAATATTAAATGCTGTAAGTAATAGAAGGTGTAAAAAAGTAATAGCACTAAGATCACTACTAGTACTTTAATTGTTGTATTAGAAAACCCTGACAATACCTGCACCTGTACACAATAAACTGAGCTTAAGCGAATTCATTAAAGAAACTTGTATTACTCTGAAATCAAAGAATGACTTACAGTAATATAATAAATATAAACCCGCATCATTGATAAACATCAGTGTAACAGGTCTATCAGAAGGTATTAACTACTGAATTAAACAAAAGAGAAGCTCCAGCTTCCCCTCAGCAGCTGCCAAGTGACACAGCACGGGCGGGCACAGCTCCTCAATCCACTTGCTGCCTACACAACTGCCTCCAAAAGGACAGGGTGGGAACGGGTCGCAGGGCGGGAGGGACAGGAAGGAGACAAACTGCCTCTTTCAGCAGCCGTGCCAGCTTACGTCAGCATGAAAAGTCCAGAGAGGTATTAAATAACAGTCTCCCTTTCCTTCGGAAAGGATGCAATCTCAGCCTCATTTCTGAATGCTTGCTCTTCCACAGACTACAGTGCAAGCATTCACAAATTCCCTGTCACCTCTAAGGATACATCTGAAAGAATAAATTGGAATTTGCTCCATCAACTGCAATTTAATCTAGATCAAACAGCTAATGCTTGAATGGCAAAGAACATAAGAGACACCACTATTTCCCCTGCTACGTAAAGGATTTTGAATTCAGACTACATCCTTTTACTGAAGAAATGCCAAAGACTTCATAAAGAACTTGAGATTCAGGATTTTCCAAATTTATGAAAAGTTCTTTCAGATCAGGGACATTCCAAAATTCACACACAGCTCTGCAAAACTGTGAAAAGAAAGAATTAATACAGTTATATTACCTCTAGAAAGCCTTGTGACACAAGTCACACGTGCATGCTATCTGAACTGACAATAAGACTTTGAGAAAAAGAGTGGACTTTAAATACAATTTTTAAAAAGCAATTAAATTTCTTTGGACCCAAAGCTATTGGGTCCCCCTAGAATAGAGCTTCCTATGGCAACAGGCACAGAAGCCACTCCGGGCCACAGACTTGCGAGAAGCAGCATTTGGTGGAGTAGCGTTCGCGTACCTTTAGCATTTGCTGTGCCCTTTGGAACTTTTAGTAGCAGTATGCATTTGTGTTGTAGGAAAACAAACTAGAAACCACGTCAACAGGAAACCACTCATACAAAGAGGTATACGTGTATCAGTGGCTATTATCAGAAAATAATATAATCCTACACATGATTTATGTTTTCCATTATTTCAGCAACAGTTTTCCCAGTCCTACATACAGGATCTCATCTAAACACATTGGATCTTGAGCCATTAGTGGCAGCGAGTACTGGCTCTAAAAAGAAATGGGTATTTATTTTATAAGCCATTGGGGTGCCCTAAATAAATTTCTCTTTTGGAGTGAACTTTTAATATAATCTGACAGATTCCCCCCTCCCGCCCCCAAAGGTAGTATGTTATTTTTAAGGGTAAATGTACAATCATAAGCAATCTTCACTACCTGAATAAGCTCTTACTATATAGTACAGTGATAGTAGTGACAGCAGCTAAAGACTTTGAAATCAAACTTGGCAATCAGTATTTTTTTTATATTTAATCAATATTTGTGACTAAAACCCAAGCTGTATCTATGAACAATCAACTAGCACAGGGCTCTGCTTCTAAATTAAACATGAAACAAAACAACCATGAAATTCATATTAAGATGAACACAAAACAAATGTGAGAAGCTAAGTTACAGTTCTCTCGCAGAAACCTCTCCCAATTTCTTTAGTTTTGTTTCTTTGTATTTCTTCTATTTTAAGCAATCTTTATGTGTAAAACATAGTATGATAACTTCTGTTAAATAATATAACTTTAGGATAAAGACAGAAGGATTTCTGAAAGAACACATTTCTTCAAAGGCCATGAATCACTATTAGCTCAAAACTAAGATACAATCAGTTTAAAGAATTATGCAAGTGGTTTCCAGAGCTAAAACTTATATTTATTTCCCCTTTTCATTCCAATATTCGCAAAAAACATATGTTATGACAAAATTACTCAAAGAGAAAATCAAGCACTCAAGAAAATGAGGATACAAAATATCTGAAATTAGCCCTGGCTCCTGTACATATGCTTTACAATAGTTTTTAATTGTATGACCTCATGCAGAACCTCTCTATTTTGGCCAATTAATGAACAGCCATTCGGATTTTCGTTATCATTTTTAGGGCCTAGTTTACTAAAAATTACTCAAACCTTACCATGAAGGCAGATATTCCCCATTCCTAATGATTTCTACATAACATTCAGCATCCAACTGCTTCAAACCTACAACATTTTTTTTGAAAATACATGAAAGACTAGAGAAAACATTATCTTGTTTTTACAAACTAGCTTCTGCTATCTCCTGTAATGTCAACATGGAAGATGGAAGGTGACAACCCTCTCTGAGGGAGCATGGCATTTTAAGTGTGGCACTCCCTCTTTCTGGAAGTCTCTCTCACAATAACTATTCACTGGTGAACAGTTGAAACATGTAGAGGAAGGAAGGGGGTTTATCGCGTCATTACCACATACCATATGGTACGTGACCACAAAAGTAAAGGTCTTATCAAACTAAACTGAGAACACTGGCATTTCCCTGGCTCTTAAATGCTCGCATTTGCAACTCTACTTATACTATTCTGAACAGTTTTTATTTACCAGTTATCTCTACAGTACATCCACAATCGTGTTGCTGGAAGTTGGAATAAGCAGGAAGAAACAGGTCTTTAATAATCTTGCTAAATGTTTTAATTTCACCTTAATACCTCATGTAAAATTAAGTATCTATCCATTTTTCAGACTTACCACTGAGTTTTTAAATTAAGATGCGTTTTTATTCCTGTTTGTTTAGAAGGACACAATAATCAGTCATTACCTCCTGCCCAGCCAAATGCAACAATGCAGAAAGTAATCAAATTTGGCAGGCCAAGCGCTGGCTGTCCACTGCTGCAGCTAGAGTGTTCTCTGTTGCTCCAGCCACGAGGATTTTAGTACCCTGTGCACAAATTAATTCTCAATCCTGATTTTCTACCTCTCCCACCCAAGAAACTTTGTTACCCACTCACCTTAGAAAACATCTATAATTGTTAGAGACACACAGATAATAATTACAATTATTATTATTATTATTAATTATTATATTATTCTATGTCTTAAGGATGGAAACAACAGAAAGTAACATAAATTAGGATAAAACTGAAGGACACTTCTTGATACCACATGGACAACACTGCCATACAGGCTGCCAAAAGGACAGATGTTCTTTGCTTTTCTATTAAAAAAATATTTTAAAAAAAAAAATCTGTCTTGTATAAAATGAAATCCAACAAACTGTCTTTTTAGTTCCAATAAATACCCATTAGGGATGACCCGTCTTTTTCCTTCTAAGCTCCATACACGCACACAAGCTTGCTCACTCACTCCAAAAAGTCAGATTGCCAGTTTCCCCTACCCCTTTTTCTTTCCACTCTTCTCTAATTTTCTGTTCTTTGAAAACAAAACCAAATCAAAACAAACTGCCTTGTTTCCTCAAAATACATCTTTGGCAGACTGAAATCAAACCACGGCACCATTTGCCTCTATTTCAAATGCAATTCTGTCATAACATCATATTTAGAACAACCCAGTGAGTCTCTCTAGTTACAGGTGAAGAAACCCTCAAACTCCTGTTTGGATTTTTGGAATAAAACCTTTCCCTGGTCTCATGTCATTAAGTGTTCGGTAAGTTTACAGTACAAAAGAAATAGTTTGAAAGCATCTGCAGGTCAGCCACTGGTTTCCCCTGAGTAAATTCTATTCTGTTTCCTTGCTGGTTGCCTGTACAAAGCTAGTGTCAAACCACTATTCAATAAAATAAAATTCTAATGTTTTAATATCACACATGTACTTTGCATGTATACTGTAACGCTGTTTTCAGCATGTGGTAGCCTGGATATTGCTCTAAAAGGAAAGAGCTCTTTGTCAACTACAAGCTAGCTAATACTTTAAAAATTTAAAATTAATCTCAGAAAACCCCTCTCCAAATCCCCCGCTCCCAATTTGCTATGAATTTCAGTATCAAGAAGGCAGCTATTGTCTTCTATTTACCAAAATAAAAGAGCATATCAATGACTAAATAACTTCTCCTACAAAGCAAGAAATTATAAAAACACCCTGCACATAGTTTGTCACAGTGGGACTTGCCAAGGACAGCAGAAGGTGACTTACATTTAATTCTATTTCTAAAATCTATTCAAATCTATCCATCTCCATGGTAACTCAAAACATATATTCCTCCCATACAGTCTGATTAATACTTTGTAGTTTTTGTTTTACAGTCATCCTTTTGTTTGTTTGAAAATACATAAGAGCTGTCTAGTTGATCCTAATAATCTTAAATGATATCACCAGTCTGTATGTGGAAGTAAACGAAAGGTGAAATGTACAGCATATATTGCTCCTTGTTATACAGTTCTTTAAATCCTATAAACTATCCATGAGTTTGGTGGTCTTCAAAGGAAAGTAACTTTCAAAACAATTATTGTAGTTTTTCAAATTTTAATGATATAAGACTTGCTTACAAACTAATCTTATTTTACTCTCCTAAAAATGTATGCCTACTGCTAATTCCTTAAAGCTCGCAGACTTCCACAAATCACTACGAGGGACTGACTGCATTAAATCTCTTAAAATAGGGAAGGGAAAAATAATAATTATGGACATCCCTTATAATCTTAAAATATGAAGCACTTAAACTGAACTTCAGCAAGTTAGCGCTAAAGGGGAGATGTGTTGAAATGGATTGTGTTTTATGGCAATGACCTAATAAATATTAAGCGTAGATTCTACATGAGGAGTTTCACCAAAGAAGAAATGTAGAGATCATGACATCCTCTAAAGACTTTCAAGAAACTATAGGTAATAAATTTATGTAAATGCAAATCTCAACAAAGCATGAGAAGGACTTTTATTCAACTTTCCAATGACAACATATCTAAGCAGTGTAAAAGCCTATGATTTTGGGTACAAAACCTTCTAACTAAGTTAATGAGTAGACATAAATCACATTGTGATGCTTCTGTATTTGTGGTCTTTACTCTGGTCCTCACAATTCAAGACAGACATGGACAGACTGGAGAGAGTCCAAAGGAGGTCCACAAAGATGATCAAAGGGCTGGAGAAACTGCCCTGTGAAGAATGACTGAAGGAGTTAGGTCTTTTCTCCTGGGAGAAGGCTCAGGGGGACCTCATCAAAGTATTCTAAACTTAAAGGGTGGCTACAAAGATGATGGAGCTTCTGACTTCACAAGGAGCTACATCGAGAAGACAAGGGACAATGGGTATTAGTTGCCCCAGGAGAGGTTTCATCTCAACATAAGAAAGAAATTTTTTAAATAAAGATCACTCACTGGAACAACCTCCCCAGGGACCCGGTAGAGTCCCCATCACTGCATGTTTTCAAGATGCAATTGGACAAGGTGCTAGGTAATCTCAGCCAGGCTCCCTTTCCCATGAAAGGCTGGACCAGATGATCTCTCTAGGTCCCTTCCAACCTGGGCTATGATTGTATGATTTATCTCCAGCTTCCCTTTCCATGACTGAACATACCAAATTATAAAAACATTCACTTTACACACAACACTGAAGTGTTCATCATTCTGCATTCTCCAAATCATTCTGCACATACCCTTCACAAGTCAATCAAGAAAAATGTTTAAGCATTTTCTAGTAATCGAATGACAAATCTGCTGAAAGCCTGATCAAATTGCTAAGCAATCACGTTTTTCCCAGCCTAGTGTTCCCTTTGAGAAACTGAAGTACTAGATGCTACTAAAAGTGGGAATATTTACTCTTAGTTTCCCTTATATTCTGTGCAGCACTTAACAAGACTATCAGCTGACTCAAACTCACATCTGAGTTCCTGACAACTCCATGAAGATCCATCCTTCACTCTAACCATAGAAAGATATAAAAATATCCACAACACTGCTGAACATTAGAACATAGGACTAGGGATAATAAAGTGAAAACTTGTCTCCTTGTTAGTGTCATAGAACAGTTTGGGTTGGAAGGGACCTCTTCAGCTAGACCAGGTTGCTCAGAGCCCCATCCAATCTGACCTTGAACATTTCAAGGGATGGGGTATCTACCACCTCTCCGGGCAACCTGTGCCACTTTTTCATGACCCTCATTGTAAAAAGTTTCTTCCTTATATCTAGTCTGAATCTACTCTCTTTCAATTTAAAACCATCACCCCTTGTCATATTGCAACAGGCCCTGCTAAAAAGTCTGTCCCCCTCTTTTTTATGAGTCTCCTTTAGGTACTGAAAGGCTGCCATAAGGTCTCCCTGGAGCCTTCTCTTCTCCAGGCTGAACAACCCCAACTCTTTCAGCCTTTCCTCACAGAGGTGTTCCACCCCTTTGATAATTTTTGCAGCCCTCCTCTGGACCCATTCCAACAGGTCCATGTCACTCCTGAGCTGAGAACCCCAGAGCTGGATACAGTACTCCATGTAGGGTCTCACCAGCATGGAGTTGGAGGGGCAGAATCACCTCCCTCAACCTGCTGGTCACGCTTCTCGTGATGCAGCCCAGGATACAGTCGGCTTTTGGGGCTGTGAGCGCACATCGCCAGCTCACATCCAGCTTTTCATCTACTAGTACCCCCCCAAGTCCTTCTCCTCAGGGCTGCTCTCAATCCCTTCATCACCCAGCTGGTATTGATATCAAGGGTTGCACCAACTCAAGTGCAGGACCTTGCACTTGGCATTGTTGAACTTCATGAGGTTCACATGGACCCACTTCTTGTGGTGGCCAACTTCTCAACAGTGGCCATACAAGCTCTTAAGATTCTTTCTAGATGTCTCTCTCAATGCCTGAACAATCACCCTAAAGGATTTTCCTATTTGCAGATAACCTTGAAAATGACTCAGAAAAAAGGAAGAGGACCACACATACATGCAATACCATCTTTGTACATATATCTCTGTACAAATACCTTTCCAGGGGTTTGCTTGCACAGAACTGTAAGTGTGTATATGAAATATGCTCACAGCCTTGACTTTCCATTCTATTCCTTCAAAAGAGACCTTCGGAAGTAGACCTCAGATGCAGTATGTCTGTTTTCAATCATATCATGCTTTTTTCTATCTACAGAGTTTAGAAAATGTATCAACAGTTCCATGTTTTATCAGATCTGAAGCAAAAGGCATCTAAGTAAAAACGTCTCATAAAACACTCCAAGAGTAAACTACATTAGTGATTCAGTGAATGGCATTTTGTTTTAAGATGAGTTTTGAAGTAACGCTTCAATTATAAGGACACCCTAAAACACCCAAATCAGATGGTGCAATTGCACCCACTCCTTTTACCCACTCTCTTACTTGATAGGATCCTCAGAAAATTTAAAAGGAGCCAATAGGGACTTTGTTTCAGACCCAGCTGACAAAAATTCCATCTATTCCCAACCCCATTAGGTCTTGTTCTTAAAACCAAATGAGAAGTCACTCCACACACTTCCCCCCGCTCTCCTTTGCATAAAAGTAGCAAATTACCTTTATTGATCTGACCAAATTCTAAATTGGGCAATTATGTTTGGTCTCTCTACAGTCATCTGCTATTTCCACAGAAATAGTCCTCGCATCACATCTTAAACTCTGAGGAATTTTTTTTTACTGTTAAAATAGCTACTACGCTCCAACTGTGAGTTTCAGTGATCCCTTTAGCTGACTTAACAACTCACAGGAGTCTTGTTTGACCTAATTAACTAAAGCTCATGGAGAACTTGCAGATCCTTTATTTAGAAGTAGTATAAAAATAACATTTTATCAACACATACAGGGTAAGCGGGAAAGTTATCTACCTTGTTGGTATTATTTTTACATCTCAGTGGAAGTCATACACTGGTCTGGGCAACTACCTTGGAGCCACACACATGCATTTCACCATAACAAGTGCAATTTTGCATCTTTTTCCAGGTCTGTGCCTACAGAAGTCTCTCCAAGGTTAGTTCTTGCTTTTCTGCTCTCTCCTCCTTGTCCCTTTGGAGGGGTCACAAGAACAAGCCCAGCTTCCCATAGCGGTACCAATAACAACCTTATTTTTCTTTCCTCTGCCACTTCATATTAAGTACAATACTGGGGAAGGGAATCCCTGGCATCTTCTCTTTATAAGCCTTTGTAATACTGAGAAAGGATAAGTAGAACCTTCTCTTAAATTTCTTAGGCTTCCCACAAAACAAAATAGGTAACTTGTCCAAATTAGTCTAAATACCAGTATGGAGTATTTGAGCCAGGCAAAACAAAATACAGAGTGTGTATGTGTATACATACACTCACACATATGTTCACACACACATATCTGGTCAGCTATGGTTATCAGAAACTCTACCCACAATATGAGCAAATCACTATTCAGTGTTTGCATACTACAGATTTTGAACACTCAGTTCCTGTGAACTTCCTTCCAAAGATTTTGTACAATGACAGTGAAAAGTAGGAAAATCCAAACCAAATTAAATAGAACATTGACCTTTCTTGACAGAAAGTAGTTACTAAATCTTACTGTTTCTGTGCTCATGTTAGAAGGCTGGATACAAGCAGATGAGAAGGCAAAGAACTACTTTTTATTTTCCAGTGTCATGGCACTATATCTATCTGCACACAGACTACGTATTCAAATAGCAAAAAAAATTTGGTCTTTTGTATCCCAGAACCATAAAAGTCATATCATCTTCACTCCTTTAAAAAAAAAAAAAAAATTTAACTTCTATTACTGATTACTCAGTAACAAAAAAAAGTGGCTTTTAGATAGATTTTTTTTAACTACGTTATCATTACTACTACAAAAAATACCCAATATAAATAACAAAAACCCTGAATACATTTTCTGATAGCTTTCACACCAGTATTATTTGTATCCCTTTCCAATTTGAGAGAAACTTCCTGTATCTTCAAAATTCTTATTGCTCTGTTAGCATTTAAAAGGGTTATAATACCAGAATCCAACTACTCATAGCATAATATGATATTAAAGCAAAGAACACACCACACATCTTTCTAGTTCAAATTCATTTTAGGCACAGCCCTTTCTTTAAGAGCTCATCACAAACAAATGCCTTTTCCTCCACAGTCTCAGCTTCTAGTTCTAAGACTATCACTTTGCTTTCACCTTGATAGCAAAAATTACAAGAATATCACAGCCCTGTGCAGTATAGTGATCTCAGGCTAATCTTTCCAATATATATTTCCCAGACTTACAAGCTAAAATTACTGCAAAACTCTTATAATTCAAACCTATTCTAGCTTACACACACACAGTTGCTTCCTGGTAATAGCACAGACTCTATAGTCAGAGAGAACCAAGGAAGATTGCCAATATTTTACACGAACTAATTTTCTACAGCTGTGTCTCTCAAAGTTGTGCTTCACTTCGCCCTTCCATTTCTCTTTGTTCTCCTCTCTCCAATTTTTTTTTCATCTGAGCTATTTTATTTCAAAACAACATAGCATCCCTCTTCAGGCAGTGTTTTAATCACTCCAGGCTTCCTAGGTATTACATTCCAGTTCCTATTGTTTAACTGAAAGGCAAATACAAACCTTACAATGTATCTCAACGATATTACTAAAGCAATTTCTTGGAATTTTTAACTGAAACAAAATTGGTCTTTCAAACCATAATTCAGGTGAGAAATTTGCCAAAAAGCATGAGATGAACATTTCAGCCTGTTCAACCTATCAGGGATATTAAGGGATGCTGTTTGGCATTTTGTTTGGCAGCTGTCTTACAGTGCAATACTACTAGTTAATGAAGTGCCTGCTGTTACCATTTATAGGTGCTGACCTACTGAAAACCTCTGCACTAACAACTAGCATTTGAACTTTCACTACCGTAAGAAACTTTTCTACAAAGCTGACTAGGCACAGAAGCATGATAAATAACATTAATTAGATTTCTTAGATGATTCGTATTACAGTTTGGGAATAATAAAAAATTTCTGCTGGTGCTGATCTAACAACAAGCAAGTATTTAATATATTTTAAGAAATGATATGACCTTACAGTATAGCTTCTAGCATAAATACCAATTATAAAATCTTAATCCCAGCTCTGCCACATCCATTTGTGCACCTCTGTACACTTCCTCAGCTTCAGATTTACAGTTTGTAAACAGGACAAATTTCTGTTACCCACCTAAACATGACAGATTGTTCTTTCATGTCAGAAGAGCTGTGGTACTACATCAGTAGTCTTGAACATAAGGAAACACTGTCAATGTTTGACCAGGGGAGTTGTGAGTCTCCATTCACAAGAAACTCAAAACCTGACTGGATGCAATCCTGGACAACCTACTCTAGCTGACCCTACTTGAGAAGGCAGTTGAACTATATGATCTCAAGAGTTCTCTGCTTATTTCTGTATTAGAAAATATTTGAGTTTGGTTTGTTTGTGGTGGGATTTTTTTTTTTTAAATAATTTCTAGAGAAACCCACCTCAAAACAAAGTCTTTTCTACTCTAAAGCTCTGCCAGTTTCCTTCTTGTCATGGAGCAGATGTGTCCTTCCAAACTTCTATAAAAACAGTAAATTCTTTCCCCTGTTATTTAAGAATACAATAATGTTGTGTGCATGTTATAATAAGTATAATGAACTAGAATAGAAAGCAGTCCCAGAAAGAAAATTACTAACTGAAAGTTTATAGCTAGAGCTTTCTCTCTCTCTCCCCTCAAGGAACTAGTTTTAACAATAAAAAAGAAATAGATTAGTACAAAGGAAGTGTAACTCATTTGTATGTAAAATGATTCCCCTTTCTCCAATTCAGTACCATTGTCAGTATTACTGTTGTCGTCTTCATCTGACACAGGGGAGAGAGAAAATCTTACAGGAAGAAACAGAAAAGATTGCTTTATTTGCATACACCAGAGAGGTAAGTATTTGAAATGGAAAAAGCAGGAGTACTGGGTGTAAAAGCAGTGTAAAAAAAGGTGTATATACCTTGGGCAATGCCTCCCCTTGGACTGGATGCTACTTTCCAAGAAAATTTCTTCAGAGGCATATGATCCCCATAGAAGAAGTGGGAGCAACAAAAGTAAAACTGATTTCATAATAGACTTGATGACTTTTTGAAGGGAATATGGAACATGGCTGGTTATGCTAGAGATACACTAGACCCATTTAATTGGATCTTTTCCGGTTTTATTTATTAGATATCTAACTACTGTCACTTCAGATTTAAATAAGGAAACAGAGCTGCTGCAGCTCTATGTAGAGAAATTTCTCTGAAGTAAGGACAGAAAGGCAACTCATGCATGTACCACCGACAGTTCTTGATCCTAACCCTACAATTACGGCTTGCAATTACTAAGCTAAAAAGCCAAGATGGGGGGGGGAGGGGGAGAGAAAAAAGAAAAAGGAAAAAAATACTTTCAAATGTGCAAGTTTTTTATGTGCTGTTCCATGGGATTTGGCCATTAAAATGTACGAAGAACAAAGTTGAGAGCAAAGGTAGGTGACATTATGTGGCAGCAATTGAAAGTTATATAAAATAGATAAGTATAAAACTCAATACACTTGAGTGTTTATTTTTAATAGAGGATGGAGCAATCATACAAAAAGACCTCTAAGTTCTTCTTCTCTCAAACTCAATGCTAAAACAAACACTCACAGACTGTGCTGAATAATTCTTTGAAATCTTTGGTGGGACTTACAGGAAATCTTCCATTTTTGTGCTACTAAACACATACACTATTTCTTACATATTTAAGAACACTTTTTTAAACAGTTTTTTAAACAGTGAAGCTTTCAGATCTGAAGGCAGAATTTCAAAACTGCTGAAATTTCCGACATAACTCATGTTGACCTCACATGATCAGTGATTCTGCAGTTAGTGAACTCCCCACTAGATATAATGAATCTAACGATTCTTACATTGATTATGACTTTTTACTAATGGACTGAAATGCAATCAACATACCTCCCAAGTTATTTGAGAAATAAAGTACAATGAGAAGAGTACTGTTCTTACCACATACAGCTGTTTCCAGAGCACAGCCCATTCCTGCAGTGTTGCTGTGACTTCAGTCACAACAGAATCTTCAAGCGGGACAACTGTTTCATATTGCCTATACAAGAATAGGGGAAAAAATTAGGAAAGGTACCCTGGAAAAGGTAGAAAAAGAAATGAATGTCAACATAGTAATTTGTAAAATCCTAGAACTTGAATTCATTTGAATTTGTTCAACATAAAAGAAAATATCTTAAGAGCAACATATTGTCACTTTTAACACTCAAGCAACTCCAGATTCATATCAACTGTTCCTCAACTGCATTCCACAAGAAACAGCTTATGTGAAGCATTTTCTATTTACCTGTTCAAAATATACAATTTCATTCTAATCAAGGGCAATGAAAACACTATTCATGATCTTAGCACGTTAAATTAACTTGCCTGTAAAGTGAGGTCCTTCACAGTTTGTGTCCCTTCTCTCTAAGCCAGTCCAATCCTTTTTCCCCTCCAATTAATATGCTAGCCATTATCATCAACTATGCAAAAGATCTGCCATCTATTAACCTTTCCTATCCAGAAGATGGTTTCAATATTGGCTATGAAACCCATGTGAGCTATCCTCTAATCAAAAGAATAGGACTTGTTCCTTTGTGATCAAGATCCTCCACACCCATTAAAGGAGAAGCATAGCTCTCCCTTCTTTCATCACACTGAAATGCAAGAATGTGATAACTAATGTATGTATTGTAGTACTATTCTATTATCTGAGCCATTAGTGCCTTGGCTTGCCCTTTATGTTGAATGTTATTATTGAAATAAAATGTCAGACGCTGTATAAAGGTCTATTTCAAGCTTCTGCTCTTTCGGCAATTTTTTAAAATAGAGGGAAAATAAAACACACAAACAAAAACCTAAACACCAAAACCAGAAAAAAACCCACCACATTTCTGAAACACACCCTACTGGAACAATTTTCCGTAGGTTCTGAAGTATGGTCAAGTGAGAGACAGCCTCTGCAGCACATTCAACCACCCTGAAGGACAACCGTGCATACAGCTACTTTGTAATTCTCCTGAAGGGAAGCTGCAAACTCCCCATTCCATAATCAGTTTAAGTTATTTATTCTGTCCTTTGTGCAGAGTTAAATGAGTGCTAAGAAGTAAATATGCAAACAATGAGATGTAATTAATTCCAAAAGGTGGGGTTTTTTGGGGGGGTGGTTTGTTTTTAAAAGAGAACACAATCATTAAAAAAAACCCCACACACACTTTCATGGTAATACTTTGCTTTTGAAAATTCTTACTAGAAATAATTGTGCCACTCTGGGTGAAGCCAAAGTTAACAAACGATGGGGGAGACGATGATGAAGTTGTCACTGTATGTGTCTCTGTATTCTTGGAGCAGAAAACTTATCAAACAAAAGCTTCAATTCTTCATTTCCAAGCTACAAAAACTCATATTCACATCAATGACATAAGTAAATCTTATATGAAGATCTAAAATGTACATATGTTAGAAACATCACTATCTTAAAAATCTGGCATAGTCATATTAGGCATGCATTCATGCCCCTCAAAAGCTGTGGCTGGGAAACACTGATTCAAATGCATACATGCTAGGAGACAGGACAGATCACAATTTTTTTGTTATTACGCCAATGACCTTATCATTCCTACATTTAGTTGTGGGAAACTGAAACACTGACTGACACTGGGCATCTGAGGTTGTGCTCCATTCTACTCCTGCAATGTTTTTGTTTGGGTTTGGTTGAGTTTTGATGTTTGTTTGTTGGTTTGGGGTTTTTCAAAATTTGGCCACAGTAAGACTAGGAAATCTCAATTCATGCTTTAACAAGTCTCCACAGAGTATGCTTGTGATCTGAAGTATAACACTAAGAAGATAATGAAAATCCCAACACCTATTCTTTAGCTCATATTCAAAGATCATTTCAATCGTTAAACTAAAATTCTGCATTTAGTATATATCATCAAAAGTTTGCTTGACGCTAGGAACATTAAAAATGATGCTACAATCACCTCTAGCTGAAAATTCAGTTCTTTTCAGATCTTTGTAAAATGCCATTACAGGGAAGGGATTCAAAATAGTTCAACATCCCCTTAAGAAACCACAGAAAACAAAAAGATGAAAGGAATCGCACAATACTCTTTAGCTAATATGGGGGGGAGGGGCAGGGGACGACAGATCAAAACCAAAGGAAAATGTTCTAAAGATTATTTTTGGAAATGAATTTACGAACTTCTGGCATCAGTGAAAAACTAAAACATTTTGGAAGATCAGTCTTTAACAGTATGGCTGGATTTAAAGAGAATGCATGTCAGAACTACATTTAACCAAGTAAATACAATGCTTTGCATTCCTATAACCCTGCACTTCTTCCTTTATACCCACATACTAATGACATTACATTGGGTCCATAACTCAAATATAAGAACATTATATACCATGCTCTATTATTTCACAAGTATTTATATTGGCACTTTGAATATATTCTTAAATACAGGGGCAGAATTTCTTTTACCAATACATGAAATAACCATGCTCTCTGATCAGAGTCGTTTTACATTCTGTACAGTTGGTATACCAGTCTTTGATACTTGTTTTTAAAGTGTACATCAGCTTTCCCAGGAAGTATCTAAATATCCTGAGCTGGTTGCCCCTTACAAATTTTGAACTAACATCAAGTACTAATTAACTACAGATTACAGGAAACTTCCCCACGGGAGAGTACATGTTAGAAGTAGTCATTCTATGCAATATATATAATTTTATTACACCCCAAAGTTACGAAGCATCAGTATTACAGTTGCCCTCACAATCTTTACTCAGTCCCTTCGAGGATAAACCTACAATTCAAGGCTATCATAAGTCACATATTTTTCTACAGGTACTTCACTAGATGCCATTTAATACATTTTATCTTCCACACTTAATTTGTTGCCGTGGGTAACCGTCTGAAATGATGCACTTATAAATCTCCCCACAGTGGCCTTAATCTAGAAAAAGCAGGTAAGAGCAGCAGTGAAGACACGGGATATTGATTTCAGGAGTCTCAGTCAATCCCACAGGAAACTTTGCAGATTGTAGAGCCAACACACAGTAAAATCTCTGACATTATGTTGCCATCAGTACTGCTATTCACATTAACTAAATTAAACATACCTCTAGGTTTAACATATGAGCTACCTATAAAGACACTGAAGGTAAAATATTTTCAGCAGAGTGTATTTCAGCCATTCTTTGGTTTGAGGTGCGGTGCGTTGGATCCTTTGGAAAAGTTTCCCAGTAACATAGCTACATTGTCAGCTAGGTCTCAGTGAAAATCTGTTGATAATCAAGATGGGCTGTATACGTGCTGGTGCCTCCATAACAAAGGGGAACACAGAATTTTGCCAGTGAGGAACAAGCAGAAATGAAAAAATAGAAGTAGAGCTCTCTAAAATGCATGTGTTTCACATGACAACTCTGTAATTACAATTTTATGAGCAAAAGTGAACAGGAGTAACTGACAGAGCTGTTTCTTGCTATATTAAAAAATATAAAACCACAAAGCTCTACAGAATTACATTTAATTTTCAAACCCTAATACACAACAAAAGATACAATGAACTAAAACCACTCTATAAATTTTAATAACTATTTCTTAGATTCCCTTCTAGATGAGAAACACTGCAGCTTCTTAAAGAGAAGAAAAACTACTCACCCTCTGTTACTGACAATTGCCTTTTTCAAGTGAATATAGTTTGCGGGAAAAATCCCCTGCAAGAGAAAAAAGTCTGTAAGCTAGAAAAATACATTTGCAGTTTTTAGCATTTGTATCCTAAGCCACAACAATTAATTTCCAATATACCTATTTAAAAAAACCCACCCTAACACTGTTTCAAAGGAGGTGCCACAGTCAAAAGTCAACATTCAAAGGAGTCACAATTGATCCTTTTAATCCATCTTAGAACAGGACAGCACACTGAACCAAACCTCCATCTTGAAAGATCAATTTCTTAATAAGGAAGTTTTGCAGGTCTATTGAACAAAAATATCATACAAAGATTCAAGCTGATTACTTTTCATTCCCAAAAGCTCCTGAAGTGTTCAGAAACACATGAGAAATATGCTCTGGTCTAAAAATCATGGGTAAGTCAACTAGGATCAAATGAAAAGGTGTCACTAATCCTACACAGCTGCCTTGGAAGGGACAAGATTGATTTAAAAGAAAACATTTAAGTTTAGCCAATTGTCTTCCTACTGCAAAGACTGAGAGAGCCCAATAACCCACTAACAGGTGATGAGCAAGCAGGAAAGAGGCGTGACAAGTAGGAAGTTCAGAGGACAGCTTGCAGTTAGCAGAAAGGAACGAGTAACAGAAGTAACTGCCAGCAACATTTACTGGAGAGATGTGAGCTAGCCAGGACAGCCAGAAAAGTGGCTACGTGCAGTTTGCAGCATAGCATCAGTATCCTTCCAGGCCAGGCCTCTCTGTGCTACATACATTACATTAGATGACAAGGACATAGGTTTAATAAAATCAAAATAAAAAGCCCATTATCAAATTGTGTCTAGCCCCTATGCCAGTCTTTCAATAAGGAAAGAAAGTATTCTATTACTTGCATACCCTGAAGCTATCCTTTTTCCTCCCTCTTTGCAACAAAAAGCTTCCACTTGGGATAGCTCCAGTTATTTGCCTTTTGCTGTTCCCATGATGGTTGGATTCTAACTTTGCCTGTGCCCTTGTGTTCTTTTGTGATGAGACATGGGGAAAAAAGGTAATTTAAACCTAACTTTGCATAGTGTCCCATTATCTCTGTAAAACACATGGCCCTGAATCCTCAGAGCAAACTCAAGTCTCTTAGGAATGGTAAGTCTGCACTTCAGTGGGGAATACAAGATCAGCACTGGTGATCTTCAGGTTAGAAAACAGCTGACAGCCTCTCACAAAAATGTCAGTAATCAAGCGTGGGCTTTAAATTTTTAGAGCTTTAAAACAGTACAATTTAGGAAGAAAAAAATTTCATGGGGGTATTGCAAGGAGTACTAAGTAAAGATGATTCAAAATGCTAAGAAAAGTTCCTTCCTTTTCATAAGCAAGACTGAAATCGCAGAAGGAAAAAAGATTGATCTAATAGGAATGGCTTCATCAGGGGAAAAAAAAGTAAGTGTAAATGCTTTCAGCCACACAAAAATCTGGAAAGGGAAGAAATGCTACTTCAGTTTCTTGTTTGGTTCACTTCCAGTTAATGCTATTTATTTCTGTGATCCTGTGCTGGTTACCTAAGAAGCCAAGGAAAGTTTGTAGGGCTCTCTGATCTAAAGGAACATAGACAAAAGCAGAGTATGTACCAACACACACACAATTAACAGAGGCTTTTCCACTTAGTCATGAAAACATAACACAGGCAATATTATAATCCATAATACAAGTAAGCATGAGGAATCTGGTACTCTTATTTTTAAATACAAGCTATATTTAAACTAAAAGATAAAAGTGATGCTTACACAGAAGCACCTATTTACATGTTTGGATAGATACTTTTACAAAAATATACATTCACTTGCAAAAAATTCATATCAGAACAGTCAAAAAAGTTCTCCAAGAGCAAAACAGGGATGAGACTGGAAAAATAACCAAATGCAGTGGTTAAACTGTAAAAACCTGAAAAAAGAAGAAACTTACAATATCCTTTCTCATCAGACTTTTTTCAAAGTTGTCTTAGATTAATAATGCAAATTATTAAATGGGTTCTTTAAAAGTCCTGAATTAAGCAATACAAGATCAGCCATCTTTTCTTAGGGGAGTAGGGTGGAGACGACCAAATTGGATGAGATTTATAAATGTTGGAAAGATTACATCTTACATATCAGGAAGGTTTCTGATCCTTTGGGTGACTAATGAGTATCATTTAGAAAAGAAATTCAATACTTCCACAGGAAAAAAAGTTAGAGAAGTAAAATCCTAAGGGTAAGGAAAACTAAAAGTTACAGGATTGCAACAGCAAAGTAGATATAATCTCCCACTACATGAAAAAACTGTATTCACACTTACCTTTACATTGGGCTTCTTAATGGAAACACCTCTGTACCAGCCTAAAACCAGATAAAACACATTATATTAATTTGTGGCATTACTCACTTTACACAGAAGCAAACTGGCTGAAAACCATGCAGTTACTGAGATCATCTCAAAAACCAGCTGTGCCTCACACAGGTCAAATTTTTCAAGGGTTTTTTGTTTGGGTTTTTTTTGTTGGTTTTTAAATTTTATTTTATTATTTTGCTCTGCAACGATGAGAAACAATTAACAACCTGGAATGCTCCTGTTTATTCCCACCAAGAATAAAAGCAGCTTAATGTACTTAGTCACTGTACTCACAACCATTACCCACTGTGGCAAAGATGCATTCAGCACTCATGCAATAATCTGTACTAAAAACTTTTCTAACATCAAATAGAATCTTTAAGGTTGGAAAAGACCTCTACTATCATCATGCCGGTACATGAGTCTCTTCATAGTATTTATCTTAACAACATCTCTAGACTTCAAAAACCTATCTTTTTAAAGGCAGGAAAAGCTGTTATCATACATTTCTAATACTGTTTAAACTAATATAAATCCTTTGCACATGTCTTGTCTTACATATGTCCGCAAGACTAGAGAACAGACTTCAGGATCTAATTTCACAAACCCAATTATTATTCTTGTATCCCCCATCAGATAACAGCCCCACACAGGACAATAAATCAGGACTAAAAGCTAAAGCTGCAACAGCTACAAGTTAAACAGAGCCACCCAATTACTCCTGTTTTACACAGGTGAAAGTAATGTTACTCCACGCAAGATTCAAGAGGAAAAAAAAGCACTGAAAACACCCCCCAGCTTAACAATGGCAAAGGAGCACCCTTCAGTCATCATGGT
This sequence comes from Aramus guarauna, assembly GCA_013400195.1. Lineage (NCBI taxonomy): Eukaryota > Metazoa > Chordata > Aves > Gruiformes > Aramidae > Aramus > Aramus guarauna. Next base: position 638,605 of record VXBL01002077.1, on the reverse strand, counting down.
AGATGAGTTGCTCTTCAACTCTGTAAGACACACAAAACTACCTTGAATCCCTGTCAAAAATATGTTGCTCTCTTCATATCTGAGTCTAATGCTTCAGCCCCAGAACATAAAGCTAAACCTTACGACCTGAGCCTGGAACACCCCACAGCAACAAGGGCGATGAAAAGTGCCGGGGGTGAGTTCTGAGAGGAGGCTTGGCCATCCCTTGAGACCAGAAATTGGTGGGCAAAGTGGGCCAGATGCACCCAAGCAGCAAGTTCAACTGCCTGCATGTCGCTATCTACTGCAGCCTGGTATTCACACAGGCAACAACCCAAACTTGCCCAAGCCCAACAATTTCACATAATCTAAATCCACTTTCCACAAACATTCCTCTAATTTTTCCAGCAACTGCCCCCCCAAGGACCAGATATAATTTAGTATCTGCAGCATTCAAGAGGGTACTAGGAAAACTTGTCAGTAATTTGCCATGGAGAATAGAGAAGAACAGAACAACAAAGTAACTGTGTTCTTTCTCAGAAAAAGGACTTCATATTTGGCTGAATTATGACATAAATCGCATTTAGAGGCTCAGAAGTGAGGAAGAGAACCTTGATTTGGTTTTAAAGGCAGCCTGCTAGTCTTGAATTTTTATTTTTTTTTAAATGAAATCTGAGTCAATATAAAAAAAAATAATTTGAAAATCAGTATGGAAAAAAATTAAAATCCATCTTCTTTATTACACAAATTTCTCGTGGAGATAGGACATAACACAATGATTTATTTTCCCATGAAATTATTGCTTATATTAAAAAATAAAATTTTGGTTTCCATTTATTTCTTAGTTGATCAAACTTCATGGCAATCATATTAATATAAACACATATGCACAAACAACACATACAGATCCTTAAAATGAGTAATTTCTGAAACTCCACACAACTGTGCCTGCAACACCTGCCTCTGAGTAACAGATGCTACATATTTTTAAGGCCACAGAAAAAAATAAATGCATTTATCCTGTGATTCATTGTTACCAATATTAAATACAGCATGTTGCTAACTTTTATATTCGCAGACTCTGTACCTTAGAAATAAACATACATTTTAAGCTTTAAGACAAACAGAATGGCAAACTTCTCGGTAGATAAGGAAAGAGGTGGTTTTAACTAAGTTTGTGAACAGAACTGTAAAGTTAGAACAAAACCCAATAAAGCAGGTGTCTAAATGATTTAGATGTGCACATAGCAGTAACATTTTGATATATAGTACTTGAGAATCTTGAATATTTATGTCAAGTAGATATAGCAAATCCTCACTGGCAACCTGTTTCAGTGGCGCAGACAACATACGTGCACTTTATAACCCGAACTTTCTTTGCTGCTATTTTAATCCAGGATATTTTTTTCTTTTGGAGAATATGGAAAACATTTTATTGACTTCTCTTTTGTTGGCACTTTTATACATTTGAGAAGTGGTATATTTCCCCTTAATCTTGTACATTGTGCTCTCCAGATTTTAAGTTTTCCTTTCCTTTCTCTCTTTTTTTTCAGTGTCATATAATATTTTTAGAATCACCCTTCTCTGGTTTAAGTTTCCTCCAACTCCATGCAAGCCAGATACGGTAGAAAGAAGAACTGACCAGAACCTGAAAGCACTAAATAGTAAAATGTAATTCCTTATTTTCTTACACTGAACACCACCAAAGCCTCATTCTGTACCTCAAAGGAAAAGCTATGAGAAAAGGTACAATGTTTGGTTGGTTTTTTTTAAAACACACATCTAGAAAATTGCATCTGCATTATGCTATTCACTAAAATGAACTAAACCTTTATTCTGGAATTAGTCTTAAATAGATTAATATTGATCTCATAATATATTTTTAAATAAACATTTATTTTGGAGGATTTAATCATGATAGTCATCAGATCCATGCAGGTGCTTCAGCTAATTGTGATCACAACATATACTAACTACATGGTTAGACCTCAATATTGACTAATACTTTTAGATGTTACTGTCCTACAAATAATTAATTGCTAATACTTTAGCATTATGACATCTATTTTCCAGTGATACACGGCCTTTAAACAGTACTGACTTCAAGGAAACAGTGAAAGAGATGGATTTAAAATTAAGAAGCAGGAATACACGGCTATGAAGTGACAAGAATTTTGTGAATAAGTTAATGTGAAACAACAAGCATGAGTATCCACAATTTGAGAAGATTAACTGTCTGTCTAGTCAGTAACTAATAAGAATTTGACAACAGATGAAGTTAAGGGGCAAGACCAGAGCTAGAACACCTACAAATCTCTACAGAGAAAGACTGTGCTTCATGTACACAATGCCTCCCCTCATTTCCTTTTCTGACACCTAAGAATATTCTCAAACTGCTTGACCTAGTGGATGACCTAGGGAAAGGAAGACAGATAATTCTAACTGGTTTTCAAACAATGAGTCAGTGTACTGGATCTGGCTGGGATGGAGTTAACTTTCTCCACAGCAGCCTGCCTGCTCCTGTGTTTTGGATTTGTGGCTAGAACAGTCCTGGTAAGAGATCAGCATTTTGGCTGTTGCTGAACAGTGCTTGTACAACATCAAGGCTTTCTCTTTTTCCCAATGTGCCACCCCCAGTGAGTAGGCTAGGGGTAGGCAAGAAGCCAGGATGAGACATAGCTGGGACAGCTGACCTGAATCAGCCAAAGGGTTATTCCATACCATATAACATCATCTGTTATAAGAAAACCAAAAATTAGTCTATTAGAAACACCACATTAAGCAACATCCTATTCAGGATAGGAAGGAGAACACTAAATATATCCCAAACAAGTCTGATGAATTTCAAGTATGTATCCTAGTCAAAATAAAGTAGATAAAATGACGAAGACACCCTAGAACAGGCAAAAATACTTTCAATGATACAGATGACACTGCAAGGAAACTTCTTTCTTTGATCACTCAGGAAGACAGGCACAGGATGAGCCTACTGCTTATGCTGCAGCACAGTAACAACTGAAGAAAGCACTGTTACGTTTGAACATTTGTGAGAGGCTGGGGATGAATGCAGCCGTTTGGACTGCATCTTAATGTTTCGTCAATGTGTATTTCTGGGTAAGCGTCATGACAAAGGCACATACTTGATAAATATTGATGAATGGAGGTGCAAAGCTTTTTGTTTGTTTGTTTTAAAGAAACTGATAGTATGAGAGACATAATGCCTCAGTAAAACAGAAACTCCATGCAGGAATTACATATGCTTTCCTAATCTAACAGATTTTGAACACCTCATGCTTTATATTCTCAGTAGGCCCAAGACAAAGGTTTAGTCCAAGTATTGTAGAAGAAAAGGGAATGAATCATAGCCATTCCAGTGTGTTCTGGGCAAGTCACTGTATCTTAAAGCTCTATTCCAACTTTGCTTTTACATGGACTCTCTTGCACAGTGTAGTAGATAAACCAAGCATACTACCTGAAGTAATACAGCCAGCCACACTGCACAGTGATCCATGCCAGCTAAAACCTACCATAGCATCTAAACATTACATTTCTAAGGTGAAACATAAAACTTGGGAAAAGACACAATCCTTTACAGCTGCTTTTTTTCAATACCATCTAACAATATTTGATCCAAGCTAAGAACAGTGAAGAGGAGGCTGATCTACAGCTCTGCCTTCTGTACACCCTACACAGCAAATAATCCCTCAAAGATTACTTCCATGGTAATAAAACTGGAGAAAACCAAAAGGAAAAGCACCCCATTATGCCTGTTCCCCATGCACGTTAAGACCACCACTTGCTTGTAACTTTTTCTTCAAAATGCATTGTCTATACATATACTCACACTGTAGGTTACCAGCAGGCCGGTAATAAAAGCTGAATTACTTAGCAGCATATGCAAGAATGTGTGCCTGTCCTTCCCTTTGTTTCTACAGCTTTTTCAGCTTCCTGCTATTAGGCTTTCTGCTTAGCTCCTCTGAACCCTAGCATTCAACAAGGCCTCTGAAGAGGCAGAACCTAAAATGTTTAGGTAAATAATGTATCTTTCACCTACAACTACCTATACCTATGGAAATTCACAGTGTGGGAAACGAAGCCACATATTACTGAAAGCTGCATACTCTCAGACAAAGACTGAAAAACAGTCTTTCCAAAGATGGATCGCACTCAGAAGTCTCAGCAATAGTGCAATCCTAGTTAAATTGCAAAAGGAGCTCTGTGGCAGGCCTGCACATCTCAATCTCTTAATCTGAGTGATTAGAATAACCACCAATGGTTTCTGATCTTTACTTGAAAGTGCCTTGAACAAAACAAGATATTCTTTCTAAAAACCACCTTGTAATCCTTTTCAGATTTCCACTTAACCAACAAGAGGTCTGTGACACGGAAAAAGCTTGTTGCCTTTGAGCACTCAGTAGCAGAAAACCAAAAGGGTCCTAATTGGAAGGTATTGATCTATTTTTCAGAAAAATAAAAGCTCAAATATCTGGGTTGAATAAAGTAGCATCAGCTGCAGACTGCATGAAAAAACAAATTCAACATATAATTTCTTGACAAATAGAATTCAGAAAATAAATTACAGAAGTATTTATGGTAAATCCTAAAGCTAAATTTGGTTCTTAAAGAAAGCACTGCTAGTAGAATCTGCTGCAAGAACTCAAACCTTCTTTGTCCTACAAAAATAAGGATACTTTGCAGTATTGTGAGTAACCCTCAAAATCTGGAGGAAAGCTATCTTTTGCACAGTATACAATAAACAATTGCTTTTACCTTTGAGTCTGCATGTAAGCTGCTTTCAGTGTACCTTTGTGCAGAGCTGAAGGTACTCAAAATGACCCAGAAAAGCGATAGTAACAGTGCTTAACAAAAGCTTCTTGATGCCGAAACCACTCAATGCCAAGACCACTCTGTTCTGAGCTTGATGCTCTGAGCAGTGCCAGGATAGGACGAGCAGCAGATGAATACCCAACCCAGCCTGCCAACACCATGTCAGGGAGCAGCCTCATGCCAGCGGAACCACAGGGATATGCTAATAATGCAGTCAGAGAGATGCCACAACAAAAGCAGAAGAAATAGAATGCGTTTTATCTTGGTCTTAGCCAAATAGAAGGCCATCAAGAAGCCATTCCTGCGCTCCTAAAGACTAGTTTGAATAGCCAGGCAAGATCTTCCGCAGCAGCTGTGTGGATCCAAGAGCCTCCAGTTCCATTGGCACGCTCCACAAAAGGCAAAGAGGAAAAGGGATATCTCACTAGGGACATCTTTCTCAGGGTAAACCCAAATTACTGGGAATGAGTCAACTTGGCCTGGCCAGCCACAGGACAGGTCCTGACAGTGGAAGGCAACCTGTGTTGCTCCCACAGCAATGGCAGTCTGAAGTGTGATTCCTCACTCAGCTGTGTGGTACAACTTGGAATCATGGCAAAAATATCGCTTCTCAAGCACATTGAATTCTTCAAGAATTTAAGAAAAAACCCTAATTGCAAGCTATATCTGCTGCATAAGTGTCTCAAATACTGGAAAGTCTTCATTTGACCATGCTGTCACTGCTGGAGTAACAGAGGGAAGCTTTAAATACATTACATGCGTGGCTTAAGAACACTATTATTAACACACACACACTAAAACCACATAAATAAATACTTGTGTGGATACCAGAATTTGCATGGGTAAGATAATATTCTTTTAACTGGTGCTTCAGGCATCAGCTAGCATTTCTTTTCTTCAGTGAACATATGAGAGTCTCAAGGTAGTAATTAAAAATACTACAGCTTCAGTGACTTTAATCTAAAGAAAACTGCTCCCTAGCAATAAAAATAAATGGGCAAACCAGACAAATTTACTCTGAATGCCACTAGTTACTCACAGCTACTGCCAGTGGCAGCACAATAGCCATATGACTTGAAAAATAGGGTGTTCTTTGGAACGCACAGGCCGCGTGTATTTCAAACAATGAGTATGCTCACGCTTTGTCACTTGACAAAACTCTGTCTCTCAGCATTTACAGGAGGCATACTATTGCCATACCCTTTCACTTCCTCAATGCATGGCATGTAAAGCAGACAACACCACTTACTGTTTCAATTCTGTCTCAGTGGCAAGATTTTAAGCGGAATGGCTTGAGAGTGGAACAGAGGGAGGGGAAAGCTGTGAAAGACAAGCATACGTACAACTGGTATCTTGAAGAATATTTGGTACCTTTGAGTGAGACCAGTCGAAGATCTGAGAGTCCTTCATGCAAACAGTAACTATAAAACCACCCTAGTAACATCACATGCATTAGAAATAGCATAAAGTGATGAAAACATGGATGGAGCTTTCTGTAGCCTCAGAGGAAAGGCAGAGACTAAGGCCATGGGTTTGAACCCTGCCATAGTGAATTACTGGGAGGCCGGGCAGTGGAAGGTGTTGATCAGATTTAGACAGGGTTAGAAAACAGCAATTTAGACATTTGTGGCCTAGTATGACAGCACACACAGTGGCAGGCACACAAATTGATTGAAATTCAAAATTTCCAATTTCAAGTACATGAACAAGATCTATAGTAACAAAGACAACTGTATTTCATTGCATTTTATTTAACAAAAAATGCATAGACAACCACAATAAAAAAGGATTTTTTAAAAATGTGTTATCAATTGGTATTCATATTTATTAGCCTTAAAGAGACAAATACATGTACATATACGTGTGCATGCACGTGTGTGTATGTATTTGTTCCTTTACTCTGCAAATCTGTATAAAACTTAGCTGCAGAGGTACCCGAGAACTTGATATAGAAAATTCCCTACTCTTTCATTCAATTGCTCTAAATGCAGCAACTGCTTTTTACACGAGTCACTACAAGAGCACTTGCTCTTGTGCAATAATAATACAGTTATTCAATAAGTCATTATGATTAAAAATAAGCACATTCAGAAGTATAGCTAGTATTTGAATCTTTATCAGCCTTGAATTCTTCAGCAAGCCTCCAAAATCATTCTTCACGTCACTAGAAGGTTTGCATGCATGCGAATGCTTTTACCCCAGAGAGCAAAGTCCCTACTATAGAGAATTATGCACAAACTATTCTAAGAAGGGAAGCTGAAACAGCAATGGATCTTCTGTTGACTCCCACAGTAGTGACCCTTATTTGCATGGGTTAACATGAATTTATCCAGTTTGTCTAGACAAAAGCAAACAATGCAGAAGTAGATGATAAGGTATCTTTCATTCTCAATTTGCAATGCGAACCAAGGACCATGTTAAACAACCACTTAGACAAGAATGCTTAAACAACTACTTTTTTTCTTTTAAGAACCTACTTTGCACGTTTAGTGTGCTTTTTTGCATAATTCACACATGCAAGAGCTGTAGCACAGACCATCTGAATATTCAGATGAGTTTCACATTGTGGAGTTGCAGACGTTATTATCAAAATTAATGTATCCTTTTACATACGTTATGTCCATGGCAAAGGCACCTCAACCAAGATGACAGGATAGAGGGCTTAAAAAACAAAACCAAAAAACCTCTGTACAAGCACCTCCTTCCACCCAGGAAAACGCTTTGCCTGAGGGTCTCCTTTCTCAGCAATTTGAAGACTGGCATGAATTGCCTTTGAGGAATCATCCTCAAAACTACTGGCAAAGGAAATATACAGACTCTAATTATTACGGCACTGTAAAGAGACATTGGATTATCCTTTTGCTTTTCTGTAAGCAACCTGCTCCTTTGAGATTGTGCTTTTATTTCCCAGAGTTTTGAAAGTTTCCTTGATTACCAGAAATGGTTTGAAAATATCATGACTGCTTTCAGCAACATACACTGTTTTATCTTTAGAGTTATACTACCCTATGCAAAGTAGTATTTTTTTCCTTAGCTTGCACCATGTACTAATTCACAAGACCTGGTGGAATCACTACAATCAACACTCAGTGCTCGAGTAAAGCTTACTGAGTGCACCACATTTGGGTTTTTTTAAAAAACATTATAATTTGCAGGTATAATACTACAGGTATTGTTTACAGCATGCTTCTTCACGGATTAAACATCACTATTGCACTGCAAAATTCTCATTCAACAGAAATTTTTTATGAGCGTGGGTGAAGAAGCTACTGCTTTCCTAGAAAAATTAGCATGCAAGAGGTCACTTTTTCATGAAGATTAAGTCAGTAGGTAAATAAACAAAACACCTGAGTACAAGAAAAAGCATCAGAAGCAAAAGACTTCTAGGCATGAGAGAAAAAAAGCAGTCTTCTGACAAGCATGCAGAAGGTTTGTGTAGCAACATTAACACTGGAGATGAAAAATTACTGTAAACTTAAACACAAAATGAAACCTACAACTTTGTGGAATGCTGATCTGGAATTCAAATTTGTGGATCGGGTTTTGATTTTGTTTTAACACTTCAGGATTAATGTTGTATTATTCCACCTCAGACTACAGTGAAACATGTTCTCATACTGCATCTTCAATCTACTTCTCAACAGACATGTTTTACACCACTTGCTTACTCTGAACATTAGGATAAAAATCATTCTCCTTTTAAATACAACAAATTCAATCACACTATTCATGTGAATAAAGCACAGAATTAGGGCATTCAATTTATTCACACACAGACAACTCCAGTCACATAAGAAAGAACTATAGTTATAACATTTACAATGGCATTTTCCTTTAGGTACAAGAAAACACATGAAGATAAATGCAAAGCAATCCCCCCCCCCAAAAAAAACAATATTCTTTACATTTTTTCTAGTATTGCTCCCAAATGATTTGCTAATTTATTTCATAACTAATATTTTTCATGTGTTCAGATGTTTCTCAGTAATAAACAGTGATATACTTAACTGAAATGCATAACAGTAACGCAGAAAAATATAGTAGAAAAAGATACTGATTATATACTTTACATGATGAAAATTCACTGTAAGACCCAATTACAATACAACAATCAGGTCAGGGTTCAAGATTTTCTGGACAGATGGTTAACTTAAAACACACTGACCCCCTATCAGACTGGATTAATGCCAACAGCACTCAGCCTTTCCTACAGAAAGTGGGTCAGATTAGGTTTTATTCAAGTGCTTTGATTTGATGCATCATGATTTCCAAACAACTTATTTAAATCTGCTAGATTTGTATATTCTTATACAGAAAATGGGACTCCTTCTTGGACATCACACTTACCTTCACATTTCTCTAGGATCTGGACAGTTTCACCTAGTTCCAGGACCAAGCCTTGCGGTACAGCTCCTCGGAAGCTGCATATCACTAGAGGGTGGGGAAAAAGAGAGAGAGACATATGAGAGTTGAATCTTTGTGTGAATTTTTCTTCTAAGCATAGCACTTTAGCTCACTCCTTACATAAAAATAGCTATTACATAGCTGCCCAGAAATCCTGTCAGTCAACTCTTCCTCATGAGATATCTTTATTTTGGCCCTTATCAGAAATTACACTCAGCAGCAACATAAAAGTTGTGCTTTTAAAAAGATTTCTGATTAGAGTAAGGCTTGTAATCACTTTAATCACCAATCCCTGATTCATATTGCATACAAAGATTTCCTTGTCTCACAATTCTTACTCTACCACACAATTAATCAATGAACAGGCAGTCCCAACTGCAAAAATTATAGTCAACTGCAGAAATTTCTTTCCTCCAAGTTGAAACTATTTCAAATACCATCTGTACAACTAATACACTGCAAAAATCCTATATTACCATACATTATTATATTTAAGTAGATACATAAAAGAATACATAGTAATATGTACGTTTCATAAGCACTAACATGACATATATCTTAAATATTTTTATAGGTGTCTTCAGTTTTCATTAACTAGGGAAAATAAGAACCCATCTTAATGTTTCACAAAGTATGAACACAACTACAAAAATTACTAAAAAACCCTCAATTTTAAAAATAAATTTTAAAAAATTACCCTAGTATAATTTACATATTCTTTAACTATATTTATCAAAATACAATAGGGACCTGGACATGGGTAGTTACCTGAAACATGACATGTCAAAACAAAGGATGAATTGCAAATAAGGTGCACTGCCCCCCATCCACCCTCCTGTAATGCCTGTTCATCAGTATGCAAAAACTGACTCAGGCCCAGAATTAATTTAATCAGTCAAGTACCTTGTCCTAAGTAAACACCTGCTCAGTCACAGAGTATGCCCTGTATGTCACCTACACACGCACTGGAGCACTACAAGTGGAATTCCATGAGTTGAAATAGTGACCTCCAGTGGGCATCCTCCTTTTTTCCCAATTTAAGGGAACACTCCCCTTCAAATGCAAACACTCAAGGCATGGTTGAGGTGATCCCATGTGATGATAGAGCTGCATTTCATCTCCTCCCCAAATATCTTTCTATGTCAAAGCCACTGAATCCGTTCTGATTAAAGACTCTCTGTGCAGAACTTAAAGCAGTTAACCAGAAAATCTGAAGTCCAGGGGAAGAACACTGTGGACACTAAGACTACCATCTGCACCATCTACCACAAGGTATGTTTCTTGAACCTTGAATTTCCAAGCAATAACACGAAAAACATAGAAAAGCCTTCCACCAAAATAAAACACAGTTTCAACTGTATATACAGATTTCATAAAGGGAAAGGGTAAGAAAGAACAATCGACATCCACCAGGCAAACACCCACACAGATCAGAGTAACATGACAAAGAATTTGTATAAAAATCTGAAGAGAACCAAACAGCATCGAACGTTTGCTCTTCTGCAGGGAGACTCAATGCAGTGTTTAATTAAAGAGGGAAAAATTAGGGATTCCATCAACACAGCTAAACTGTTCTCTCAGCTCATATGGACCAGCAGAAGTCACCACTGGTTAAATGAGGTTTTAAATTCTTGTTTATATCAGAGACAGGAGAAACATAACAGTTGGCTCCAGACTGGAGTAATGCAGACAACACAATCCAAGAAAAACACTAAGCTTGTCAGTGTTCTGGATTCATTCTTCGCCCATGAAGAAATCATAAGTACAGATTTCAACCAAAGAAGAAATACTTAATGCTTCTCCCAAAGTGCAGGAACAGTGACAACTGCCAAATGCTTGGCTGGCAGGCCACAATCAAACCTCTAATGGCTTCTCCTTGCCCCTCCAGCACTTCAGATAGCAGCATCATTTAAATACAGAAAACGTTTGTGGGTTTTTTTCTAATAGGTAATTTTACCAAAACAAGAATGTACAAACATCTTTTCAAGTTTTTTGCAAAATACAGTCCTATATTAAAATAACATGACTTTTCCATTTAGACCAACAAAAATACTAAAGAATTCAAGTACGTCTCAAAAACACAGGATTTAAAAAATTCTGAGTGAAAAGCTATTATTGAAAACTCCAGAAATATGGATAAATGGTAATACAGTAACAAGATACATTCATTTATGATAGTAATGCTAGACACAAGATTATTTTAAAAAATATATAATAATACCAAATCCAGTTTCCAGGCCATTTTCAACTTCTCTGAATGTGCCAAGACTATCATGACACAGAGACACCAGCCACGTGACACGTGAGTTTTAGTGGTTGTAGACAAAAAGAGTAGTTTGAATTGTAGAGAGATTAATGACTGACTGGTCTTACTCAGCTGAGTCCAACAAGTAACAGCCTGAAAAACATGATTGCATGTTAACACTGCATTAGAAGTTTTGAATAAGCAAACAACAGCTGCCTTCCTATGACATTTACTTATACTACTGAATAAAGGATGCAACTGGGAAAGAAACTGGATTTGATACAACTACTAGTTCTTTGGTCATCAGATACTTGCCTATTATGTAACAATAAAAAGTGACCTTGGAATGAAAGCTAAAGGAAAGGTACCAGGAAAATAGAATACTAGGGTTTCCAATTCTTCAGAGAATAAATTTTTAAAACGTGGCCAAGAATAATGACTCTAATATATTTAGGCTTACAAGTAGTAATTCTAATAGATCTGTTAGTTTAGAGATGTAAACTGCCCATTTATAAAAGGATTCTACTGGTCACACAAAGAAAATCTGATATAAGGATTCTACGGCATCAATATGTAATCCGCTCTTTATTAATAAGTACTCTGAATTATAAAGATAGCCAAAGTTCTTAGGTCTACTTCAGTCAAAAAAGAATAAACAAACAAAAATCACAGAACAGAAATGAACTGATCCAATCAGCTCTAGATACAATCTGAATGATCATTCTCAAATAGAAAATAAGTTCCCATACAAAAATAACATCCACCTCATGTTCCTCATTCTTAATACAGCAGTATGAAATTAATTCCTTCATCAATAAATTTGTAGTCATGAGTTATGTAAGTCTCTTCTGTTTGACAATTTTACTAATCAATAGGGTATGTGAATAGCAATATGGATGTTTTCACAGAAGGCAAATCTCAAGAGCAGTTGACTTTCTGGCCACACTAAATGAAAGTCAGGAAAAATTAAAGAACCCAAATAAATTGACCTAATACACCAAATCCTATCTTGTTAAAAAACTGTTTAACAAGAACACAATTTAACATCTCTGAAATAAAAAAAGAATGGTAAAAATACCTATGACAGAATCCCAGAAATTTGAGGCTATTTTATAGTCTGATATATGACTCCAAAGGCTTTTTACCCACTAGTTAACAGATCTGAACCATCCCTCTTGGATTCCAGGGCAGACTGCTGAAATATTTAGCATCTATTTTCAGATATTAAACCCCCTTGCCGTCATTCAGGTTTATAAGGAGGTCATAGTTCCCCCTCACGAAACGTAATTTCAGCCAGCAGTTAAACCCAACATTCTGCCAAAGAGGAATGCTTTGAAAAAGCACCACACACCACTTTCAGGAATTATCTCCAAGTTAGAGGTTCCTTAACTCTGGTACTTGAACTATATCAAAGTGGGCCACAGCGAAAGAAACCCTTCCCTCTGCACCTCTGTAATTTTATTAATGAGAAAGGCACAAACTAGTTCACATAGGCAGCTATCCTCAAGCCGTAGCAGACAGCAGGAACTGGGGGATATAACATATAAGAACAGATGGCATTGGAATAACAGTTCAGAAAGCCAAAGATCCAGGAGAGGACGGATTCAGAAGTGTTCCCCTTGCATATGGACATGCCCTGACACAGTATAAGCAGCTGCACTGTAAGTCACCAGCAGTAAGAGAAACTGCTTAAAAGAAGAAGTGTACACAGATAAACTTGACATTTAAGAAAGGGTCAATGCATCTTTGCATAGCTTACTGATTCCTCATGTAGCTCTAAAGGAGCTGCTTGCTATATGGACAAAGAAGATCCAGTTGATACAATGCAGTAGGTCTTACAAAATCTATTCTGAAACAGTCCCTTACAAAATCTATTCTGAAAAAGCTCTTGCAGAAACTGAGCTTGGCTGTGATAAAGCAGAGAGGCATTTGCACAAATAAATAACCAGCAAAGAGATATGAAGCAGGAGTAGCAGCCAGTTTTCTTAGTGAAGACAGATTGACCAGCAAGCTCTAAAGGGATCTCTGTTGGAGCATTTTCTGTTTAAAGTATTTCTAAATGATCCAGAAAAGCTGATAGTCTAGAAAAGTGACAAAGTTTGTGAAGCCACTCAAGCTATTCAGGGTAATAAACAGTTGCAGATGTACCACTAGTAGAACTGGTAGATGTACACCGTTTAGTTCACCTACATGGTGTTTCATGAGGGATGAACAATCCTAATCTCGCATACGAAACAATTGTCATCCCCTCCACCCCCCCCTCCCTCATCAAATGAAACCCTGGAATGTTATTTAGAGTTTTTGTCATAAGCTCAAAGCTCAGCCACTGTCAAGCCACACTGCCACCACATCACAGCAGAATACTATCTTGGGGGAAAAAGGGAAGACACCACTTGCCTACAGTACTGTATAAAATTCACAATGAACTCCCATGTGCCAGTTTTCCCCTTTGTCAAAAAGGACAGAACAGCATAAGGAAAGGTAGAAAGAAATGACATGAGATACCAACGACTGCAATAAGGGCTTTTATATGATCAGTTATGAACCAAGACAGGACTCTGCCAGTAAGACTGACAGCTGAAAGGGGTGGAGAGAGTATGATTGATAAATTGCATTGAGAAGGTAAACAGGGAACAATTGCTAATCATCCCTTCCACTACAAAAAAGCAGAACTGTTCAAATGAAACTGCAGAAAAGAGTTCAAGACTTTATTAAATACTTTTCCACACAGTGCATCAACTGTGAAACTCCTCATAAGACAAGAATGCTTATAAAAAAAAAAAAAAGTTTTAAAAAAAATATCACTCAAGTTCAAAAGCAAATAGTGCAAATTAATGGCTGTGTAACCACCATAGGCTCAGCAAGCCCCTGACCCAGAAAGCACCATATACGTTTACCTTGCTGTGCTACTCCACTGTAAACACCTGCTACTGGTGACTGTCAAGGACACTGAATGAGATAGGTATGTGGCTGGGCTGTTACAATCTCTCTTACAGTGTTATTGGGGACTCACAGCCTGAGCTTCTGTTGTCCCTTGCTATCTATCCATTTGTGACCTCATCTGAACACTATTAAGACAAAGAGAGGATATAATTCACAGTTAGAGAAAGGCTACATTAGATTTAATGTGTGTCATTATTATTTTCTGTTGCACACCTGAATAACAGAGCTGTTTTCATTTTTGCTGTGATGTAATTTAAAAATATATCTTCCTTTTGTGATTCCTTCTAATTCAATTTCTTATGTCCCACCTTCCCCACCCAGTCTCACCTGGGTTGCAAAGCTACCACAGATCATTTTTCTTCTCAAATGGATTATGTCAATTACATGATAAACACAGTAATAGAAATGGGCCACATTTTTTACTTGAACAGTGGGAAACCCAAAGCAAGAACAGGGAAATGCTGTAGTACTGTCCAGCACAATACATCCACATAAAGATCATGCAGCATCTAGGTGCTAATTCCCCTGAAATGTCATTTTTTTCTCAGCATACGCATAAAAATACTTTGGAGCACAATGAATTGGCATAGGTATATGCCTTCCCATATACTTTCTAATTTTTTCAACCTATTTCTACACATTTTAGTAAAGCCTACAAAAATATTTTGACATTGCATAATGTTATATTTACAATATAAAATATCAGTTCAGCCCATAACTAATTCATTTATTTTCATAAAGGAACAGAGCCCTTTTCCTGCCCTTTTCCCACCTTCCAAGATATATCAACAAAAATTAGAAGTATTCATTTAAATGAGGGCTGAGAAACAAAATCAGTTCAAGAGGTTTCCATGTTTACATGGTCCCTTTTTCCTTCTCCAAATCTAAATTATGTTTCTCTAATCATAAAGTTTGGCTTTTTAAAATTTTTTATTTATTAATTTCTCATGTTTTCTCTTCCACAATAGAAATATCATTGCTTCTATAACATATTCAATATGCTAAAACACATTTTTGTTTTTCTTTATCCTAAGATGTTGGTGTGACCTAGATTTAATGAGCTCTATGGGTTAACTTTGAAGAAAAAACCTACAACACGTCATATTACCAGGCGCTTTTTTTTTCCAGGTTTTTTTTTTTTTAGTTTTTTTTAGTTTCACTGGGCCTTTTTCAGTTGTGTAACGTGACAAAAGAAACAAAAAAATTCTTAAACTCCTTCCACTGTAACAATCATAATTTTGCAAACTTTCAACATATCTGTTTACTCATTACTTCAAAAGACAACTCTTCTTGCCCTTTATGACAGTTTTTTTTCCAGTTCTCAACTCATTATTATTATTATTATCTGTCTTACTAAAATTCTGGTAACTTGCAATATTTTCAGATTACACCAGCAGAACATAAAACAAGCATTTCATGTTAAAGTATGCCATTTAATTTTTATAAATGCTTTGTACTACCTTCAACTTGCAGTTATTCAGGTTGTGCATTAATCATGCCCTAAGTATATCTTCGATCAAACTAATTTCAGAAGGGATGGCAAGGATAATGCAGAGGAGAAGCATAGCTGCAGTTGTGTTGCCCTATACCCAAGTTACTTAGCTTCATACCCTACTAATTTATAATCACACTGAGCAGATACTGAATTGTGGTCTGTGCTACAAATGTCAAAGTTCTGAAGTTTTGTAAGACACATAACCGTATTTTAAACTCACACCTCTATCACACCAGCTAAGAATCTGGTGTTCTTGTTTACTTTGGGTAAGCACATGTAACAATCTCTTATATTTCACAGTCCTTATAAAGAAGTACAAAATTAATTTTAAAACAAATACGGCACATGCCATCATCCCTAAAGGAGTTTTTTGGGGGTTTGGGTGAGTTTTTTTGTTTGTTTGTTTTTGCTTAATTTGCCAATGTGACAGTAAGCTTTGTTTACCTGAAGTTTTTTTATTTCTTTTTTAATGTAGAACTACCAATTGCATGAAGTATACTGGTGAAAGCTGTTTTCTGAATTCCAGACTAGTTTTTATAACTTTATAGTTTATTTTCAAACTTGGGTAAGACTCCTAAACAAAGTGATAATCTAAGTGATGTTTGCCACTTTCCCCCACTAAAAACCTCTTCCTACCCCAATTCTTACCACACATAATGAATTACTGTGATTGCTTACATAGTCTTATATACAACACTGCAGGAGTTTTAATTTCCTATTCAACTAGTACTAATTATCACTATTACTAGTTAACATGGAATATAAATCAATCTCTGAGCCTAAGATTGATTGATATTGATTAATCTTTAAGAAAATAATGTAATTACTTCAGAATGATAAATTAGTGTTATGATGAGGATGTATCTTTCCTTAAAATGCTTTTTCATATGAATCCATCTATTGAAAGTGTCTTGTATCAAACAGTATAAGCTAGTTTTAACAGCTGAATGAGTGTTATATTTTCTTCCCTGTAAGATAATAGAGACAAAGGCTCCATGTACTATAACTTTAGAGTCACTGTAGTAGGCGAGACCAAAGATGGCTCTAAATACCTTTTCCCTAACAGAGGCTGAAACAAGGAGGTGAAGGAAGGGTATTAGAATAGGGCAAGGATGTAGCTTCCCCCAGTTTGAGCCATCTGTAGATTGGGACTTCCTGAAGTGGAAGTTTTTATTAGTGTTAATTTTATAGATCCATTTAATAGTGCTCTCTATAGTGTTTCTTCTACAGAACCACCCAAATGTTTTTGAACCACATCAACTTTTAACATCCACATCATCCCAGGACTCCATGCTTCACTTGTGTATCATATAGAAAGCATTTTTTAATTGTTCAGACCCTGCATCACCCATGCCCTCTGGGAATTGTATTAAAATAAAAAGAGCAAACAATCAATTTCTATTCCTCCACTCCACTATGTTTATGGTTTTAGAATCCTCTAAACTACCTTTTCTTAATAATTTGTTTTCCAAGAAGGGTGACAGATGTTCATTCCTTACATTTACATATGGCAGACAGGGAAGTCTCTAAGCCACAGCAATATGACTGCACAAGAGAACAAAACATTGATACAAGTTACCACAGAGAGGAAAAGACAGCAACGAGTCAAGATTTAGCGTCACCTTTTGTGAGGCAATTGTGTTGCACAATCACACCTACAGGCAGCAGAGAATTAATACTTTTCAAACCACCACGTACCTTCCAGTCTGAGCTTCTCTCAGAACTACAAAACCTTCTTCCAGCAAAAAGGAGTAGTTCTTGCAAACAGAAAATTGTGGCTTTAATAATTTAAAAGAAAAAAATTAGTTTATGAAGGAAAAAAGCCTTCACATTTTTATAACAAAATTAAAGGGCAATATGATTAAATTTTTGTGGAACTGCCTGATTAAACCTGGCAGCTTCATAGATTACACAGTTAGACTCTGATAATATTTGACAAGGGAACAGAACCACAAGGAAATTAAAATGAAAATATTTTCATTTTATTCTACAAATACCTAGAAGAATGTTTTCACCTTCACATTATATCTTTCAAGTATTTAAATGATTAATTGTGGGTGAGGGTTTCAATTATTTGCCAGAAATTAGAGATATGCAAATTCATTTGCAAGTTCAGGCCACATTCAGCAAGTATGTTTACAAAGAAAACAGGGAACAAAAAACCAGGTCTGGTACATCCAAAACATTCTGCTGTTTAAGCAAGATGGACAACATAAAGAATTTAGTTATGAAGGAGAGGACATATCCAATTACACCCTAAAAAAACCAACCACCCAAATGAAACACGAGGTTTTCACAGCAAGGGGCGTTTCTTTCAGAGTATACTGGCACACATGACAGTGAACAGGGGTCTAATCCGATTGGAATTGCCAGGCACTAATGCAATACACACACACACACACAAAAAAAGATTATCAAAAGCTGATTAAAAGCCATCCAAACATTACAATCGAAGAGTAGGGATTAAACAAAAGACATGATTTAGAAGAGGGCTAAAGAATTTTTTGACCTTATTAATGGTCTTTATGAACTTTTATGCAAAACCTTGAGGAAGAAAAATATACTTCAGAATTGAAAGCAATCTCTTACACTTAAGGTTTTGTATATTACCAAAATTACACTACAATTAAGTGAAGGTATTTCAGGCTGGTCCAGGAGCACTGGCAGTTGCTAGGCAGCATCTGCTCTTGTCAGAGATGCTTCTTTCTTTGTGCAATACAGACCCTCAGCCAGGAATACTGCCACCAATGGATTATTACAAGGCAGCTTACTGCCATCACATGGCTTCTGCAAAGTGCTCAAACTGCTGCCTAGCAACACCGCCTCTTTCTACTGAGTCATACCATCACTATGAAAATATTCATGTAAAAAAAGAAACAGATGCTTGAGAAGAAAGGTGATCATTCACTAGCAAAGTGAATTATCGCTAGCATCCTTCCCCTACCCTCCAAGATAAAAATAGAGATTAGGCTCAAAAATCATCAGCTGTTTAAAGTAAGTTTTGCACATCCCGGTGACATGAGGTACAATTGAAGAAACAGACCAAAAGCCCATAGCATTGTCCACTACCTTAGCTCCATTAAGGAAATGATTTTGAGCTTCTAGCTCTGCAGACATCTATCCTAGTTACTCATCCCCTTCCTGTAAATCTGTTCCCTCAGCTATCAGTTCATTCAACTTCCACTCTGGCATTACAGACGTCCCTCACCCATACATCATTCCCTCTATGTGGGAAGTGAATACAGCAGTTTCTTTTTCTCCCTTTTAAGCAGAGAAGGTGGCTGTGTCAGTGTCTGAAACCCTTTTCCCTCTTTCCAATACCTAACTTGCAAAGAGGAGAAAAACACTGCCCATACCACATTCAGCAGAGAGAAGCACGGAGCCGTTCTGCATTGCTGTGTTCCACAGACTGCAAATGTGAGCCAGAAATGGCTACGCTTTACTGTGGAACACTAGGAAACAAAATAAGAAACCAGGCAAGTTTTGAATATCCTGGAGGGTGGAGATTGTACCACCTCTCCAGGCAACCTGCTCCAGTGCCTTACCACATGCATGTGGAAATCAATGTCCCTCACTTATTTGCCACACCACTGCTCCTTCCCTGTTCACTGTGCAACTCTGAAAAGTGGCTGGCTCTGTCTTCTCCATAACTCCCTAAAATGTAGCTAACCACAAACTAGACCCCTTCTTATCCTACTCTTCTACAGGCTGTACCACCCTAGACCTCACAGACCCTCCTTCTCTCACCATGTGCTCCATCCCACAGCGGTTTCCATCCTATCCCATTTTACACTGACTACATCACAAGACTTTTAGTCCTCCCATCTAACGGCTAAATAAGTTCATAACATGCTAAAGTTATCTTGGCATTTACGGTCAGTTTGCACATTTCCTATGAGGAAGAGGAAGGGAAGGATAGGGCACATTTATAAAAGTGTATTTATCAGCATACCAGCTCCTGCTGGTATCTTAGTGGAAAACGCTGTATTTTAGCCTATACTGTCCGCCACACAAGAACTTTTTGCTGACATTTGAAGACAGCTTACAAAACTGCTAAGAAACCTTTCAACCCCCACACAAAAACTTTGACCATTTTGGCAAACTATTTGCTGCTAAAATACCAAAAAATGAAATATTTGCCTCACATAATTGAAGATGCTTTTTTCCCCGTGACACCTAAAGAATTTTTATCTCTTCTAATCTTGACTTGAGCAAGCATACATTATTTAATGCTATTAACATCATCTGAAACATTGGGAAAATCCTCTTTTTCTCTTATTGCATCCTCTACCCAGGTTGAAATAATTAATTTATATATATATATTACTAAAAAAAGAATACTGTCTTGTGCCAGCAACCTGAAATGTAGTCACTCCAGAATTAAAAAAAAACCAAACAACCAAACAACCAAACAAACAAACAAACAAACAAACAAAACCCAAGATCAGAAGTTGCAGTTTAGGGCTTTGTCATGAAGAAAGTTATAGAGAGAAGTCTATTTTCTACCTCCACTTCCCCAGACACAAAAGAGAAGCTGTTTCTGCAAGACCAATGCTTCAAAAGCAATCTTCCTTGGGGTAAAAAAACCTTGGACCACAGATAACCAAATATCAGAAAAGAAAAACAAAATTACTAAACCAAAACACACCAGAGCAACTTTGTTCATAATTCTGATCAGATCAATGTATTCAGAAAGGCTGAAACAGCAAGTGGGCAGAATGGATGGCTGCAAATTACTGTGCGCATGACAGAGCAATGAGGGAGTACTACAGACAGCAGCAGCACAAGCTGTTCCAAGCGGATGGTTAGCTGCATGGTCAGCAGACAGCAGGCCCAAGCACATCAGCTCACAGAGCTGGTCTTTCTGCGCCCCAGGCCAGCTCTTCCCATACTAACAAGTCATTACCAGAGGGATGGCCAGTCAATAAAACCTTTAAACAGAAACACAAACACGTAGATAATTCATCGAGTCACTCTCTTCATGCAAGGCCATGTGCACAAGGAGCACACAGCTCTGTTTTGTATGGTATGTAACAGCAGATGTCAGGGCAAAATTATCTCAAAACATTGGTCCTACTTCACTAAATCTAGGCAAACTAGACTGTTGCCTCTTCGGTTTATCAGAAAATGAGCTGCCAGTCAATCAGCTCATGAGCATTTAGAGAGAAAAAAACACAAAGAAACATCAAAGTTCAAACCACAGTTTTCAACAACCTTCTTTTACAATAATTGCTATATTTTTTAATTATTTATCCCATGCTGGCTGACACTTTCACTAGTGCCTGCACTCTGTGTTCATGTATGTAACATAGCCATATATACATAAACTTACATAGATGAGAACATGTGCCTAGGTGAAGTGGGCAACTTTACACAGATGTTTTCATAGGCATTTCTCTCTGCAAAGGAAGAGACGGGTGAAATAGAAATATCTCTTCCTAGCCTCCCAGATCCAGACTGTTACTGGAAACATACGTATCGTTCCCTACAGGGACTATTTAACACTGTTTGTGATATTTTCCATGAAAGGTTTTCTGCTACCTTTACAACTCATTTGGGTAGACCACACACCCCAGCAAGACAAAGGACTATATGCAACCCAATACCCAAACAGGCCTGTAAAAACTTATATATTGCTTTCAATTGGCTTCTGTTTAACAGGTCTTTTAGGTTTCTCTTACATGTATGATTTACCAAGATCAGAAGACTGAAAGGGCAGGTATACTAAATTAACAGTTGGCATAAACATCTCATTCATAAACACATTTAGAGAGAAGAGAGTCCCCTGCTGTTGAAAGACACAGAAACAAGAGATTTCTAGAACAGTAAGCCATCTGCCAAAGCACACTGATCTACACTAGCATGCCAGGTAGCTCACAGACTTATATTCAAAATAAAGAAAATAAAATAATTCACCACTTTATTAACTACCTGCTGTCAACACTAAAAGCATTTAGTGCACAAGCTTTGCAGAGCAACTGGTATCGGCTTACCTCTGAAAGCAGAATGACCTGCTTTTAATCACCAAGAGTTAGCTGGCACCACTTGTCATAAGCTTTTCTTAAGGCTTAATATCCAGAAAGACTCAAGAAAAGAAAATGTAGTCAAATGCTGAAGTGGGACAACAGGGAAGTCTTATCCTTGTGGTAAGTAATCACCTCGCAACTATACTGGGAACCATTTAGTCTGCTCAAACTGTCTTACCTGCGGTAAGTTTTGACTAAAGACTTGTCATTTAAACAAACACTAAAATATGTCTAAGAGGAAGGATTTACAGCTAAAAAAACCTTAAGTGATACTTTCAGGATCTCAGAAGAGAAGAGCTGGGAGAAGAGAAGGCTCTGGGGAGACCTCATAGCAGCCTTCCAATATCTGAAGGGGCCTACAAGCAAGCTGGAGAGGAACAATTTACAAGGGCATGGAGTGACAGGACAAGGGGGAATGGCCTTAAACTGAAGGAGGGGAGATTTAGATTAGCTATTAGGAAGAAATTCTTCCCTGTGAGGGTGGTGAGGCCCTGGCACAGGTTGCCCAGAGAAGCTGTGGCTGCCCCTGGATCCCTGGCAGTGTTCAAGGCCAGGTTGGATGGGGCTTTGGGCAACCTGGGCTAGTGGAGGGTGTCCCTGCCCATGGCAGGGGGGTGGAACTAGATGGGCTTTGAGGTCCCTTCCAACCCAACCCATTCTGTGCTTTTATGATCAAAAAGTTCATTTTGACATGCAAAAACCTGAATGGAGGTTTCAAGTCACTTGAGTGAGATATTTCACCTCTTGAGCCTTGAGGTTCAGTGAGCATACAGATTTTGAAACAGAACAAAGAAAAGAGTAAAACGCAGTGATATTAAGGCTGGTTCTTAACTTAAAAACAATCAGTGGAAAGACTGCTATCAATTGCAACTGGCTTTGAACCAAGATCCTTCTGTATGCTTCCTTTCGAATCTTTCTCAGTGAGTATCACAGCTCAGAAAAGAACACAATAAACTTAATTCACTATACAAATTAACAAAAATTTCTCTGAAGCAGGAGGAAAAGTTGCATCAGGCTGTTTAACAGCTGAATAATTTTCCAAAGACTTTCCATTCTTTGGTCAGTATTTTCACATCCACATATGAAAAGAGCTCCCATTTCTCAAAAAAACTCAAATCTATGAAATGTGTATGGCCACCAATAACACCAGTTGTTGGAGGTCATCAGGGATTTACAGCTCTTCCACAGAAGAGCTATGTTCCAAGTAATTACGATATTAATCAGAAAAACTTGTGTACTTGCATGTCTTTGTGCACATGAAGACAAACAGCTCTTCTTCATTCCCATTACTGGTGGGCTTTTAAATGCCACCAAGTACGTGGTAGAGAGTTTTCTAGATCACAAGTTCTGGTAACAGCTCTTACATGTTTCCCTGATATTTATATTTGACTCTGACTTTTTAAGTACAGAATTCCTGAAAAGAAAGGCTTTGCAAGATAGTGAGACTCAAGTCCAGCTGAGCTATGCAGTTAATTGTAAACTAAGAAAGCTACCTTCAGAAGGATTAATAAAAAGATCAACTTTCTTCTTCCTACATACAACTGCAAACAACGACCTGCACCATCAGCTCCTACTCACACACCAACTTCCTATGCCTTACATTGCTCAAAAGAGAAATGACTTTAAATTTCCTCACTAATTTCACACTGAAGAATCTCCCTTCCTGTCCTACTGGCTTGACAATGAATGTAAACATACAAACAAGAAACACCAAAAAATTGCCTAAATTTTCCAAGAACTAGGAACATTCAAGGCACGTTGCCATATACCCTGGGTTTAATTGTAATTGATACCTGCTGCATTAAAAAAGACTGCAAAATAACTTGCTCCTTGAATAAACATGAAAAGCCTAGTTTCCTACCAATGGATATTCCCATTCCCTCTCTTTCACCAACAATCCCATGGCAAACCAAATGCAGTACCATTGCACTTTTAATCTTTTACCCTCCCCACTCCTATTCCTGAGCACTCTTGTCCACAAAGCACCCTCAGGTTCACTCCCATGCTCACATTAACTGCTTCCCCTTCACATTCTCCAGCAAGCAAACAAAACAGTTTTATTACGAAGAGTCCTGACAGAACCTTATCATCCATTCTTTTCAGCAAAGTCAGTAGCCGCTTATCTGCACTACTCTCCAGAGGAACTCTAGTTAAGGTCTTTCTTCCCCAAACCACCACCAATTTTCATTAAATCTGTAGGAAATGTATGCCTGAGATGGCCAACTCTCATCATAAAATGTCGCTCATTACTGGATGAGAGGTATTGTTAGGTGAGGACAGAAAGCCTGAACACTTGAAGATTCCCACCCTGAGGAAATCAGTCTAAATGTAAAATCCATTCTGCACTGTGGATAAGGTCAGAGAGGAAGTACTTTTGCCCCTACGCTACTGGCAAGCAGCTGAAGTCCTGAAGGTCTTAACTGAATACAGAATACGGCATAGCTATGAATAAGTGGAGAAAATTGCTCTCACAACCATCAAAGCATCAAAAGTTAAACCCCATATTGCAGTACTATCACTTCTTACTCTAAGATCACACCTATATTCCCATACAAACCATGCCATAAACTGCTAAACATACACATTTGATTCCTTGCCTTTGCAAGCAATTTGAAAAATTGCTTCTCAATTTCATGCCTCTTGTATTTAGAAAGTTTTAGCTAATTTCTACTGGAAATGTATTTGTAGACAACTTGTGTTTAGCTGATCTCAAACTAGTAATATCTTATAGATGAATTCTCATCCAGCTCCGCAAACCAGGTATTCAAAAGAGTAACTACAATATCTTTTGGCTATCTTTTCTAGCATAAATGAACAAAAATATATTAATCTCTTCCCACAAAATAGTATCTCCAAATTATCTCAGCAACAGCAGAACTACAGATTTACACTAGACTGAAACTAAAATTGCCCACTACGTTAAATGACACCTCACTAAACTTTCCTGTCTGTACTGAAAGTCTCCAATCGGGCACATCTTGGGAGTTGCTCTTTTCCAGAGACATTTCAAGGTATGATTCATTTATCACTAAGTCAAATAACACATATACATTTCCTTTATGACCCTTGACTGGCAAATTCCTTTGTTCATTCTTAAATCCTAAGGGTAAAAAAAGGCCCTTAGGCTCAAAATATTGAATAGAACTAAAAATTACTCCAATCCACATTAGCTTGGATCTAGTTTTCCTAATCTAGAAAATGTAGTTTTCCTGACTAACAAGCAAGTCCCCAAGTATTACCACCATCTCCCAAAACAGCATTGCACAGAAAGTTTAGAAGTACATCCCTCCATATAGCTTTGGTTCCAAGACAGATCCTTGAAGAATATCCTTAGTCACCTCCCTCCTGCTGCCAGACAATTACAGTTTCTGGCAATAAGGTAAGAAAGAGAAGATGAAATGTCCCATAACACAGAACCCATTTGCAATGATTGACATTGCTTCCCAGATTATCGAAGATGGACTTTTTCCTAATTTGGGGCAAGGACTTTCTTCTATCTCTGAAACTTTTCAGTTTAAACCTGTAACAAACTGCTTCAGTGATACATAGAAACTGTAACACCAATCAATTCAAAGCACTCCTTCACTTAGCAGCTGCCTTGTATGTAAACAGGTAAGAATAGAAAAGTAGTATGCCAAGAGACTTGGTGAGGGAAGGAAGACTTTTGGGGAGTTTTGCAGTATTA
The DNA here is from genome assembly GCA_013400195.1 of Aramus guarauna. Lineage (NCBI taxonomy): Eukaryota > Metazoa > Chordata > Aves > Gruiformes > Aramidae > Aramus > Aramus guarauna. The sequence goes on along the minus strand of VXBL01002077.1, from coordinate 613,001 downwards.
TTTTTCCAAACACAAGTATGAATTGGGAAATGTGCAAGCCAAGGGGTTTAGGGACATGGGGAAAAAATTAATCAGAAATCAAGATACTGATCAACAAGCAGAAGCTGCAGTATAGAACTGTAACTAGGACATTATGATGTTCAATCCTTTCGTAGGAGGAGCAAGGGAAATATTAGTTATATCTATTTGTGCTTATGGGTTTACTTTCCATTGTTACCAATTAAGTGGTAAAAATAAAGAAAAAAATCATTTAAAATAAAACAACAGATTTTAACACTAATTCTTTGAGTAAACTAACAGTTGCTGTTTAGGCAGGCAGGTTTTCCTTCTTCTCCGTGATTTAATGCATAGATATTTAATACGGTCAGACATACAAAGTACAAGATTAACTACATTAAAAAAAAAAGTAAACAAAAAACTCTTGAGAATCACCTAAACATGCTCCTTGCACCAAAATAAAGCAGCAGAAACTGACAGCCTAATGAAATACATAATCAGCTTTCACACATTTGCCAAATTTTAATTAACAGTTATTTACTAAAGAGTTCTCTCTGCTTAGCTTTTTCTTTTAATTCATTATTATTTAATACTTCCTTTAGAAGACTAATGTAACTAATCAGATCACTTTAATAAATATTTTCTTAGAGACAGAGACTGCTTTATAAACATTAAAACACTAGAGGGCTAGAGAGCTAGTTATCTTCAATAATTGGTTTAGAAATCTCACTAATTGTTTTCATAACTGGTCATCTTAGGCATCCGTGGAAGAACTGTTTGCCTTTCAATAGCAAGTCTGAATTTTTAAAAGTGTGGTTAGGATTAGAGCCATTAAACATAAGTATTTCTAAATAGAATAGAAGGGAATTATTCACAATAGCCACCAGGTAGTAGCTATAGTAGCAGAGAAATACAATCAAGGAAGAACTGCAGTGTTGTTAGGAGAGCGTTGAATTTAATTATTTGTTTAGAAATATCCTGAGCAATATTTTACTATCTGTTGCAGAAGTATACAATGACTTGTGTGAGAACTGGGCAACACAATAGCATTCTGCAACTGCAAGCATTTAAAACTTCTTTTAATTGCAGCTAGGCAGGCAAAGGGAACTTCAGAACCACCAAAAAGCCGCTGGCGTTCACATCAGTAAATTGGACAGGTTCTCTTGCAGTCAAAAGTCTCTGGAGCTGTAAAGGGGTATCTGTAAAGGGGCTCCAGCAAGCACGTAAGAAATGTCTTTGTCTTAAACTCTTTGAAAGCCAGTGCAGAATACAAAGCCCCTCTATACCCACATGTTGAAAGAAGGAACGTGGTGTCTTTCCGAAGGAACAGTTTCTATAAATGATCATCTCTGAGCCAACTACCTAGATAAGACAACTACATAAATTACAATTTACTTTCAGCAAAGAGAACAGCATCAGAAACAAAGAGAACAACACCAGAATTAACTACTTGATATGATACCCATACTTTCCTTGATACACACAAATAGGTAGGTACAGGGCCTGGGTGCCCAGACATACCATTCTTGTGGTATTTCAGCTGCAGAAATAACTGAATTTTTCCCACTCAGCTTCCACTGATAGGGACATAAAGTTTATTCTCTGAACCCAGGCATATCAAAAACTTTTCATGGTTTAGCAAGAGTATGGGCAAAAAACATACAGGGGGTTTTTGCTGGAGAGTAGTCAAAAACAAACTCATAAAGCCCAAGGCATAACCTCACGCCAGCAACTCATACCAAGAAAATCACTTTTGCACATATTATATGTGAAATTAGGATAATTTACATCAGGGGGGAAAAAAAAATCTCCCCCCCCCTTTCTTTTTTTTTTTGCGAACGCACCTCCTAACAGTAAAACTTTAAGTCCACACCTTCTGTACACTAGTTTCTCCAAATGCACAAAAATGGCCACTCCAGCAAGCAATGACAGATCTACTTCTGAAAAACTAGTACTCCTCTCCCCACCTATATTAACTAAATCCAGACATAAGTAGCATTTTTCACCTATTCTCTCTCTCTGGAGGACTATGAACCAATTTCAATTACAGAAGAAGTAATTAAAGCTACTCCAGAATAAAAAGCACTTGCCAAAATTCTTAAGACTTGGCCATTATCTAAGACCTACCTACATGTGCCTTGTCTGAAAAAGAAATATCAACATCACAGGAATATTCCTAAAAATATTCATTGAAATAGTACTTGTTTTCTTTCACTACTCTCTCTTTCGGATGCCTCTTCTAGACTTGTTTACAACCTGAAGGGAGACTTCCTTTCTTTTCCCCCCATACATCTCCATAAAAAAAATAAAAATTAGTTCATCTATTTTTTGATTAAGGCAGCATACATATTTTCTTACTTGAGAAAGTGAGCCAAACACAAACAAACAAAACTCTGAATTTCTAACCCTGCAATACAGGAAGAAAAAAAAAAAAAAAAAAAAAAGACTACAGAAATGGAACACAGGAAAACCAACAAGACTTGAAAAATGATTTTTTTTTTCCTTCTGAAACATCTATTACAATTATACCAGCACTAGGACAACAGAGGTGGTCTTTCACCAACAGTTAAGGTATGAGCAAGCCTGGGTACTTGGTATTCTCTGAACATCCAGCTGAGATGTATCAAAGCTTGTTAATTTTATGTACTCCCTGTGACTGACAAACCGAGCAACAGTATTGTAAGTAACAACTTTCTTGTGTTATTTTATACCAATTGTGTATATTGCCCTATGCTTACAGGTTCTCATCTAACACACCATGTTTGATTGCAACATTATTTTAAACAAAAGTGAATTTCTTACTTCTTCTATTCATTATGAAGATATGTGGAATGTACTAAGCAAAATATTTGTTGCACAAGATGAAAAAATAACAGAAAGTACTGATACGTTTTATTATTTGTTGACTACATGCTCAAAATGTGTTGTGAATATTAGTGGCATTAAGAGTTTTAGTTGCTCACAAGTCAACTGTCAAAATCCCACTTTAATGGCACAGGTTAACTTAATTTTGTAGCAAGTGTTTATATTTTTTAAAAATATTTGCAGAAAGTGATCATCACTACACACTGCGGAACTTAAAAATCAATATGAACAATTGATAACCATAAATTTAATGAAGCATTTAGGTAAGTAATCAGGGCAGGCTACCTATTTTTATTATTATACAAGTCAACACTTAAAAAAATTAAATCAAAATAAACAAAAGTTAAAGAAAGTCTGTGTGTTCCTTCCATTTCATTAGACGTAAGATTTCTGCTCTTATCAGAAATTACTGTACACCAAAATGAAAAACGATAGTCATCAGTGACGATCTCTCAAATCAGAGCAAACGCGATCCAAGATGACAGTAAAATCAGATTTACCAAAAACAACGGAAAACAACGCTACTACGCATTTACAGAAACACACAAGTCGTTTTTAACCAACGCAATGAGCCACGACCACTCCACCCCCAGCTTATTAACAGCAAAAGCCGCTGCAGTCCCCCCACAAGCCGTCCATTTTCAGCCCGCGGAGCGCGGCCCGGTCCCAGCCAGGCTCCGGGCTGTCTGCCCGCTGCCGGCGGGCGCCCATCGCTCCGAACAGGTGCATCACCGACGCCCCCTAATGACACCGCACCAGAACCGTTCCCTTGCCCTAAACTCCACATAAACAAGATCACCACAAACCACAGATTAAAACGGAGAGAAAAAGGAATCGCACGCTTAAGGAGATTAAAGGCTAAGCGACTCGTTTTCCGATTATTTGCGCAATCAGGACCTGAGCGCGGGCCACGAAAGTCTACTTTTTTTCTTGCCGCGGAAAAACTCGGGGAAATAACCCCAATCAAAAGACACGCAGGCACATTCGCTGGGTGCCGGGCTATGCGGGCAGCAGCGGCCGGCGCGGGCAAGGGGAAGGCGGCAGGCACGCAGCGGTACAGCCGGT